>JALIGW010000006.1:19188092-19540592 GCA_023053685.1 Diadophis punctatus similis | reverse complement strand
CAGGCCTACCAGCAGCTACCTGTAGATGACACTATGACAAAAGCACAAACAATAGTCACACAAAGAGGTGCATTCCGAGTGCGCCGCTGCAGTTTGAGGTAAGCGTAGCACTAGGGTTGTTCCAAACACTGAAGAACCTTCCCGGCATCTGCCCATACCTTGATGATGTCCTGATCGTGGTGGAATCAGCGGCAGTCCTGGCGGAACATCTCTGCGCAGTATTCCAACGTTTCCATGAGGCAGGCCTAAAACTCAAGAAGGAAAAGTGCCAGATCAGTGTGGAATCCACAGAATTCCTGGGTTTCCACATCGACTCTGCTGGAAACCACCCATCTGAAGCAAAGCTAAAGGCAATTCAGCAAGCCCCCCCCCACACCAAAATCCAAGGGGGAGCCTCAAGCATTCCTGGGCTTGCTCAATTTTTATCACTCCTTCTTACTGCATAAGGCTGCCCTGGCAGAACTGCTACACCGCCTACTGGACAAAAAAACACCTTGGGTTTGGTCAAGCACTCAAGACAAGGCGTTCAAGGTGGTAAAATCATTGCTATCCTCGGACTCCGTCCTAGCTCATTTCAATGAAACCCTACCAGTAACACTAGCCTGTGACACTTCGCCATGCGGAATTGGGGCAGTACTAAGCCACAGGATGCCAGATGGTAGAAAGGCCCCCATCACATACTATTCTAGAATGTTATCATCGGCTGAAAGGAACTATGCCCAGATAGACAAGGAAGCCCTCGCTATAGTGGCTGGCATTAAAAAGTTCCATGACTTCTTATATGGACGAACCTTCACTATCTTTACAGACCACAAACCTCTGCTTGGTCTCTTCACAGCTGACAAACAGACATCACAGATCCTGTTGCCGTGAATGCTACGATGGTCCATTTTCATGGCTGCATACTGGTACCGGCTAGTCCACAAGCCAGGCAAGGAAATGGGCCACGCTGACGCTCTCAGTCAACTGCCTCACTGAGCCGGATCCGGCCCCAGCTTGTCGTATTCTGGCAATCAGTTCCTGGCGGATAAAGTCGCTCAGATCCGGACGAACCTGGACTCCGATTGGACACAGCCAGCCGAGTTGACAGGGACGGGTCTTAGTCTGGTTTTATGGGACGAATTTGAGCCTGCCACTCCTGATGATGTTGACAAGGCCAGGGGAGCGATGAGCGCCTCCACTTGTTTATTGGATCCATGCCCCTCCTGGCTGGTTTTGGCCAGCAGGGAGGTTTCACGTGGCTGGCTCCAGGTGATTGTAAATGCATCTTTGAGAGAGGGATCTATGCCGCAACCTTTAAAAGTTGCGGTTATTCGGCCCCTCCTCAAGAAGCCTTCCCTGGACCCAACGGATTTAAAGAACTTCCATCCGGTCTCCAACCTTCCCTTTGTGGGGAAGGTTGTTGAGAAAGTGGTGGCGCTCCAGCTCCTGTGGTTATTGGAGGACACTAATTATCTAGATCCCTTTCAATCGGGTTTCAGGCCCGGCTACAGCACAAAATCTGCTTGGTCACCCTGATGGATGACCTCTGGTGAGCCTGGGATGGTGGTCATTCCTCCATCCTGATGCTACTTGACCTCTCAGTGGCTTTTGATACCATTGACCATGGTATCCTTCTGCGCCGACTTGGTGAGTTGGGAGTGGGAGGCACCGTTTTTCGGTGGTTCTCCTTCTACCTCTCCGATAGGACACAGTTGGTGTTGACAGGGGGACAGAGGTTGAGCCCTAGGCCCCTGATTTGCGGGGTGCCTCAGGGCTTGGTCCTCTCGCCCATCCTGTTTAACATCTACATGAAACCACTGGGTGAGATCATCCGCCGACATGGGGTGAGGTTCCAGCAATATGCTGATGATACCCAGTTGTACATCTCCACCCCGTCTCAATTCAGGGAAGCAGTGGATGTGATGTGCCAATGCCTGGACGATGTTAGGGTCTGGATGGCAAGGAACAGGCTCAAGCTCAACCCTGACAAGACCAAGTGGCTATGGATATTGCCTCCTAGGGATTTTGTCGACTGCCCCTCCTTGGTTCTTGGGGGAGAGAAATTAACTCCTTCGGAATGGGTTCGCAATTTGGGTGTCCTTCTAGATCCACAGCTAAAATTGGATCAACATCTGTCAGCTGTGGCCAGGAGGACCTTTGCACAGGTTTACCTGGTGCACCAATTGCGACCTTACCTGGAGAGAGAGGCCTTACTCATGGTCACTCATGCCCTCATCACCTCACAGCTAGATTACTGTAATGTGCTCTACATAGGGCTACCCCTAAAGAGTATCCGGAGACTGCAACTGGTGCAAAATGCAGCTGCACGAGCCATAGTGGGTGTGCCAAGATACACCCACGTAACACCCATTCTTCGCCAGATGCATTGGTTGCCCATTAATCTCCGGACGCAATTTAAGGTGTTGGTTTTAACCTACATGGCTCAGGGCCAGGTTACCTTCGGAACCGCATCCTACCGCATACTTCCCTATGACCGGTTAGGTCCCACAGAGTTGGTCTCCTCCGGGTCCCATCAGCCAAGCAATGCCGGCTGGCGGGCCCACAGGGAAGATCCTTCTCTGTGGGAGCTCCGACTATCTGGAACCAACTCCCCCCAGAGATCCGGACCATTCCCACCCTGCTGGCCTTCCGTAAAGCCATTAAAACATGGCTCTTCCGGCAGACGGGGTGATATTGAGATCACCCTGTATGAATGTTTTTTTTTAACTTTTAATTATTATTACTGTTTTTACATTGTTATTATACTATGTTGTATGCCGCCCTGAGTCCTACGGGAGTTGGGCGGCCTATAAGAATTATTAATAAAATAAAAATAAAATAAATCCAGGACCTGCCTGAAACACCCCTATATGCAGGGGACGTGGCAGCTGAAACCACTGCTTAGCTGTTCTCAACTGGGTGTTAAGGGGATGACCAGGAGACTTCTGGCAGTGAAGTCATTGCACTGTGGGGAAAAGAACAGGGCTCTGTTCTTGAACTCTGATCATTCTCAACAGAAAGCCTACAAAGGCATCACCGTTTCTGGAGGAAGTGACGATTGGGGGTGAAACGCAATCCTCCCGAAGGTTCAGGAAACCCCCCTAATTTATGTCAGGAAAGAGGTCTGCCACTCGCGATAGGCTCAAAGTGGTGACAGCCGCACAGCAGGAAACCGAATAGGGTGACATTATTCCATTCTAAGGTGAGAGATAAGTCCAAGAAGAAGGAAATTTGGATTTTTAGAGAAAAAGAAAAGCGAATGATCGAGACTCCAAGGTGAGAGGCAGATTCTGCCCAACAGAAAGCGGCGATTAGGAGAAAGAGAGCAATCATAGGAAACTTCCAAAAGTGATGGTGCAGAAAGACAGACACAAGAGGAAAGAAGCTTTGAACTGAACGAGACTGTAAGTGACTAGAAGCAAACTAACCTTGAATGGAGAGTGCTGAATATACCTTTTAAAAACTTTCTATACTCTGATTCTGAACTTGTTGGATTATGAGTGTGAGAACGAAAAGCAGATTTGCTGTAAGGAGTGCATGAAGCAGAAAAGCAGGTGGACATCTTGATTAGAGTAAAGGCAGACACAACATATTTCCTGCTCTAAAAAAATCGACCGAGGGAGGACCTGACGGTGAGGTTTCGACCTGTTGGAGTGCGATCGAGACAACTGAGGCTGAAACTGCCCTGAGGGTTGTATGAGGTGGAAAAGTACGTGGCCACTTTGGATAGAATCATACTAGACATCAACACTCTTTTGACATAAAAGATGGACTGAAGGAATCTGGACAAAGGAATGGGACTAAAAGGGTTATAACTTAAAAAGGAACTGAAAAAAGAGAGAAAAAACTTGACTTCCCCCCTTTTTTTGACTATATAGAAACATTGTAACCTAAGGAAAGAGAAGCTGATACAGTGACACAGCAAATGGGGAGAGCCACCTAGATACAAGGTACAAAGCAGATACAACTATAAACTATGTAAAAGGAGATGATGCAAGAGTGATCCGAAAAGAAGACTGTATATTAGATTAAATTCAATATTTATATTGAATTTAAGAAAGTTAAATAATGCAAATTCGTAAATCTCAAACTGTTAATCAATATATGAATTTTCTGAACAGTGAGTAAATAGAAACTTGAAAAGAGAAATTTAACTTAGAATAGATAGTTATATTTATTTATTTATCATACTCAAATTGATATTTAGAGGTATAGTAATAATTGAAATATACTAAGAAAGATTTTATGCAGTAAGTACATATATAGTCTAAAGAGACAGAAGGGATATTGTAATAATTATAGTAATTATAGGAACTTAAGTGTATGGTAGAATAAGTAAAACTGAAAAAGTATACTTTTGTATGTTATTTTGGAAAAGTCTTGTTCAGGGGGAAAATCTACCAGCATGACAACAATCATGAGGACCACTAAGAAAACATCAACATCATCCCCAAATCTCAAACGCTCAATAGAGAGCATGCTGGGATCTGAAAAATCAAGCTCAACCCAGAGTATGCAGAATCTACAGGGAATGCTCCAAGCGATTCAAGAATCAATGGACAGAACCCAGGAAACAATTGCAAAAAACCATGAAGAAACTAGGAAAAACCATGAAGAGATGAGACAAGATGTGGGAGAGATGAAAGGTGACATTAAAAAAATGGATGAAAAAATAGGTAGCATTCAGCAATCAATTGCTCAAAACGAAAAAAGAATAAAGATAGTTGAGACTATCTTTATTGTAAAAATACATCTGGACAAAAAGGTAGAAATAATGGAACAGAAAACAAGTTTACCAACCAGAGAATTGGATGATTCCATTACCTTTTTGGAGATGGATAAAGCTTCATTTTATCTCCGGTTTCAAAATATAATGGAAGATAAAGACGAAGACCTTGGAGAGAAACTGGCGGAAATTTTAGCTGAAGTTCTGCAAAAAGATAAGCAGGACATATTGAGAGATATAGAGAAAGTATATAGGGTCCACAGCAATTATGCCCAGCGACACCGATTACCAAAAGAAGTTCATGTTCAATTCACAAGGAAAGTAATAAGAGATGAAATGTACAAGAAGATGCGAGAAGAGACAATAACATATAATGGAAAGGAGATACAGACTCTAAAACAGATACCCCAGAGAGTAAGAAATCAAAGAAGAAATTACCAGTTCTTAACAACTCAATTAATAAGAGATAATGTGATGTTTAGATGGTTAATTCCAGAAGGGGTATTAATATCATGGCAAGAATGGAAAAAAACTTAAAATAGACTCTCTGGAGAAGGCACAATAATTTTTCGACCACCATTTCCCCACTGTAGGAGAACAAGAAAGTACAGAGGAAGTGGAGAGCAGAAGTCAAGAGGAGGACCAGATAGAGGGGAACGAGGAGGAACAGGAGGAAAGAAGGAGACAAGAAAAAGAACGGAAAGAGAGAGAAGGCGCAAGAGGGAAAGTAGAGAGAGAGACAAGGAACACAAGGAAGCAAGGACAGATCTATAAATAAAAAGGACAGTGGAAGAAGAGATCAAGTTAATCTCTTTAAATATAAACAGACTAAATTCACAAAACCAAACAAAGTCAGGTATTTACAAGACTCCAAAAATTAAAAATGGATATAATATGCATATAGGAAGTGCACATCACTCAACAACAAAACAATTTATTAATAAATTCAAAACTTGGTAAACTCTTTACATCATTATCTCAACAAAAGAAAAGAGTAGTAACTTACATTAAAGAGAAATTAGAACCGAGACAGATATATAAAGATGATGATGGGAGAATCTTGATGATAGATATAGAAGCACAACAGAAAAAGATATTACTTGTCACAATATATGCCCCAAATAATAATCAAAATGAATTTACAGAGAACTACACAAAAAAATTAACAGATTACAGTACGAAAATATTTGTTTGATTGGAGACCTTAATGCAATTACAGACAGTAAAAAAGATTATACAAGCAATAAAAAGAATAAAACTAAGAAAAGAACCCTGCCCAATTCATTTATAGAAATGGATCAAGAACTAGTGATGGAAGATGCCTGGAGAGAAATAAATAAAGGGAAAAGTCAATATACATATTTCTCCAATCCACACAGATCATGGTCAAGGATTGACATGGCCTGGATGACATCTGGTTTGAGGAAAGATTTGGAAGAAATAGAAATTATGACAAATAATTGGGCGGACCACAATCTAATCAAGGTAATATGGAAAGGACACAAAGCAAAAAGAAGATTTACAATGAACCAGGAAATATTGAAGAAGGAATTTACACAAATGATGGAGAAGGAATTCAATATTTTTTAAAAAATAAACGTAAAAGAAGACACTTCACTTCAAAATCTGTGGGACACCACTAAAGCCTATATTCGAGGCCTCACTATAGCATACATGGCCAAAAGAAACAAGAAAAGAAATCTAAAAAACAAGAATTAATACAAGAAGAACTTTAAAAAGTTGAAGCAGAGCTCCAGAGCGACCTTCAAAATGTAGAAATTAAGAGAAGAAGAGATATAATTCACCATAAATTTGATCTTATTATGCAAGAACTTGCCCAAAAGCTGAAAATGGTGAAACAAAATTATTTTGAACACACTAATAAACCCGGGCAATGGTTAGCCTATAAGTTAAAAAAAGAAAAATATAAAAGAACAATAACTCAATTACCAGACGAAGAGGGGAAAATGTACTACAAGAGTGGGGGGGGGGGGAAGAAATCAGTACAAAACATTTTCCAAAATTTATATTGACAGTCTATCTCAAAGACTATGAATATTGAACTGACTGAGGGTAAGAACTATCCTAGGGGGGAGGGGTGTTATGTATTGAATATATATAGCAGTGTTAAGCCCTGCTAAAGTGAAACTAACCTTTAGATGACCCTAACTGTTAACTCCAACTGTTTTGGAGAGAAACAGAACATTCATATTTGGGCATGCTTTTTCAAGGATTATGATTGGTTAAGGCCCTGTGGGCCCAGAGTATAAATTACAGGCATTTTCCTGCTGTTCCTCAGTTCCAGTTTTGAGTCAATAAATGCTGTTGTACCTATGCTGGTCTGCTTCTTGCCTACTGAAGCCCACTACACAATAGGCATTTTAGGCATCAGTAAAATGAAATGGACTAGAATTAGGACATGCAGCAACAAAAAAAGAAATGGTTGTTTTCATAGTCAGTAAGGACAATTTAAGCTCTCTAGGCTTCTTTATCCCACCCCCCAGATGGATTATTTGTGTTGTGTCAGTCTTATGGAAGATACCCCACCAAATCTGATATTTCCTGTAGACCACATGACTCACTTGTTTTAGCAAGCAATTTCATCATTCAGACTTGGATGAAGAAATACATTCTACTTCCTCTTCTTCTATTCTTCTAAATAGCAGACCTTAGGAAAACTGGTCAAATAAGGCTTCCCCATTCTCCTTGTGATCTGGCCACTTCTAATTTGTTTGCGCTCTGCAGTGGTGATCCTGCTGTTTAGCTTCAACTTTGAAGGACATGTCAATTCTAATTTGATTGATTGAGCAGCATTACCAGTAAGTTTGTGTATAATATAGGAAAATAACAAATGTTTGGGTGATTCTTGCTGGCCTAAATAAATAAATAATGGCTGGCCTAAATAATTACTAAATTATCACTGCCTAGATATTTCTTGATTTTATTTAATAATATTTGTACATTTTGGAAGTGTTTTTATATATTTTGGATACAGGAATTATTGTGGACAATGTAATAATTTTGGGCTCAATTGTGGTCATAAGTCAAGGACTACCTGTATAAAAAACAGAAAGAGGGACACATAACTAAACCAGACTACCAGCCTGGACCTGCAAGGATGAAATCAGAAAAATTAAGGCTCAGAATGAACTAAGACTAGCAACCAATGCCAATAATAATAATAATAATAATAATAATAATAATAATAATAATAATAATAATAATAATAATAATAATAATAATAATAATAATAATAATAATAACAACAACAACAACAACAACAACAACAACAACAACAACAACAACAACAACAACAACAACAACAACTGTATGGAAAGTCAGAAATAGAAATCCAATCACTGACCAACACAGTCCTAATATTCAGCACAGATATCTCAATGCAGTTTGGCATGGAAAAATGTGCCACTGTATCTATGAAAAGGGGCAAAATCACTACATGTGATGGAATTGAAATGCCCAATGGCCAATTAATTAAATGCAATCAAAATGAAGCCTATAAATATCTGGGCATTCTGCAGTTGGATAACATCAGACATGGAGAAGTGAAAACTATCATCAGAAGAGAGTACACCAACAGAGTTAGGAAAATTTTGAAATCTAAATTAAATGGTGGAAACACCATCAAGGCCATGAATACCTGGGCAATACCAGTCATAAGATACACGGCTGGTATAATTAACTGGACACAAGCTGATTTGGACATTTTGGACTGAAACACCAGAAAACTAATGACAATGCACTACAGTTTACATCCACGTAGTGACACTAATAGACTTTACCTGCCCAGAAAATCAGGTGGCAGAGGACTACTACAAGTAAAGCAAACAGTTGAAGAAGAAAAGCATGCATTGGCGGATTATTTAAAAGAAAGTCAAGAACATCTATTAATTGAAGTAAAGAACAAAAATCTACTGAAGGTCCAACAGACGAAACAAGAATACAGAAAAAATGTGATAAAATCAAGAATGGAGAGTTGACAAAATAAAGCATTACATGGCCAATTTCTGGAAAAAATAAAAGACAAAGTGGACAGTGAAAAAACTTGGTTATGGTTAAGAAACAGAATCATTGATCCTGGCCGCACAAGAACAGGCAATTCGTACAAATGCCATAAAGGCCAAAATTGATAAATCCTCAAATGATGCTAAATGCAGATTATGCAAGGAAGCTGATGAAACTGTAGCCCATGTGCTCAGCTGCTGCAAGAAAATCGCGCAGACTGATTACAAATTACGGCACAACTCTGTTGCACAAATGATCCACTGGAATTTATGCAAAAATTATAACATCCATACTGCTACAAACTGGTGGGAACACAAGCCTGAAAAAGTCACTGAAAATCAGATGGTCAAGATCTTGTGGGATTTTCGTATACAAACAGACAAGGTACTGGCGCATAATACAGCAGACATCACGCTGGTCGAGAAAAACAAGGTGACTATCATTGACATTGCAATACCAGGGGATAGCAAGGTCGATGAAAAGGAGCACGAAAAAATCGCAAAATACCAGGACTTAAAAATCGAAATTCAACGATTATGGCACAAACCAGCAGTGGTAATTCCAGTAGTGATTGGAACACTGGGTGCTATCCCAAAAGCACTGGAATTACATTTAAAAGAGCTCAAAATTGACAAAATCACCATCAGTCAAATGCAGAAAGCCGCAGTGCTCGGTTCCGCACATATACTTCGAAAATACATTACGACGTCCTAGGCCCCTGGGTGGGGCTCGACTAGTAATCAATGCCAAATCCGGCGAAACAACTGGCCGCTGTGATACAATTGTATAATAATAATAATAATAATAATAATAATAATAATAATAATAATAATAATAATAATAATAATAATAATAATAATAATAATAATAATAATAATAATAATAATAATAATAAAAAATAAAAATAATAAAAATAATAAAAATAATAAAAATAATAAAAATAACCATCAGTCAAATGCAGAAAGCCGCACTGCTCGGTTCCGCACATATACTGTATTTTTCAGAGTATAAGACGCACCGAAGTATAAGACGCACCTTAGTTTTGGGGGAGGAAAACAAGGAAAAAAGGCCTCTGCCTCCCAGCAATTTGCCAAACAGCAAACAGCAAACAGCACAGATGATATACACTGTTTGCTGTGTATTTCTGTGCATGTGTGCTTGATCCATAGAAATAGCAAAGAATTGGAGAAATGTACATTATGGCAGTAATGTATCCCAGAAAGTTTTCTTAAATGTAATCACACTAACTCCTCCCAATTATTTAAATAGATCTACTCCAAACATGACTAAGTCAGGGTTTAATTCAGCTGCCTTATTTTAATACTAATACTTAATACTAAAACAGGACATTTCAGATTATACTTTTACAGATCTTTAAAATTGATGTGGCTTTCTGGAAGGCTTTCTGCTATTTAAAAGAAGATACAATAGCACTGGGCCTCTTCAGAGCAAGAATTTATTTTAAAAAGCTTCTTCATTTTGTTAAGTTATCTAGAACAATAATAAAGCAGCAGTCTTTAAAAAATAAGTCTTATAATTTGAACACTCTACAAACATTTAACAAAATAACATATTAACAGAATCTGCCTCTACCTAGGATAGAACTCACAACCTCCTGACTATGAGGCAAGAGTTCTACCTCTAGGCTACAGTAGCTGTAGCTTACTTTCTTGCAATTTCAGCAGTGTAACATTGCCAGCAGTTTATCTCCCAGCATTTTGTCTCATTACAGCCACCGTAGTTAGTTTCATTTTACCACGTGGCTTGCAAGCCTGTCAGCTGTAGGTCGGGAGGCAGATAATCTCTTAGTGTGCTAATAAGGCTTCTGTTTCTGTTCTGTTTGCTACAAAGAGGTAAATTGCTGGCAGGCAGAGGCCAAAGGGTGGGGGCTACATTTCGGTGTATAAGATGCACCCACGTTTTCACCCTCTTTTTGAGGGTAAAAAGGTGCGTCTTATACTCCCAAAAATATGGTACTTCGAAAATACATTACGAAGTCCTAGGCCCCTGGGTGGGGCTCAACTAGTAATCAATGCCAAATCCGGCGAAACAACTGGCCGCTGTGATACAATTGTATAATAATAATAATAATAATAATAATAATAATAATAATAATAATAATAATAATAATAATAATAATAATAATAATAATAATAATAATAATAATAATAATAATAATAATAATAATAATAATAATAATAATAATAGTAATAATAATAATAATAATAATAATAAACAACTGGGCTATACCTGTTATAAGATATACTGCTGGCATAATAAACTGGACACAGGCTGAACTGGACAATTTGGACAGAAAAACAAGAAAACTCATGACCATTCACCATTCACTTCATCCTCGTAGTGATGTCGACAGACTATATCTGCCCAGAAAAACTGGTGGCAGAGGACTTTTACAAGTAAAACAAACAGTAGAAGAAGAAAAACATGCATTGGCAGAATACGTCAAAGAAAGTAAATTGAAGTAAACAACCGGAAGCTTCTGAAAGTGCAGCAGACCAAGCATCAGTATAGGAAAATGGCAATGCAAACTAGAGCCGACAGTTGGTGCAATAAAGCCTTGCATGGGCAATTCCTCAACAAGATTGAAGGAAAAGTTGATAAGGAGAAGATCTGGTTATGGCTCACTAATGGAACACTGAAGAAGGAGACAGAAGGCTTGATTCTTGCAGCCCAGGAGCAAGCAATTAGAACAAATGCAATCAAAGCCAAGATTGAAAAATCAGCTGATGACCCAAAATGCAGACTTTGCAAGGAAGCTGATGAAACAATTGATCATATCCTCAGCGGCTGCAAGAAAATCGCGCAGACGGACTACAAACAGAGGCACAACTACGTGGCCCAGATGCTTCATTGGAACCTGTGCCACAACTACCACCTACCAGTGGTAAAGAACTGGTGGGATCATAAACCTGAGAAAGTAGTTGAAAACAAACATGCCAAAATACTTTGGGACTTTCGAATTCAGACTGACAAGGTTTTGGAACATAATACGCCAGACCTCACGATTGTGGAAAATAAAAAAGTGTGGATCATTGATGTCGCCATACCAGGTGACAGTCGAATTGATGAAAAACAACAAGAAAAACTTAACCGATATCATGACCTTAAAATCGAATTACAACGACTCTGGCATAAACCAGTACAAGTGGTCCCAGTGGTAATCGGCACACTGGGTGCTGTGCCAAAAGACCTTAACTGGCATTTGAAAACAATAAACATTGACAAAATCACGATCTGTCAGTTGCAAAAGGCCACCGTACTTGGATCTGCGCGCATCATACGAAAATACATCACACAGTCCTAGATGCTTGGGAAGTGTTCGACTTGTGATATAGTGATACGAAATCCAGCATATAAATCTCGTTTGCTGTGTATTACATTTTTTGTGAATAAATAATAATAATAATAATAATAATAATAATAATAATAATAATAATAATAATAATAATAATGATGATGATGATGATGATGATGATGATGATGATGATGATGATGACAACGACAACGACAACGATGATGATGATGTTTATTTCAACATGTAAGAAATAAGAAACAAGTCAAGGAAATGATCAGACAATGGTAGTATATGTGTTAAACGGCAGGGAAATCAGGAGATTCAGGCAGCTCAAATATGTATAAATATTTATTGCAAGCTTAACCTCTCTACAAGTATCTGACCAACTAATGGTCAAGGGAAATAAGAAAGGCATTCAAGGTGGGCTGGACTTAGATCTCTTGCAATTGCACAGAGACTTGTGATTTATGATGCATTTGACCCCTCCCTCAGGCTCAACCTAGCCATCTCATAAATCACCCATCCCTCCACCTTGGTCCCCTCCTCTTCCAAAGGTTCTTCTATGCTGCTTTTCCCTTCCAGTATTGTGTCGTCAAAGTCTGAGTTCTCATAGGAACCTGGCAAGGGTAGAAGGGAGGCCATTTCAAAGGAATCCTCCTCCCATTAAGGAGCTGGTGAGCCAGGTGATGGTTGCTGTAACACACAAACATTGTTTCCTCCCCTCCCTCCTGGGAATTGAAGGCCAGATGTGGAAGGCTCATTGAAGGTGAGTCTCCCTCCTCCACCTAGAGGAATGCAGGAAGTCTGGTTAACCTCTTCCTCAACAGGTTCCTCAGGCAAAAACAGGGTGGGACACTGGTAGATTGGTTGGCCTTGGCTTGTCAGGGAAGCACTGGTGGAACTGATGAACTAAATCAGGGCCAGTACATACTGTACTTTCTCTCAGGAGCAATCAGAGATCAGGTATCCCTTTCCAATGACTTAAGTACTGGATGCCTTTGCCTCTTTTCCTACAATCTAAGATTTTTTCCCACCTTATATTCTGGTTCTCTCTCTACTATGACTGGCAGTAGAGGATGTCACTGGGATTTTATTGTGCTTGGGGTGGCATAGCTGGAAAGTAATGCTGGGGTCGGGCAACTTTCTCCTGAGTAGCCTACAGCCCTCCCTTGAGCTTGCATAAACTCTAATCTCTGTGCCCTTGAATCAAGTGGGGAAGGCAGCTGTTCCTCATCAGAGGGGATCTGCTGCCTATCAGTACCACTGCCTGTCTGCAGCAGATCCTCCCCTATGTTTGTGAGAGGAGGAAGCTCTCCATCTGCTCGACCACCTCCCCCCACTGCCTGAGGGGCCTGGGACAGCAATGTTCTCAGCACCTGGCCTCTCCAAACATTCTAAAGGAGATGTACCATCCCTGTCAGACAGTCCCAGTTCCAACTACTACTACTACTACTCCACACCTGGCTCCGATGGGGTCATGACAGTGGCTAAGAGTCTAGTAGAGAGCCAAACTTTGTTTCCTAATGCTTTGGGACTCTCCTGCCAATGTGCATCTGCTGCCTTCTTGTTTCACTTGTTGCTGTTTCAACAGCTCTTGGGCTGCAAGTTGCTCTTGTAAGAAGTCAATTGCCCTTGCACCATGGAGCCCAGTGCAGGAAAATCTGGCTTCAGATCTCACTTTAGGATGTGTGCCATATATGGCTTGAAACTGTGTCATTGAAGTAGACAAGTGTAGTGAATTATTGTAAAAAAATTATGTGAGTGGTAGTAATGATGACCAGTTGTCTTGGCTGTAGATGCAGTAGCACCTCAAATACTGTTGAAGGAGCTGGCTAGTCTTTTTATGGCAGGCTGGTGAGCAGGCTGGTGACTTGAGGAGAAGTTGACCTTGACGTTTAGTTACTGAAAAAGTGCTTTCCAAAATTTAGATTGGAATTGTGCCCCTCTGTCTGACATGAGTGCTGAGACCATGCCATTGTAGTAAAAGAGGTGGTCTAGAAAACATTGAGCTGGGGCTTCCGGTTGCTGATGTCACGCTGGTGTGAGCAAGCCGACGGAACTCCGCTTGGCACACACGGCATTTCTTGTTATTGTGGCTGTTTCAGGCAAGGTCAGCTCTGGAGAAGAGCACCGGTGGGGAGGGGAGACTTTGGAGCTTCTGTAGGAGAAAGGCGATCTCCGGGCAGAGTGCAGGTGCCCTTGGAACAAGCAAGAAAGAGATCGGCCTGTTAATGGCCGATCCGAAGATATGATTGTCAGCCCAACAAGGAGGAAGAAGAAAATAAAAGCAGCAAGACGTATTGTTAGTTTAAAGCAGTAAAACGAACTGAAAAAGCCTCTTTACCAATGGAGAGTGAATTGAAATGGGAAAGTAAGAAGAGAGATCCAGAACAGATTGAAAAGATGTGAATTTGAGACGGAGATGGAGAGGAGAAGGCAAAGTAAGTGTAGAGATTGGAGAAGAGAAAGTGTGAGAAGGGACTGTGAAAGTGATTGTGAAAGTGACTTTTGGAATACAAAAGAGCAAGAGGAAAGGAAGAAAAAAGAGAGCAATTGGAGAGGAGGCTTGGAGAAGAAAGTAAAAGATTGGGAGACAGAAAGAAGGAAAAAGACAGAGAGAGACTGACAGAAGGAACGTGAGTGACAGTGACATTGCAAAAAAAAGGACACCATCTTGAGAGGTCTGGAAAGCTTGTGAGAAAAAAAATAGAAGAAAGCAGGACTAGAGAAAGAGAATATCAAACGCTGAATAAGAAGGTTGGACATTGAATTTAAAAACCCTCCCTTTCTTTCCCCTCTTTCATTTTCCCTATTTTCCTGTGTCCTAATATTCTATTATATTTTACTACTCTAGTATTTTTGTGATCATATCACCTTATTATATAATTAGTAGTATTGTAAAGAAAGGGGGGAAAATAACTATTATACTATAATACTGTTAAAACATATAATGTAATAGGATCTGAAAGTACTATTAGTAGGGTTTGAAATCACCAGTATAAAGCATTGATTAATTTACTGTAATAGCTATTATTAATTATTAATTATTATTACTAATCATCTCTATTATTAATTACCAAAATAGACAATATATTAGATTAGAAATAGGTATAAGATATAGTTGCAATCATATGGTAAAGTGGAATAATATATTCAAGATACTTCAAATCACCACTATGACAACAACATTAACGAAAGGGGGCAAAAAGCAGACAACTTCTATACCATCCCCAGCAGATCAAAGATCAATGGAGAGTGTGCTAAGAGGTGAAAAGACGGGTTCAGGCACAAATATGCAAGGGATACAAGCATCCTTAAATTTATTACAGGAAACAGTCCTAAAAATGCAGGAGACAATTACGAAGGGCTTGGATGATGTAAAAAATGAAATGACAGAGGTCAAAAATAACATGACCAAAATTGATGACAGAGTAAAAAATGATTCAAGTAGCACTAGCCAAAAATGAACAACAAATAAAAGAAGTTATAGAAAGAACAGAACAGACGGAGAAAAGATTAGACCAGGGGTGGCCAAACTGTGGCGCATGCACCAAACGTGGCGTATTGGATGCTTACAAGTGGTGCCTTGCATCCTTGTGCCTACTTAGCTCGGCTCCTCTGGGCTCTGCCTATGACAATTTAAAACGCGCTTCTGCCTGCGAGGAAGAGGGGGCGAGCATTGATCCCTGCCTCCGCGCAGGCAGGAGTGCGTTTTAAAACGCTGCCGAAGGCAGCCCAGAGCAGGCAAGCCAGTCCAGCAAGTGAGGGAGGCGTCAGCAACAGGCGTTTCAAACTGACGTAGGCAGAGGCCAGATGAGCACAGGGCTTGAGAAGCAAACTTTCTTGTCACTGTCCCTTTCGGCTCCGCCTCTTGCCGCCACCTCCCTCACTTGCTGGACTGGCTTGCCTGCTTTGGGTTGCCTTCGGCAGCATTTTAAAACATGCTTCTGCCTGCGAAGAATAGGAGGCAAGCATCGGTCCCTTCATCGCAGGCAAAATGCATCCCTTCAAAACGCTGCCGAAGGAGTTTGGGGGTTTCAGGTGGGAGATAGGGTGGGCGGGGACAAGGAAGTCGCCGCCACCTTCCTCACTCGCATCGCACCGCGCACCGCCCCATCCCCCGCCTAAAATCCCCAAACTCCTGCGGCAGCGTTTTGAATCCTGCCTGCGATGAACCAAGAGCAGGCGAGCCAATCTCCTGTAACTTTGGCTCTTCGTCTCGCGCTGGGGCTTGGCAGGGCAGGCGGGGCAGGGCGGGGCACACGTCCTCCTCCCCGCTGCTTCCGGATTTGGAAGCTGAAGTTGTATGGCGCATCTGAATTCGTCTATGAAAAAATTGGTGCATGGTATGCTTAAGGTTGGCCACCACTGGATTAGACAGAACAGATAACAAATTAGAGGAAATGAACAAAAATTTGGAAGAGGCCATCTCTCATCTTGAGATAGAAAAGTCAATATTCTATTTAAGGTTTCGAAATATTACTGAAACAAAAGATGAAGACTTATTGGAAATAATGGTAGAAATATTAGGAAAGTCCTAGACAGAAACAGGGAAGAAATCCTAAGAGAAATTGATGAAATATATAGAATTAATACCAACTATGCTAGAAAATATAAACACCCCAGGGAAGTACACATTAGGTTTTTGAGAAGAGCAATGAGAGATGAAATTCTTAATACTATAAGAAACGACACTTTGACATACATGGGGAAGGAAATCTTAAAATTGAGACAGATACCCTGAAGGATAAGGGAAAAAAGAAGGAATTACAATTTCCTGTCAGCCCAATTAGTCAGGCAAAAGATTATGTTCAGGTGGCTCATCCTGGAAGGGATGCTGATAAAATTCAAAATTGACACCATAGAAAAGGCGCAAGAATTTCAGGAACAATTTCTAACTGGAGATGATGAACCAGTCAGTAGAAAGATGAGAATTAGTAGGAGTCAGGAAGACTTAATGACTGGAAAACGCCATGAGGAACAGGAAATTAGGGATGGAAATGAGACAGAAAGATATGAAAGGGAAGGAGCAAGGACAAGAGTGCAGAGATACTTTCAAAAGGAAGCACAAAATCAAGTACTAAACAATAAAAATGAAGAACAAGAAATTAACTTATTATCAATCAACATTAACAGATTAAATTCACCCATTAAGAGAAAATGTGTACTGCCAGACCTACCAAAAAAATGGATATAATCTGTTTACAAGAGGTGCATATTAAAAAAAGAAAGAATATTAGAATACGCAAAATTAGGAAAATTATACTATGCACTATCACAGGTCAAAAAAGAGGAATTGCAATTTATATAAAAGAATGACTAAATTCAAAATTAATATACACAGATAAAGAGGGCAGAATTCTAATTGTGGAAATAACAACAGGACGGAAACAAATATTGTTAATAGGGATATATGCACCAACAAACAAACAAAATTCTATTCTAAATTACATAAAATAATAACAGAAATAAAATGGGATAATCTATGCATTATAAGTGACTTCAATACCATAGTAAATAACAAAATGGACTACAAATGTACAAATAAGAAAAAAAATCAGAAGACAATTACCAAACACTTTTTAAAACATGGTTAGAGAATTAGACATAGAAGACACATGGAGAAAACTAAATCCACAAAAAAAGCAGTACATGTTTTACTCAAATCCCCACAGGTCCTGGTCACGAATAGATATGGCCTGGATGAATCCAGAGCTGGTAATGGATATAGAAACCATAGACATTCTACCTAATAAATGGGCTGACCATATCCCAGATGCAATAAAATGGAGAGGAAGAAAGAAAAAAACGATTAGATGGTCACTCAACCAAAACATCTTAAAGGAAAATATATATATAAAAAAATAGAAAAAGAATTAGGTTTTTTTAAAGAAAACACTAAAGAACAAACATTAACCCAAAATGTGTGGGATACAATGAAAGCATACTTAAGAGGGTTGACAATTGCTTACACAGCAAAGAAAAATAAGGAAAAGAAAAGAAAATTGGAAACACTGAATATAAAACTTAAAGAACAAGAACTATTATTGCAAAAAGAACCATTGAATAATAAACACAAAGAGGCAAGAGATTTAACGAAGCATATGATTAATTTGGCCACCCAAGAAGAGATAAGCTGCAACATTAAAAAGATGAAACAAAATCATTTTGAACATGCAAATAAGCCTGGGAGATTTTGGCCCATAAATTAAGGAAAGTAAAAGCAAACAGAACAATCCAACAAGTCAAAGATGAAGAAGGAAAACTACATCATGAAATAGAAGAAAAAAAGATGATCACTCAAAACTTCTTCAAGACATTATATGGATGAGAAGAAATTAAAAAGAGAACATCAAGAAACATTTAGATAACAAAAACTTGCCAATCTTGTCGGAGGAAAAGCAAACAATACTAAATGAGGAAATTACATTATGGGAACTAAAAGAGGCCATAAAAAAACAAAAAAGTAATAAAACACCGGGGCCACATAGGCTTCCAGCGGAGATATATAAGAAATTTCAAGACATTATGGAAGAAAAAATGCTAGAACTTTATTATTATGAAGCATTAGAACAAGCCAAATTGCCAAAATCGTGGGAAGAGGCATATATAACGCTGATACCCAAAGAAGACATGGATAAGTGCTCAATTAAAAATTATAGACCAATCTCTTTGCTAAATTCGGATTACAAAATTTTTACAATACTGGCAGAAAGATTAAAAATGATACTAAACCAAATTATACATTCAGATCAAAATGGCTTTCTTCCAAAAAGACAAATTCAAAACAACACAAGGATAATTATGAACGTATTATGAAATTCACTCAGACAAACAATTGACACTAATGTTTGTAGACACACAAAAAGCCTTTGACAACTTAGATTGGAAATTTTTTACAACACAGCTAAAATATATGCAATTCGGTGACAAATTTATTACAACGATTGAATCAATATACTCTACACAAACAGCAAGAATTTTAATAAATGGTGATATGACAGAAAAAATAAACATGATAAAAGATGTCAAACAAGGATGACCTCTATCCCCTTTACTGTTTATTTTCGCGCTGGAAATTTTGTTAAACCAAATAAGAGGAAATCAGGAAATTAGAGGGCTAAAAATTAAAAAAGAGGAATACAAAACACAGGCATTTGCGGATGATATGGTTTTTATTATCGAAGATCCCCAAAACTCTGGA
The DNA here is from genome assembly GCA_023053685.1 of Diadophis punctatus similis. Lineage (NCBI taxonomy): Eukaryota > Metazoa > Chordata > Lepidosauria > Squamata > Dipsadidae > Diadophis > Diadophis punctatus. Next base: position 19,521,341 of record JALIGW010000006.1, on the reverse strand, counting down.
CCTAAAATATTGCAGGAGATTAAAAAATTCAGTGAAGTGGCTGGTTTAAAGATCAATAAAGATAAAACAAGAATAATAACAAAAAATCATACCCAGAAACAAGATAAGGAATTGGAAAACTTATTGGGAATTCAAATAACAAAAAAAGTCAAATATCTCGGGATTTGGATAACAGTCAAATGCTCGACGATAAAAGATACAAAGAAACAGGACTTGTCTCTAAGACTGCAATTTATACTGCAGATTGCTACATAACAGTTAACTGGATACAAAATGAGTAAACATACTTATACCTTAATGGTCAAAACTAAAGCTTTAATTAACTATTAACTATTACATAGTGATAAATTATAGTAGGATATTTTATAGACTGATTAATTGATTAACTGACTGCTATAGTGGTTATAACTGAGGAATTTGAAATTACCGTATTTTTCGGAGTATAAGACGCACCTTAGTTTTGGGGGAGGAAAATAGGGGAAAAAATCTACCTATCAGGTAATCATCTGGCTAGCGTCCTTAGTTTGGTCAGCTTCAGCACATTATTTTATCCCCTGGTTAGGGCTGAAAAAACCTTTTTCAGAGGGAATAGCAATGAAAACAAGCCTGCAAAGACTTAGGGCTGGAAAAACACTTCTTCGGAGGGAGTAGGAATGAAAAAATCCTGCAAGCAAGGAAGATCATTAGCACCTCGTTAGGGCTGGAAAAAAAGCTTCAAAAAAGCTACATTTGGAGTATAAGATGCACCCAAATTTCAGCCTCTTTTAGGGGGGAAAAAGGTGCGTCTCATACTCTGAAAAATATGGTAAGTATATAGTGTGGATTAATGTTTAAACTATTAGAATAGGTTGGTTCTACTATTATAATTTAAGTAATATATTAAATTATTAAACAGATAAGGAATATATATAATAAGAAATAGAAGAGCAAAGGGGAGGTCTTATATTAATGAAAGTGTGGAATAATTTTTTCAAAAAAGCACAAATGTCCTCAACAACAGTAACAAAAACTATAAAAAAGGTAGTGACGATAACAGCTTCACCAGCAGGACAAAGACTATTAACAGAGATGACAACAATGGAAAAACAGGGACAAACACCTTCCCTACAGACTATGCAGGCGTCTCTCGACAAAATACAGGAATTCATGGCAAAAATCTCAGGAAACAATGACAAAAACACAAGAAACAATGCAAAGTAATCATGAAGAGATGAAAAGAAATTTTGAAGAGGTTAAAAGTGATATCAAGAAATTAGATAAGAAGATGGAAAATATAAAAGAAGTAATAGCTTGCCATGAACAAAAAATAAAAACAATAGAAGAAAAAACGGAGAAAGCAGAAAAAAGACTAGAAGCAACGGAAGAAAAACTGAAAATAGTGACCAGAGAACTAAAGGGGGTGATCTCACAACTCGAACTCGAGAAATCATCGTATTACCTCAGATTTCAGAACATTTTAGAAGAAAGAGAAGAAGATACACTGAATCTGATGCCAGAAATGTTGGCAGAAGTTCTCCAATTGGACAAGGAAGAAATGAAAACTAACATTGATGAGGTATATAGAGTCCAGACCAACTACGCGGGGAAAAACAGATTGGCAAGGAAAGTACATGTTAAATTTATAAAAAAAACATATAAGGGATGAGATCTATAAAATTACAAGGACTGGACAAATAAACTATAAAGGAAAAGACATCATAGTACTAAAACAAATTCCGAAAAGGATAAGGGAAAAAAGAAGAGACTTTCAATACCTCACAATGAAGCTAATAAGAAGAGAAATACCGTTTAGATCAGTGGTTCCCAAAGTGGGTAGTACCGCCCCCGGGGGGCAGTGGGAACCCTTAGGGGGGCGGTGAGAGGCAAGGGGGCGACAGGGGGGCAGTGAGAGGGGCCAGGGGGGTGGTAGGTGGTTCGCCATGCTTTTGCACTTGAAGCTCCCTCACGTTCCTCGCTCTTGTGTGCAGGACAGCCCATTCTGAAAGAAAATGTGAGATGTTTTCTTTCAGAATGGGCTGCCCTGCACACAAGAGCGTGGAATGCGATGGAGTTACAAGTGCTAGGTAAGATGCCCATCTCGTGGCCTACCCAGCCCCCGCCCAGCCCCCACCCAGGCTCCGCTCCACACCACTCCGCTCCGCCCCACCCCGCCCTGCACGACTGGTCACCCCAAACTGCGTCCCACCGCGCGATGGGCGTCCTACCTAGCACTTGAAGCTCCCTCGCGTTCCTCGCTCTTGTGTGCAGGGCAGCCCATTCTGAAAGAAAATGCGAGATGTTTTCTTTCAGAATGGGCTGCCCTGCACCCAGGAGCGTGGAATGCGACGGAGTTACAAGTGCTAGGTATCATGCCCGTCTCGTGGCCCGCCCAGTCCCCGCCCAGCCCCCGCCCAGGCTCCGCTCCGCCCCACTTTGCCCCGCTCCGCCCTGCATGACTGGTCACCCCAAACTGTGTCCCATCGCGCGACGGGCGTCCTACCTAGCACTTGAAGCTCTCTCGCGTTCCTCGCTCTTGTGTGCAGGGCAGTCCATTCTGAAAGAAAATGCAAGATGTTTTCTTTCAGAATGGGCTGCCCTGCACACAAGAGCGAGGAATGCGAGGGAGCTTCAAGTGCAAAAGCATGGCGAACCACCTACCGGGTGATCCAGGATCTCGGAAAGATATGGTTCAGTAGTTCTGAGATCAGAACTGCCAGTTCCTTCAGAACTCTGGGATGTAATCTGTCAGGTCCCAGTGATTTGAACTTATCTAGAGTGGACATGTATTCTCTTACCATTTTCTTGCTTATTTTAATTTGTATTCCTAGTCTGTCTTTTATGGTTGTTTTTGGTAACTTGGGCTTTTTTTTGAGTGAAGACAGATTCAAAGAATGAGTTAAGCAGTTCTGCTTTCTCTCTGCTGCCCAGTAGTGGGAGGCAGCGATTGCATTGGCCCTGGGTCTGGCAGGCAGCTGGAGGGGCAGCAGGGGTGCTGGCAGTGCTAAGTGGTAGCAATTGCAGAGATGCTGTGGGGGGAGGCGGGTGGTTGGGGCAGGCATCAGGCATTGGGTGGTGGAGGTGACAATGAATGCGGAGGTGCTGGGGGTGGCAGGTGGCTGGGGGGTGGCAGGTGGCTAACAGTGGTGGGTAGCTCTGGACAGCAATTGCAGAGGTGCTGGGGGTCAATTGGTTGGGGGTGGCAAGTAGATGCCAGTGGTGGGCAGCAGCAATTGTGAAAGCACTGTGGAGGGAATTTAGGCCTCTTAATGTATTGCCTCTACCTTGGGAAATCCCAGTGTTGCTGAGATTTCCTCTCCTCCTTCTCCAGGAACACATTCCATAACAGCTTATTATTATAGCCTATTATAGACTTGCACTTAAACCTGTCATTCAAATAATGGACAGATAGAGAAATCCTCTATCACAGACATCCTCCTACATTCAACCTTTTTGGGGAGGAGCTTCGGCAGCTGGATGAGTGTGATCTCTCCCTTCGGAATTCTGCTCCCCCCCTTAAATTTCATCTATTGAAAATCCCCCAAGAGTTTAATTTATCTGGGGAGGCTGGATGAGGAAACGAAGAACCTGATGGTTGTGGGGTCGTGTGATTTCGATCCGGATGTGGAGACCGAGGGACCGCTAGGGGTGAGGAGAAGAAGAAGATGGCTGCTGTTCTTCTTTTAAAAACACCTTGGGATCTCGATCTGCTTATTGTGTGGACTATACTTAAACGGCACCGGTTAGTACTATCTACCTTCTGGCTGGCTGCACAAGCAGCGTTGCTGGCAAGGAGGTCTGACCGGTTGGATTGGCCTTCCGGCTGCTTTTTGAGGCCGTTATTGCTTACCATCTCTCTCGGGTTGCCTGGGGGCCAACCGCCATTTGCCAATGGATTTAAAACTGCTGCCATTCTTTCTTGTTCCGTGTTGTTCTTCCTCGGCTGCTCACCTGTCTATCGTGGGTCGGGGACAAAGAGACTAGTGTGGTCGCTGTTACCCCCACCACTATTGTTGCTATTATCATCTTGGCGAAGACTTTTAAGAACACATCTCAGCTGTTTGGCAGTGGCGGAACTGTGTTTACTTTTACCGCCACCATTGCTGCCATTGTACAATGAGGACAGCTGTTAGCGTCAGAGACGTCTCCACAGGTCTCCGACTGCTATATAGTGGATTTCAATACAGGGTTGATCAGGCCGTTTATCATCTTGGGCCTCAGATCGGATGGAATTAATATCTTGAGGAGAACTTGTTTTGGGATGCACCAGAAGAACTTTTATACTAAATGGTTTTATTGTCTACCATTGGATTGCACACATGAACTTGTTGAGATTATATCTTTCACAATAGACGGACGGGATCTTGGAGCCATCATATGTAGATGGGATTCACTGGCTCCCACTAATTACTATACCAAGCTGCTTTTAGTCTTTTACTTTATATCAATTTGACTCTGAAAGTTTTTTATAGGAGGGGAGTGGCTGATTAGTATATAAGTGTATATAAGTGTTGTGGATGGGGAAATGACTGGGTTGTCGGAAAGTAACGTGTATGGGTAGGTGTGATATGGAGTGAGTTGGTTCCGGGAAAACGCTCCTCAAGTGTGAAAAAGCAGAAGCAGGTGGGGGCCAGATCCTGGCATCGACATACTATGTATGAACAAGTGGGCCAGTCGGAAAGAATGGGAGCTGGCGGGGGGAGTGGATCTCTGGAGAGGGGGAGAGCTGGAATATATCGGTCATTATGGGGAGGGGGAGATACGGTGGGAGCCGAGGGGTGGGCTGCACTCGGAGAACTAGGACTCGCTACCTTCAAGCGATTCCATGTTCTAATCCCTCAGAATCAATGCGGAGGCCTGGGGACCAGGGTTGTCAGGGCCCTGGGCTCAAGCTGCTGCTGCTGAATGCCAGGTCAATCGTCAACAAGGCTCCCCTCATTCGGGATCTCATCCTAGAAGAGGGACCTGGCATGTATAACTGAGACCTGGCTGGACCCTGAGGGAGGTGTTCCCCTCTCAGAAATGTGCCCAGATGGGTTTCAGGTGCAGCATCAGCCACGATCCCAGGGAAGGGGTGGCGGAGTGGCAGTTATTATCTGGAAGGGTCTGTTGCCTCGCAGGATCCCTGCTCCGGAGATTGTCGGGTGTGAGGCTCTCCTTGTGAAGTTGGACCTAGGGGTTCAGGTGGACCTAGGGGTTCAGGTGGTACCTGCCTCCCAGCTGCGTGTCAATGGCCCTGCCCACTCTGCTCAAGGCAGCAGCCGGCCTGGCAGTGGAGTTCCCCAGACTCATGGTGCTGTGGGTCTTTAATCTGACATCGCTGGATGATTCCTCTGATGCGGAGTGGGAGTTCATGTCTTCCATGACAACCATGGACCTGACCCAGGTAATTCAAGGTCCAACTCATAGGGGGGGTCACACGCTCGACTTAGTATTTCTCTCTGGGCAGTGGATTAATGATCTGGAATTAAGGGGTTTAGTCATCTCTCCCTTGTCATGGTCAGATCATTCCCTATTAAGGTTGGACTTTTCCACGCCACTCACTCACCACAGGGAGGCTGAACTGATTAGGTGGTTCCGCCCCAGGCGCCTAATGGACACGGAAGGGTTTCAGAAGGAGCTTGGGGATTTACCTGAATCCCTGGTACACAATTCCTCTGAAGCCATAGTAGCTGCCTGGCATAGGGCGGCATCTAGGGCTTTGAATAGGATTGTGCCTTTGCAGCCTCTCCGCGGCAGTGGATCCCGGAGGGCAGCTTGGTTTACCGAGGAACTCCAGGAGATGAAATGCCAGAAGAGATGCCTAGAGAGACGATGGAGGGCCAGTAAATCTGAATCCGACCAAACACTACTAAGAGCCTTTATTAGGACTTATCTAGTGGCGATAAGGGCAGCAAAATGCTCGCATTTTTCCGCTCTTATTGCATCCGCAGATTCTCGCCCAGCCTCCCTTTTTAGGGTGACCCGGTCCCTTCTCAATGGGGAGGGAACGGAGGAACCACTTCAAGGTAGAGCTCAGGAATTTGTACAGTTTCTGGCGGATAAAGTCACTCAGATTCAGACAGACCTGGACTCCAATTGGGCAAAGCAAGCCGAGATGACAGGGGCAGATCTTAGCCCCATTTTATGGGAAGAGTTTGACCGGGTGACCCCTGAGGAAGTGGACAAGGCCATTGGTGCGGTAAGCTCCGCCACTTGTATGCTGGATCTGTGCCCCTCCTGGCTTGTTTCTGCAAGTAAGGAGGTGACACGAGGTTGGTTCCAGGAGTTAATCAACGCCTCTTTGAGTGAGGGGTTCTTCCCCCAGCCTCTAAAGGTTGCAGTGGTGAGGCCCCTCCTTAAGAAGCCATCCCTGGACCCAACTGACCTTAAAAACTATCGACCAGTCTCCAACCTCCCCTTCATGGGGAAGGTGGTGGAGAAAGTGGTGGTGCTGCAACTCCAACGGCTCTTGGATGAAATAGAGTATCTTGACCCTTTTCAGTCTGGTTTCAGGCCCGATCACAGCACAGAAACTGCCTTGGTCACACTGATGGATGATCTCTGGCGAGCCCAAGATGGAGGTTGCTCCTCCATCTTGGTGCTACTTGACCTCTCAGCGGCTTTCGATACCATTGACCATGGTATCCTTCTGCGACGGCTTGGGGAGATGAGGGTGGGAGGCACCGTTCTGCGGTGGTTCTCCTCCTATCTCTCTGACCGGTTGCAGTTGGTGTTGGCTGGGGGACAGAGGTCGACCCCGAGACCCCTCATATGTGGGGTTCCTCAGGGGTTGATTCTTTCCCCTATGCTTTTCAATATCTACATGAAACCGTTGGGTGAGATCATCCGTAGGCATGGTGTGAGGTTCCAACAGTACGCTGACAATTCTCAGCTGTACATGTCCACCCCATGCCAATTCAGTGAGGCAGTCGATGTGATGTGCCAGTGTCTGGATACTATAAGTGTCTGGATGGGGGTGAACAGGCTCAAACTCAACCCGGACAAGACTGAGTTGCTCTGGATGTTGCCTCCCAAGGACTTTGACATCTGTCCCTCCTTGGTTCGGGGGGGGGATTTGATCCCCTCAGAATGGGCTCGCAACTTGGGGGTCCTTCTGGATCCACAGCTAAAATTGGACCAACATCTAACAGCTGTGGCCAGAGGGACCTTTGCACAAGTTCATCTTGTGCACCAGTTGCATCCTTTCTTGGCTCGGGAGGCACTATTTACAGTCACTCATGCCCTTGTTACCTCATGTCTTGACTATTGCAACGCACTCTACATGGGGCTACCCTTGAAGAATGTTCAGAGACTACAGCTAGTGCAGAATGAGGTGGCGTGTGTGGTGATGGGTGTCCCTAGATAAACCCATGTGACACCCATCCTTCGCGAACTGCACTGGCTGCCCATAGGTCTCCAAGTGCAATTCAAGGTGTTGGTGATTACCTTTAAAGCCTTACATGGCTTAGGATCAGTTTACCTCTGAGACTATCTTCTCCAACATACCTCCCTAAGACCGATTAGAGCCCACAGAGTTGGTCTGCTGGTGGTCCCATCAGCTAAACAATGTCGGCTGGCGGGCCCACGAATGAGGGCCTTCTCTGTGGCAGCACCGGCTCTCTGGAATACACTACCCCCAAGATCTGCATTATTCCCACCCTGCCAGCCTTCAGAAAAGCATTAAAAACATGGCTTTGTCGACAGGCCTTGTTCTGTCCCCACAGGTATGCCCCCCAAAATAAGATGCACAGGAAGGAATTGGGAACAATACTCTTTTACTTCCAATAAAGTCTTAGCAAGAGTTGAATCTTTTCAAAAGAATTTCAGGTAATTAAGGAGTTATTTACAAAGTCTTCTCAGTAGATGGCTAGAGTCCCAGAAAGCAGGCTGATACTGTTATCTCAACTCACGTAGGTTGGCGGAAACCCAAATCCAATTAGCACAGGAAAAATGTTCACTTTTTAGAATCCAAGCCGCAGACACAAATCGAGATCAAGACGCTGGAAACACAGAATGGGGTTGTTCTCTTCAACGAAGCCCCTCGTGACAGACCCTTAAATACCCTCAGGGCATGGCCAAGCCCTGCAGTACTACTCACGAGGAAGCCTCCTCCTGATTAGCCACTCATGTCTCTTTGAGAACCTGCGTGCTCTGGCATCCAGAAGAAGCTCCTCCTCTTCTCCTGAGTCACTAATCTCAGGAGATTCATCAGGTTCTAATTGTTCGCCAGCCTCTGACCCCACGTCCTCTTCACTCTCCGTCTCTGGTGCCAGGAACACCGGTCTTCTGTACTGCACCCTCACTACTTCCGAATCCTTGGGATCGGCTGCTAATTGCACTGGACTCGACCTGGCCACAACAGTCCTGGGGTCAATGATTTTAATATAACACTGATTACTCTTGGCTCCATGAATGAATTATTGTATGGGGGCTTTTAAATTGCTTTTTTTAATGTTTTAATTATTGTTTTTAATGCTTTTTATATTTATTGTTGCATGTAAATTTTTATTGTTGTGAACCCCCCAGAGTCTCTGTGGAGTGGGCGGCATACAAATGCGACCAATAAATAAATAAAATAAATAAATGGGCAGCTGCGGCAGGTGGCAGGCTGCAGCATGCCTCAGCGATTACTGAGGTGCTGGTGGGGCAGTGAGAAGATGAGGCGGCAGCGGTCAGCTGGCAGTGGCAACAGCAGTGATTTCAAAGGCACTGAGGGGCAGAGGGTGATCAGTGGACAGTGGGCGGCAATGGGCAGCAGCGATTGCAGAGGCACTGGGGGGCAGAGGGTGGTTAGGGTGGTGACAGGCAGCTGGTGGTTGTGGGTGGCAGAGACAGAGGTGGACTGCTACTGGTTTGTACCAGTTCTCTCAAACTGGATGTTAATTTTCTGAGCAGTTCAGAGAACTGGTTGTTGGAAGAAATCTTTTCCCACTTTACAGAGCTAATCCTGCAAGGGAGGCAGGAAGGAAACATGCTGGTATGCCTGTATTTCTAGCCTAATCCTTATCTTAATTGCCCTGCTGCTTTAAGTGTTTTCAGAAACTGCCTCTGGGTTAAGCTTATTACACTGTAAGCCTTACATCCAGACTTTCTGTCTGTAGTCAGAGCTTCTCCGTAGTCGTCCCCCCCCTCCGAGTTTTTTGTGGTACTTTTATTCCTGGGGCTTGACTTTCTTAAAGATTGTTAAAGGGTTGTTTTAAGCTTTTTGGAGTATACTTCCAACACGGCTGGAACAGCTATTTGTATTTGTATTATTTTTGTATTTGTTTAATTTGTCAAGCATATATGATTATAAGCAAAGTATAAACAGTAAAACATGATTGAATATATATGTGATAGTACAAGCATGAATAAGAGTAAAAGAGGTATGAATATATAGGTACATTAGGACAGGAATGATAGGCACGATTGTGCGCTTATGCACGCCCCTTACCGACCTCTTAGGAATGGGGTGAGGTAGATGGTAAGATGGTATTTACAGAAGGGTTGGCATAGCCATAGAAGAAATGGCTAAGAGGCAGGATGCAAGCTTGGCATTCTATCTGATTTTTTACTGCCTTTGTGGGGGCATGTGATCTTTCCTTAAATCTGGATGATTACCTAAGGATATCTTGTGAGGTGAGTGAGACCAGCTGGTATCTTTAAGTAGTACAAATAAATCTAATGATTACTTCTCCTGGGTGGGAAACTGTATTTTGTCAGTTCACTGAGCACAGGAGTCTCTTGTTTATGGGGATTCTTCAGTCGTCCAGGTCACGGTTGTCCCAAAGGTGCTTTTTTCTGTAGGAAGTTAGCACCTACCCCCCTCCTAGAGGAATAAAATATTTTAGGAAATATTAAAAAGACAGAATATTATATTTCCCTGGATGAGAAAATGGAGAAACATGCTTTTAGGCAGGAAACAGACTCACTCCTAGTAGCCCCCACCTTTGTCAATGTGCCATCAAGGAATGGGCCCAGTTCACTCATTCCCCCCACCTTTGTTAATAGCCTGTGTCAGTCTATTCTACATAACAAAGATCTACCCCCTTCAGGCAGACCCATCTAGCAAACAGAAACTCACCACATGGCACCTGGGAAGATTGCATGAGCCAGCACTCAAACTAGCCTGGGACACAGACAAAGCCTCCAGAGTTAGCTAAGACCCCTGCCCCCTGGGAGTCTGACAGCCAATGGGATACATTTCTTACACAGGAACAGGAAACTTTTTTAAAAAAAAGTTTTTTTATTTATAAAACAATTAAAAACAAACGTACAAACAACAAGACAAAACAAAGACCAAAATACATAAAATTAAGTACATGACGGATTATCCAGTTAACCTATTTACATATGGTCATTTCTTTATATATATTTTTCTTATCAAATAGAATCAAGTTTTAATACAATTTCTAAGTCTTTCCGACCTTTCCAATATCACATAATCTTGGCTTTCCTTTTTTCCCACCATTCATATAGTTTGTCCCAGGTTTCATAATATTCCGTATCCGATTTGTCCTTCAACTCTAGCGTTAATCTATCCATTTCTGCACATATTAGTATTTTATCTAAAATTTCTTCCTCTGTAGGTATGTCCTTATTTTTCCATTTTTGAGCAAATATTATCCTTGCAGTGGTCAAAATATGTAGCATAAGGTATAATGTATTGTTTCCAAATTTATCAATAGTTATTCCCAACAAGAATAGTTCAGGTTTTAAATCTAGTTTTATTTCCAATATTTCTTCCAACCATTGCCTTATTTTTTCCCAATATTCATGTGTTTTTTGGCACTCCCACCACATATGATAATATGTTCCAGGTACTCTTTTGCATTTCCAACATAGGGCTGATGCATTCAGGCTCATTTTAGCTATTCTTGTGGGTGGGAGATGCCACCTGTAGAACATTTTATAAAGGTTCTCTTTGTATGAAGTGGCTAGCATGAGTTTTCTATTTCTGTACCATAGGTCTTGCCAAGTATTAAGGTCAATGTTGAATCCAAAGTCTTTACATCATCTAATCATCGTTTCTTTGACCTGTACTTCCCATAATGTCTGTTCTAAAAGATAGTGATATATTTTCCCAATCATTTTCTCTTCTGATCCTAATATTATTTTGTCCAATTCCGTTTCTTCCATTTTTATACCCGGTTCTCTTTTATCTTTCATATATTTTGATTGGATTTGCAGGTAGGCCCACCATTCTAATTTTATACCTTTTTCATGCAATTCTAACCTTGATTTTAATTCTCCTCTCTCATCCAATAGTTGTTCATATGTTATGACCTTTCCCAAATGTATAAAATTTGGGTGTACTTGCATCTCCAATGTTGTTAGCCAATTTGGGATTTGTATGTAATTTTGTCTCTTAATTTTTTCCCATACCTCTAACAAAGCTCGCCTAATATAATGCCTCTGGAAGTACCGGTGTATTTTATGTTTCTCTTCCCATAAAAAGGCGTGCCATCCAATTTGTAAATCGTGGCCTTCCAGTCTTAGTAATCTTTCATTTTTTAATTTTATCCAGTCTTTTATCCAAATTAAAATTGAAGTTTGGTAATAGTTTTCCCAATTTGGAAGTCCAAATCCGCCTCTCTCCTTAGAATCTTGTAATAATTTCATTTTTATCCTTGCTTTTTTCTTTTGCCATACGAATTCAGATATAATCTTATTTAAATTTTGAAAGAAATGCTTATCCAAATTTGTCGGTAGGCATTGAAATAAAAATAATATTCTGGGTAATACATTCATTTTAATAAGAGCTATTCTCCCCATGAAGGAGAGTTGCAGATTTGTCCATCCTTCCAGATCTTTTTTTATTTTTTCAACCAATTTCTCATAATTATCTTTTTAAAGTGTGGCACACCTTGATGTTATCTGTATTCCTAAATATTTTATTTTTTGTCGTTTGTATACCCAATTTTTCTAATAATTCTAATTCTTGAGATTTAGTCATATTCTTAACAATCATCTTTGTTTCTTCTTTGTTAATTTTTAGTCCAGCCACTTCTCCATATTCCACCAGAACTTCCATCAGCCTACTTCCTGAGTCCAATGGTTCTTCAATAATGAAAACTAAATCATCTGCAAAAGCTTGAGTTTTAAAAATTTCATTCTTAATTTCCAGTCCTTTAATCTGATTTTCTATCCAAATTATCCTTGTTAATACTTCCAGTGACAATATAAATAACAGCGGTGATAAAGGACAGCCCTGTCTTTTGCCTTTCCTAATTTGAAAGCTTTCTGTCGTATCTTCATTAATAATTACTTTAGCTCTTTGCTTTGAGTATATTGTTTTAAACATTTTTATAAAATTGTCCCCAAAGTCCATATAAACTAATTGGTTGTATAGAAAGTCCCACTTAACATTATCAAACACCTTCTGTGCATCAAGGAAGATTAGTCCCATTTGTTTCTCATTATGTAATTCATAGTATTCCAGTATGTCAAGTATTATCCTAATATTATTTTTTATGTGTCTTTTTGGCAAAAAGCCATTCTGATCTGTGTGTATAAATTCTACCATATACCCTTTTAGTCTCTCTGCCATTATAGTTGCAAATATTTTATAATCAGAATTTAAGAGAGATATCGGTCTATAATTTTTTTATATGGGTCAGATCTGTATTTTCCTTTGGAACTAAAGTTATAATTGCCTCCTCCCAAGATGTCGGCATCTTCGCTTTTGTTAGGACCTCATTGTATACGTCTAATAGCTTTGGGCCAATTTTTTCCTGTATATTTTTATATAATTCTACCGGTATGCCATCAGGGCCTGGCGCTTTATTGTTTTTTTTGTTTCTGTAATGCTTTAGTTAGCTCTAGGGATGTTATTTCTTTATTTAACACTGTTTGAGTTTCTGATGGTATTTTTGGAAGTTTCGCATTTTGTAAGTATTTCAAAATCTCACTGCTATTGTTCCTTTCACTATCATCATATAGTTTTTTATAGTATTCCAATGCTATTCTTTTTTTCCCTTTGTTATCGTGGAATATTTCTCCCTTCTCATCATATAATTTTTCAATCCTCCTATCTTCCCTCTGTTTTTTTAATTCTATAAGCCAACCATCTCCCAGGCTTGTTGGCATTTTCAAAAAAGTTTTGTTTAGTACGTTTTATATGTTGCGCCAACTCTGCCTTTCCAATGTTATTCAATTTGTGTTTAACAAAATTCATTTGTTGTTTTGTTTCTTGCCTATTTGGTTCGCTTTGCAATTTATTCTCAATTTCTCTTAATTCCTCCTCTAATTTTTTTTGCTGTTGTATTTTGAGTTTATTTTCTCTGGCCATATAAGAAATTGCAACCCCTCTCATATAAGCTTTAGCAGTGTCCCACCAATTTTGGCAACTAGTATCTTCTTTCTTATTTGTTTTAAAATATAAGTCCAATTGTGTTTCCATTTTTATTTTGAATTCTTTTTGGTTCAAAATTGACCTTTTAAATGTCCACCTTCCAATTTTCTTTTGACGTTTTAGTTTAATTCTTATAGGGTTGTGGTCAGCCCATGGATTTATATCTATTGAAATTTCCTCAATTTCTGAATTTAATTCAGGTGTAAACCATGCCATGTCGATGTGTGATCATGATGCATGCCGATTTGAATAAAATGTATATTGCTGTTTTCCTATGTTACGTTCATGCCAGCTATCTTTAATATTTGTCTCTTCTATCATTTTTGTGAATGTGTTTGGCAAAATTTTCCAATTCCTTTCCTAATTGTGTTACTTTTATAATCTAATTGTCTATCAACTATCACAATAAAATCCCCTATTATCCCAATATTTTCATAGTCAAGTTCACCAATAATCTTATGCAGTTGTTGATAAAAGGTTTTCTGACCTTCATTTGGGGCGTATAATCCAACAATCGCAATTTTTGTCTTATTCAAAATTATTTCTAATATAATTATCCTGCCCTCTTTATCTTCATAAATTTGTTTGGCTTCAATATCTTTATTAACATATACAGCAACTCCTCCTTGTTTTTTATTTGATAAAGATGTAAATACATTTCCCAATTTGGGACAATTTAGTAAATATTCATGTTGTTTTTTTAACATGTATTCTTGTATTATTATAATATCCAATCCCATTTTACTCATTTTATGTAAATATCTTTTCCTTTTCTGTGGGGAGTTTAGGCAATTTACGTTCACCAACATTATCTCTATTCCTTCTTTTATTCCTTTATCTGTATTTGGATCTTGTAACCCTTTCTGATTTATTATCTGTATGTTCTTTGTCTGTTTTCATCCTTTCTTCTATTATCCAACTCTTCCTTCCTAGTATCTTTATTTTCAGTGTACACCTCTTCCTTCTCCATTGGTTGTATAGCCATATCTGTTTCTTCCCTTATATCTCTTGTCTCTGTTTCTACAGTCCCATTTTCACTGCCAAAATTTTGTAAATAAAAATCCTCTGCTTGCTCAACCGAGTCTAGTTTATATCTTTTATCCTGCCAGGTTACCATAATGCCTTCAGGTGTCAACCATCTAAAATTAATATTTATTTTTATGAGCTTTGATGTTATTAACAGGTAGGGTCTTCTCAATTCTCGTACCCTTCTAGGAATCTGTTTTAACACAATCAACTGTCTATCCCTATACTCCAACGGACCGTCTCTTACTCTATGTAATATTTCATCTCTTATCAATTTTTTTATAAATCTAATATGCACTTCTCTTGGGAGGTTGTTCCTTCTAGCAAAGTTTGTATGAATTCTAAATATTTCATCTATTTCATTTATCATTTCCTCTTTCCCAATCCCTAGTGCTTTCGCTAAAATGTCAGCCATCATTTCCGGAAGATCTTCTCCTTTTTCTTCCCTGACATTTTGTATTCATAAGAAAAAAGCTGCCTTCTCTAATTCTAATGAGATTACCGTGGATTCCAATTCCTTATTAGCTTTTGTCAGTCTTTCATTTATCTCATCTACCCTTTCCTCTTCTTTTACCATTCTGTCTTCCATTTCTGACAGTTTCTGTTCATTCTTAATTAACTATGGCTGAAATATTTCAAACTTTTCATCCATAGATTCCATTTTTCCTTTTAATTCCCCAGTATCATTTCTAACTTCCCCAATTTCTTTTTTTATATCCTCATGATTTTTATTCATGGACTCCTGCATTGCTAGGAACATTAATTGAAGTTCTCTGAAGGAACCTTTTTCCCTCTGCGATTGAGTCACTTCTTCTAAAGATCTTTGTCTTGCAGGACTAGGATCCAAAACTGTTGTTTGTGTAACCCGTCTCCTTCCCACTTCAGCTTTTGTTAAATTGCGGTTAGTTGCCATTTTTTCAACTTCCCAAACCAGTTATTCAGTCTATATACAAAACTCAGGCTTTCCTCCAGTATAGTAAATACAATACTTGTACTATCTTATAATATTATAATTTTCTGTCTATTAATTTTCAATCAATCTATTAATTATATTATATATTACCACAAATCAACTTATAGAAATATATCATTCAACACCCAAAAGTATCATCACTCTAAACACAATAGCTCTTATCATATATCAGAGTCAATCAAATAGTCCTCCAACTCCTTTGCTAGCAGTCTTTTGTCTTTTCCAACAAAGTCTAAATATCATCCAAGCACCTGTTTTCTTCTAGTTGATTTTCAAATTGTCACCTTTTACTTTTTATTTCCCAATAGTTAATATCTTCCTGATCTTTCTCTCAAATGGCTTCCAATTGTAGTTTAGCGTCTTAATTGCCGTCTGGATTCAAAATGACTTTTCTTCCTCTCTGCCGATATTTCCACCTTATCGTCTGCTCTTCAAATTTTAAATTATTGTATATCTCCAAAAAAAGTAAATGATGAGAAATCAATCCCCAAGAAATTTTATATTTTGTGCTTCCAATATTTAAAGTTCTACATTGACAGTGTTTCCTCCTTCACCCAAACTTGTTCTCACCGCTATTTCCGAGGGGGAAAGAGAAAGTAAAAATTCCACCCTCTTACTTTTGGGCAACTTTCTTTCTCTTTTCTAGAAATCTTCGGGTAGCTCTTTCTCCCCCGACTCGCTTTTCCCTGGATCACCAAGATGTATTTTAACTGGATAAAATCCGCACTTGTACCGCTATCTCACCGCTTCATATGGCCAGCTGTCTGCTGTTGCTTTGCTCCGGTCGCAATTACGGTCGCCTTCCTTCTCCATTCAACTTTCCAGCTCTCCGAGGTTTTCCTTAGTTCGCTAATCTTGGCCGCCGCCACAGATTGCTCCTCCGGGCACCTCCTATCTTCCAATCCCCCTCCAGGGGATCTGGGGATCCCAAAGGATCCGTTGAGTGGTAGAATATTGGGGAGAAGCAAGACTCCTTAACGGAGAAAACGCTCCTCACACCCGTCCTCTTTGACATCTGGCCCCGCCTCCCAGGAACAGGAAACTCTTAAGGTGAGGCCCAACAGAGGGTATAAAACTCAGGCACTCTCAGCATCTCAGCCCTTCTCTTCTTCTTCAACATCTTCGAGGCATGTGATCCCCCTTTTCCCCAGGACCTCAGACCATGTGGTCCTGCTGTCCACCATTAAACCATCTTTCCAAGCAGTCACCATACTTCTAGTGTCTTTTTCCCCACTTGGAACTGAACCCAGAAGGATATTCCTTACAACATTTCAAGAGGCAACTGGACTTTCTTGGTTTCCAGAAAGTCCAGTTGCCTCTTGAAAAAGCACCTTTGGGACAGGAGTCTCTTGCATTGCTTCGGAGTAGGCAAGGCACATGATTGCTCACTGATAATATGTGGATCCTACTTCCAATTTATTATAGTTTGCTCTCATGATAATATGGCATAGTAACATGGCACCAATTGTAGAAAGTTAGCACCCACCCTTCTCCTAGAAGAATGAAATATTTTGAGAAATATTAAAAGGGAAGAATAGCAGCCCCCACCTTCCTTACTAGCCCACAGAAGATGTCAGCACTTAAGAGATAAAGAGATAGGCAAAAATTCCCTGCGGCAAGGTCTGAACAAAGGCAGAATGGGATTAGCCCTCACTCAAGATGTTAATTTGTTAATTTGTCTCTTTAGCTCAGCATTTTGTAGCCCAAATATGCCCACCCACTTTCTGGAGAGCTTAAATGGGCATTTTGTAGCCCGAATATGCCCACCTCTGCTAAAGGTTTTCACTTTATGAGCAAGAGTAACTTGGCTGCTGATAGTTATCCTTGTATTTTAACTATTTTAATTCATCAATGTGCTCTGGCAACCTGCCTGATTTGCAACTCTGGGTTGCAGGTATTGCAGGTATTGCTGAGGAAAAGGAAGGTATTCAGACAGAATGGTTTAGGTTTCCATGACCGCTGTGACTCATTGATCTTCAGTGTGTATTCCCCCATTTTGAATCTAATGACTGGTATTTAGGGCAGCTTTTTGCAAGCAAAAAAGCTTTTTGTATTTTTGTCCTTCACTTACAACAGTTAATTTTGTGACCATTCAAAGTTACAAGGGCACTGAAAAGAGTGACTTATGACTGTTTTTCACACTTATGACCATTTCAGCATCCCCACAGTCAAGAGAGGGTGGGCAAGGCAAAGTGCCCCTGGACGTAAGTGACATCAAGTTGGCCATGCCCACCCAGTCATTAGGGCAGAGAACTGGTTGTTAAAAAATTTGCAGCCCACCACTGGGCAGGGATCATGTAAGTCAAAGACTACATGTATTTCTACTCATCTCCAACAATGCTTGGGGACATTAATTGAGAGGGCCCCCTTTATTTTCCAGGCAGGGGAGCCAGCTCCAAAAGGTCTTGAAACACCTCCACACACTTTCTTGGCTGGGTACTCTTTTAAATTTTCTTCACCTCTTGGTGTTTCTCTCTTTATCCAATATACCCAAAGTTCTCAGTTTCCTCAACAGAGGATGGCTGCAATGCAGGGACCAGGGTTTTAGGCAGCAGCCTATTGATCACTATGGCAGGCCAGGAAAAAGATCTTCCCACATGGGAGAAAAGGTTGGGGTGGGGGGAAGGAGAGGAGGATCATGAAACACCTTCTTTCCTTCTCTTTTCTTCTTCCTTCCTTCTCTTTCTTTTCCTTCCTTCCTCTCTGTTTCTCTCCCTCTTCCCTCCCTGCCTCTCTTCCTTTTTTCTTCCTCTCTTTCTTTTTCTCCTTCCTTCCTTCCATCTATCCACCCATCCACCCATCCACCCATCCACCCATCCATCTTTATTTCTCTCTTGTTCTCTTTTCCTTCCTTCCTTTCCTCTCTTTGATTTCCTTTTTTCTACTCTTTCCCACCCTCCCTCCCTCCCTTCATGAATGAATGACTGAATCAATGAGTAAATGAATGAATACATGAAAATTGATACAGCAAATACCAGGTAATCCTCGACTTACAATCACAACTGGAACCAAAACTCATTTCTTAGATGTTATCGTATATTTTATTTCAATTAAAGAAAAGGTGACAACAACATAGCAATAGCAATAGCACTTAGACTTATATACTGCTTTCCAGTACTTTCCAGCCCTCTCTAAGTGGTTTACAGAGTCAACATATTGCCCCAACAATTTGGGTCCTCATTTTACCCACCTCGGAAGGATGGAAGGCTGAGTCAACCTTGAGCCTGGTGAGATTCGAACTGCCAAATTGCAGGCAGCAGTCAGTCAGCAGAAGCAGCCGTACTGCACTCTAACCACTGCGCCATTGTGGGTCATCAGCCTAACCCTTGCAATCAATCTATTGTCCCCTTTTATCACCCATCCATCATATCCATTGTGACTTCCAAAACTGGATGCAGCTGTTAACCATGGAATCATGACGAAGGAATCACCAAAGACTCAGAATGTCAGAATCCCAAAAGAGTGACTCCGCCATTCAGTTGAGAGAAGGGGGGGGTCTTGGGTTTGATTTATTAGCATTGCCTGTATCAACTGATGTTTTACAACGTATATCCTGGCGCCAAGCATCTTGAGATCTCTTCATCCTGGGAGATGGTTTATGAGGGGCAATGTGGGATATTTCACTTGAATGGGGAATGGAAGATGCTTTGGGAAATGTATGTTCATCTGGTTCTCAGAGCAGTTGATAAAAGAAAACCTTTTCATACGTGTGTATTGGCCAGGCTCTGCATTCTGGCTAATGGGGAGGGGTCTCTACTGCTTTAACTCTACCTGTTTTGCCTAAGGGTATTCAGATGTTGCTTTGAATGGAATGCTTTCACATCTGCTTAATAAAAGATCCCTTTGAACTATCTGGCTCAGAAGTTCTCGCTTTCTTAAGTTAGACGGAGAGGCAATCCTTACAGAAAGCAATGTCTGCAAAATGGTCAACCCAGAGAAGCAATCTTCGCTCTACTGAGGGGACCTTGCAAACCATGTCCAAACAAAACAGGGAACAGGAGGAAACTGAATGCTGGTGGGAAACATCAACCATCACCCAGCCGGATGCCTGTTCCTTTCTTCCCATTGAAGAGGATGAGAAAACTCTGGAGGACCCTGAAAAGCCCCACTGGTCCATTGGCATCGGGAAGAAAGACAGCTGGGATGGGAGAACCAGAGGAGTCACCCTCAACCGCGGAAATCGGAAACCATGGTGGGAATTGGAGCTAGAAGCCCTCTCTGACCAGGGGGAACTCACCGAAGCACCACTGAGAGAAGGTTGTCTGAAGAGATACATAGCCCAGCTGGTGATGGAAACTTTGGAAAACCTCAACATCCGGGGGACCCCAGAACGACAGCTAAGGAGCACTGGGAGCACAGCAACCGCTGATGAGGCCAGGGGGAACACCAAACCCTGGGAGACTGCCAATCAAGTGGATGGCACAGCAGAGGACCCAACAAACCCTTTCCCAGGGCAGCTCATGCACTGGCACCCATTCCCAACCAGCCCCAAGCCTCACAACTAGAAAGGAAAACTCCCCCACTTGGAGTGAAGTTTGATGGGGATTCGCAACAATTAGGATTCTTTGTGGCACATGTACTCACCTACATGCAAGAATATGGGCATGATTTCCAAACAGAAGGCTCCCAAGTGTGAGCTGTTACCCTAGCCCTGGAAGGAGCGGCTGCCAGATGGATAATCCTGCATAACACCAACGCACCAGAACTGCGCAACTTTGACCATTTCATGATGGCCCTGTGATGAAGTTTCGAGGACCACTTGCAGATCACAAAGCATGCGATCGCATTAAGGTGGTGAAGCAGGGACGACGGCCAGTGACAGAGTATACTGAAGAGTTCTGGGACCTTGCATGTCGTGTGAACTGGCCAGAAGACATTCTGGTAAGCTATTTTAAGGTGGGCTGAGTGATGATCTATATAATGTCTGCATGGCCATAGGCGCACCGAATCGCCTGCATGAGTGGTACCTCACTGCCGAAGAAGCAGAGATCGATATGGCCAGAAACCAATACCGAGTGGGGCGAGCATGGAAGAAATCCCCACCCCAATGGAAGCAAGAGCCTTTCAAAAGGCAAAATGCTTTTTCTCCTAAACCCCCAACCTGTTTCAAGTGCGGAAAGGAGGGGCACTGAGCTACCGAGTGTCATTCTCAAACACCCACCCAGAAACCAGAACGCCTGATGGGGGAGAGACCAGCGAAGCCTGTCCAGCATGGGAGGGAAACTGCCCTGAGGAGCAGCGAGATGGTAGAACCTCCATCCCCCCCCCTCTTTGGAGAGAATATCCCGGCATCTCAAGAGGAGGAATCAAACTTGTTCGGAAGCGATCCAGAGGATGAACCACTGATAAGCAAGCCAATTGAACCACTTACCCTCCCTTTAAGACTATTTATCCCAAACCAAGATGGAGAAATAAATATCTCCGCATTAGTGGACTCAGAGTGCACCCGATGCTTGATCAGCCCAACCCTAATAGGGGAGTTGGGGATCAAAGTAAAAAAGCTGAGAACCCCCATTGCTTTTTGCCAACTAGCAGGGGGGAGCCAGATTCTTTTGCCACTGAACCCCTAAAAATAGGCATTGGGAGCCACGAAGAAATACTTACATTTATAGTGGCACCTGGCATGGAATGGCCACTAGTCTTGGGCCTTGCATGGCTGAAAAGATGGAACCCAAAAATTAATTGGGAGCAAGGCATCATAAAATTCCAGATGCATATGACTTTTGCGGAGAATCCACATAAAGAAAATGAGGTGGCAGAGCACCGAGAAACAGCCATGCTTGATTATACAATGCCAGCTGGGGGCATACCCAAGGAATATAAAGATTTGGCTGAAGTTTTTAGTGAAAAAACCTCAGACAAACTCCCCCCCCCCACCGCCCCACTGACTGTGCGATAGAAATCTTACCCGGGGCTAAACTCCTTAAACCTAAGATGTACAGCATGTCCTCGAGGGAGTTAGAAGAACTGAGAGCTTTCATTGAGAAAAACCTAGTAAGGGATTTCATCGAACCAGCCCGACCAAAAATTGCAGCCCCAGTGTTATTTAGAGAGAAAAAAGATGGTTCAAAATGCCTCTGTGTGGATTTTAAGAATTTAAATACAATCAGTGTAGAGAATATGTATCCCCTCCCCCTAATGAAAGATATGCTAGCACACCTCACTAAAGGGAAAATATTTTCAAAACTGGACATGGGAAGCGTACTATCGGATCAGAATTAAGGAGGGGGATGAACGGAAAACTGATTTAACAACCCCCCCCCCTTGGGTGCTACCAATTCAAAGTGCTCCCCTTTGGGTTACAAGGGGCACCCGCAGTGTTTATATACAATTAATAAACAAAGTTTTGCATGAACATGTATATAAAGGGGTCCTGGTCTACTTTGATGATATTCTCTTATACACCGAGACCAAAGCAGAACACGTAAAACTAGTCAGGGCTGTTTTAAACAAACTCCGCGCCACCAAACTTTATGCTAAACTCTCCAAATGTGAATTCCGCCAAGAAAAAATTGACTAATCGGGGTACCATATTTCACACCAAGGCATAGAAATGGACCCTCAAAAAGTGCAGGCTGTACTTGATTGGGAGCCACTCCGCACACATAAACAGCTACAAAGTTTCCTGGGGTTTGCCAATTTTTACCGCCAGTTTATCCCTGCTTTTGCTCAGATTGCCCTCCCCATCACAAAACTGTTAAAAATGAAGGGGGAAGGAAATCCTAAACCGAGGCAGCCTTTAACCTGGACAATGGAATGCCAAGCGGCATTTGAAAAACTCAAACGGCTGTTCTCAGCAGAGCCAATTCTAAAACACCCAGACACAGAGAAATCATTCATCATACAATCAGATGCCAGCAATGTGGAAATAGGAGTGATCCTGCTTCAGAAAAATGAACGAGGCCAACTACAACCATGCGCTTACACATCCAAAAAATTGAATGAAACTGAGCAAAGGTGGGCCATTTGGGAAAAAGAGGCTTATGCAGTGCGAGGGGCACTTTTAACCTGGAGGCATTTCTTAGAAGGGAGTAAGACCCCTTTTGAAGTCTGGACTGATCACAAAAATTTAGAAGCTCTAAAGACCCCAAGGAAACTATACCCAAAACAAGTATGGTGGGCTCAGTACTTCAAACGATTTGATTTTACTCTCAAATTTCTCCCTGGAGGGGGGAACTTTCTGGCAGACACACTATCCAGAAAGCTGCAATACAATAGTACGAGGTCAGAGGTAATCAAACCCATAGTACAAAACAATCAACTGGCCACTAAAGTAATCACCAGGTCCCAAGGAAAACAAGAAACATTGACAGACAAAGACACCACCCAGGTTTTTAAACAAGCATTAACCACCGATGAATGGTTTTTGAACCATAAATCCAGCTGCCTAATGAAAGAGGGCTTAGCTTGGGTGGGAGAGAAGCTGTATGTGCCTGCTAGCCAAAGACTACTCTTAATGGAAAGGTGCCATGATTCCAAATTAGCTGGACATTTTGGGTTTATGAAAACTTTACACTTAATAAAAAGACAATTTTGGTGGCCTTCGCTAAAAAAAGGACATAGAAAGCTATGTAGCGAGTTGCCCCATTTGTGCTGTGGCAAAAAGACGTCAAGGGAAAACCCCAGGACTCCTACAGAAAGTAGCCGAGCACCATGGAAAGAAATTGCTATGGATTTTATTGTAGAATTACCAGAGATTGCGGGGAATACTGTCTTTTGGGTTGTGACAGACCTGTTTTCAAAACAAGCACATTTTATACCTTGCCAAAAAATCCCAACTGCTAAAAGTTTAGCCAAATTATTCCTAATACACATTTATCATCTTCATGGAGCTCCACAAAGAATCATCTCTGACAGGGGAGTCCAATTCACCTCCAACTTTTGGAGGGCATTTTTGGGCTTACTTGGTACTGCCCAAAGATTAAGCTCCTCCTACCACGCTGCTACCAATGGAAATTGTGAGAGGACAAACTCAGTTTTGGAACAATATCTAAGATGCTTTATTAATTTTCAACAGGATAATTGGACTGAACTTTTACCTTTTGCTGAGGTCGCATTCAATAACTCTGTACACTCAAGTACTGATTTTACCCCTTTTAGAGTAGCTACAGGTCAGGATTTCAGCCCCATGCCTGAACTACCCACAGAAGAACCCACTATCCTCTCACTTAAGGAGTGGATAGATACTTTACAAAACACATGGCCAGTAGTCAGATTAGCTTTAAAGGAAGCTAGAGAGGCTTTTAAAATTCAAGCTGACAAGAAAAGAATGGAACCCAAACCTTTCCATGTGGGAGATAGAGTATACTTATCTACAAAATTCCTGAAATCATTACAGCCATCCCAAAAATTAGGGCCAAATTTTATTGGTCCTTTCCCTATCACTAGGGTCATCAATCCAGTAGCAGTTGAATTACTCCTTCCAAAAACACTTAGGCAAGTCCACCCAGTGTTTCACATTAGTTTACTCAAGCGAGAGGTAACCTCATCACTCAGACCATCTGTATCTGCACCTCCTGTTCCAATCATGATAGAAGGTGAACAACACTTTGAAATCAAGGAAATTCTTGATTCTAGGGCCCACAGAGGGAAAACCCAATACTTCGTTGCTTGGAAACATTTGCCCTCATCCCAAAAGGAATGGGTCGCTAAACAACATGTTAGGGCTCCCACCTTACTGAGAAAATTTCACTCCCAATACCCTAACAAACCTTGTTGGATCCAGAAAATAATGGATTTTTGTTTATATCTTTTCACAGGTGGACCCCTTTTTTTCTAAGGGGGCAGCATGTCAGAATCCCAAAAGAGTGACTCTGCCATTCAGTTGAGAGAAGGGGGGGGTCTTGGGTTTGATTTATTAGCATTGCCTGTATTAACTGATGTTTTACAATGTATATCCTGGCGCCAAGCATCTTGAGATCTCTTCATCTTGGGAGATGGTTTATGAGGGGCAATGTGGGATATTTCACTTGAATGGGGAATGGAAGATGCTTTGGGAAATGTATGTTCATCTGGTTCCCAGAGCAGTTGATAAAAGAAAACCTTTTCACACTTGTGTATTGGCCAGGCTCTGCATTCTGGCTAATGGGGAGGGGTCTCTACTGCTTTAACTCTACCTGTTTTGCCTAAGGGTATTCAGACATTGCTTTGAATGGAATGCTTTCACATCTGCTTAATAAAAGATCCTTTCGAACTATCTGGTTCAGAAGTTCTTGCTTTCTTAAGTTAGACGGAGAGGCAATCCTTACACAGAAATTGATAATGCCTTCCTATAGAGATCAACAATACAAAAATCTACACACCCTGCAACAATCCAAGACACTTTTGCCCAGACAAGTCAGATGGAGCCAATTCTTCTCACATTTTGATTTTTACATTAAGTACATCCCAGGCTTCAAGAAGTTAATGTACTCTCCCAGAAACCAGAATATTCCCTTGTTCAACAGATTCCAGAACCAACAATAATCTTGCTCAATGAAGAGTATTGAGGGTTTGAATCTAAGTTAACTGTTTACACCACGGTCTGCTTTGCAGAGCGGGAAAATAAAGATTGCTGATTGGTTAGCCTAGCCGGCAGCCCTCTATTTAAAGAGAGCCTTACCGGCTAGCCTTTTGCTGGTTACTATTCATCCCAGTAAAGAGCTATTTAAGTCACTTCACTGCTTCCAACCTCTTCAGTCTCAGAACCCAACACTTGCAACCTTTCAATTTCCAGCTTCACCAATTACCATCAACCTTTGAGAGGTTGGGAGCTGACCAATTGCACCAGGACTTAATCATCAAGATAAAGAAACAGCAACAACGAGATCACTTCTGTTGGCCCAGGAAGAGATGACCTCAAGGAGACCCTAGCAAGTCTTGTAACTGCTTTTACGATGGAAGGATTTGCTCTGAAACACAGAGGCAGAATTGTAGTCCCCCCCTCCATGCAGTGAAAAAATACTGCAGCTTTGCCATCATAATCAAATAGCAGGGCATGGAGGCATGTTCAAAACTCTGCACATAACCACAAGAGACTTTTGGTGGCTGCAGACATCAGGGAATATATGGCTTCTTGCAACATGTGCAGGAGGGCCAAACCCCTCTATCAGAAGCTGGCAGGACTTTTGCAACCACTTCCTTCACCCTCCCCTCCCTTGGCATATGATCTCTCTGGATTTCTTTACTGATTTACCCTCTATCCAAGGCAGCACTACCATACTAGTGGTGGTAGTTCTTTTCACCAAGATGGCCCATTTCATACTCTGTAAGGGATTGCCTGATGCCAAAGACACAACCCAACATTTCCTAAACCATGTCTTTTGATACCCTGGCATGGTCTCAGTCCTTGTGTCAGACAGGGGCGCAATTCCAATCTCAATTTTGGAAAGCACTTTTTTCAGTCACTACCGTATTTTTCGGAGTATAACACACACTTAGATTTTAGAGGATGAAAACAAGGAAAAGTGTATTCTGAACCAAATGGTGTAGTAATATATTATTTAATAAAATACCAGTATAGCAGAATACCTTTTACAACCATGTATACTTTTTACAACCATGTAAAGTCAACAGCGGTATTAAGAACCATCATCACTGTCATTAACAAATGAGGAGACACTTTAAGGTTCAAGCACTCCTAATTTTCTGAAAACCCCAAGAAGTCATCATCATCGCTGGTTTTAGAGTTTAGGAAGCTCAGTTGCTCACAATCACTGATATCACTTTCTTCGCTACCTTCATAAATGATATCATATTCAGTTTCATCTAAGGCATTGCTAATGCCACATTTTTTGAAGGACTGTGTAACAATTTCGTCCTTCACTGAGTTCCATGTTTTCACCCATTAACAAACTTACGTGATAGACTTCCGGTTTGGAGCGCGCCATCGCGGACGTCCCTTCGTCGGGCGCCTTTCCAATCTTCGTAAAAAGCCGCCAGAACAGCTGTCTGGCGGCTTTGAAATCTCTTCCCCGGGCAAAGGGGAGAGATGAGAGCTTGACAGGTGGGGTAGAGCCCCCCCAGCACCCTAGGAGCCATCTAGTAGGGCGCGAAGGGAGAGCTCCCCATGCAGCCTGTCTCCAGCTCCGGGAATCAGGAAACCTCCGCCTTTGCGGAGCTAGATGTCGCGACCAGCCGCTGCTTCTAGAATGGGATTTATAATTACTTTTGAACTACAGAAGCAGACAGAGAGAAACAGGCGTGAGATGGGCAAGTAATGAAACCTCTTTTTTCCTTTTTTTCAACTCCTGGGTAAGCTTTCACTTCGGCAAAGAATCAAAGGAAACAAAGTAACAATATGGCGATTGAGAAGTGAAAGTGACTTTCGTTTCCCCAGAGGCTTTTTTTTCCCCTTTCTTTCTTATGGAAACTTTTAATTTGGAAAAATGGTTTTTTCTTTCTCTGTCTCCTAACCCTGGATTAAAGTTATAATTGAAATATTTCCAATAATAAAAGACTACCTGGTTTTTAAACTGGAAAGAACTTTAATCAGGCACCTGGCTTTCTTTCTTTTTTGTACTCTTTTGAAACACCATAATGGCTTCAAAATCTGGAAAGATTGTTTTGACTAAAAGAAATGACTATCCATCTGGATATATTTCTAAAATGCAACTTAATACTGAGCTAACACCTCCACAGTCTTTGACACCTGAAAATTTATTAAATAATTTAAAGATTATGAAACATGAACTTACTTTGGAATTTAATCAGAAAATAAGTGAGATAGACAAAAAAATGCAGGCTGCTTTGAAGAATATGAATCAACAACTCAGATTTGATGTGTTAGAGGTTTGCAAAGGTTTAGCAACAAATATTGAAGTTTTGGCAGAACGTATTGAAACAAATAAACAAGCTTTGGCAACCTCGGTGAATTACATAGATAAAATCCAAAATGATATTGCAAATTTTGAAAAAGAGGTCTTGATGACACAGTTCAGATCCATGGAAGTTGCTATAAGGGTCAGAGGTTTGAAAGAGGGATTATATGAAGATTTAAAAGGAAGAATGGTTGATGCATTGGATCAGGTGTCTGGAATTTCTAAAGTGGAATTGGCTACACAAATCGACAAAATATACAGAATCAATTCGTGGTACGCTAAACAAAAGCATTTACCAAGGGACATTGTCATATATTTTACCACAAGAGCTTTACGGATTAGAATTATACAAGCAACGTTTAACAATAATCTCATGGTGAATGGTCAGGAACTAAAGATTTGGAAAGAAATCCCCTCTAAAATGCTTAAAGCCAGAAAAAGCTACACTTTTTTGATTGATGAATTTAAGAGATTAAATTTACAATATAAATGGGAAGCGCCAGTTGGAGTAGCAGTGAAATTTTCTGGAAAAAGATACCAGCTTAACACGATAAAAAAAAGCTACTGAATTTTATGTCAATGTTTTAAAGGCTGATATATCCAAGATTCCAGAGGAAGGATGTATGAAAATAAAAGAGGAGGAGGAGGGGAAGCCATCTTTGCTGGATCAAAAGGAAATAGATTCAAAAACCCAAAAGGAGTGCCAGAACCAGATAGCTGGGGAAAAGGAGATGTAGGTTTGGGATCAGATGGGAGACGAGTCGACAAATTCGAATTTACTGAACTATTAAAAGATGAACTATCAAGATACAAAATGATGTGATGTTGAAATATATTGGACGGATAGAGACTAATATGATTGTATTTTTCCTTTTCCCTATTTAATGATTACCTATGCAATATTTAGCTAAGTTTTATATAACTTTGAGGTTATTTTTAATGTTAATAATATTAGATATATATAGTTTGTTGAAGATTTGTTTATTCTTTTTTCCCTTTCTTTTAAAAAAAAAACTTTAAAGATTTTTTGTTTATTGAAGTTAGTAAGTTAATTTAGAATAATATTATGTTATTAATATCATGATGAAATTTAATATTTAATGATTACTTACGTAACATTTAGTTAAGTTTTATCTATCTTTGAGGTTATTTTAATGTTAATAATATCAGTTTAAGATTTTTGTATTTTATATCTAGTTATTATTTATATAACATTTACTTTGTATAAGATAGAGGATTGAAGGGAGGAGGTAGGAGGTTTGTTTGTTTGTATTGTTAAAGAGATTTCTCTTTCTTTCCTTTTTTTCTTTTTTGTATCTTTACTATTGTATACATATGCGATATATTATTAGTGTATAATCTGGAGTTGAAGTTTTTTTTAAAAATAGTGTTCTTTTTTTCCTTTTTTTTCTTTTTATTAACAATTTAAATTTATTATTATGCCCTGTATTATCTCTGGGAAGTCCGGGGGGGGGGGAGGTGGGGAGGGAAGGGGGTGGGTTGGGGGGGGGGAGAAAAAAACAAAAATGTTTGTACTTTATATTTAATATTTTGCTACTATTTATGTAATTCTGTACTAATAAAACTTTTTGAATTAAAAAAAAAACAAACTTACGTGATAGTGGGACTCCTCATTAGTCCAGTGGGTGTCAGATCATGATTACCAGTAGCCATCCATTTGTTCCACTCTTCTCGCATGGCTTGTTAATGGAAACGCCAAGAGGTTGCAACTAGCTGGTAAGACCCCCCAGGAATTACAGCTAGATGAGTCTTCACTTCTTTGAATCTTTTCTTGTGGTTTCACTAATATGTGCTCTAAACTGGCCAAGCACTAATAAAGCTGTTTTTTCAGAAGCCCTCCAGGACATTTGGACCACACTTTTTCAATCCATACTTTCATGCCATGTTCGTCCATCTATCCTTTCTCATGGACATGAACAACAACACCTCTTGGAATCACTTCTTTTGGGAAGGTTTTCCTTTTAAATATTAACATTGGTGGCAATTTGGTGCTGTCTGCACCAATGTTCCCTCTAATTTTTTTCGGTGTGTGCGGAAATGTATAGTCTCTGAGCGGCACAATTTCATGCCTGAGCACCTGAATTTTTTTCACAGATGTCACCCAAGACAGCAACGAAATGTTATTTGAAACTCAAAGTTATGTTTATTCAATGTACCCGCTTAATTAAAAGTGTTATATATCAGTATCACTTATAATACTGCAAGTCCGCAATATTAAAATACTTGTATAGTGTTTATATCCAAGTGCTCAGTTTGCAGCCGATTGCAAGCTTTGGTCTTGATGGCATTCATCAGGCTGAAACCTCGCTCGCAATCGCCGCTTGATGCTTGGAATGTTGCGCAAATATCCAGCAGAGGTGACAGCAAACCAAACTGTTGCTCTCTTAGTACAAACTGAACTACATCATCAAATGAGTGAATTAATCCAGACTTGAATTTCTCCAACATCAGAAATCTGAAGTCACGATATTGTGACTGTACAGCTGATGTGATGCTGACTTCATCCAAATTGTCAAAGAAATGCTGGTATTTTCCAACCAGAGTTGCAATCTCAGTTTCCCCAAAATTAAAAGAGATCACATTTTTAATCTTAAGTATTACTTGCTAGTTTTGCCAATGTGTCATACCAATGAAAACAAGCCCTGCTAACTAAGTGAAATAAATCATACATAAACCAGACAAATGGGCTACTATTCATGATAATCTTTCTCTAGAAAGAGTTTGGGTGTCAGAAATCAGAATCTCATATACTTGACATATATGTTACTTATACATGCACAGGCAAGCCATACATTCTTGCCCTCTCTCATATGCATGTAAATGCTCCTTGTGATCATATAATAACTATCTAGAGAGGGTAATCTGTTTAAAGTGTACAGTCAAGGAAGAGCCAAGGTCAATAATTGTTCCTGCTAAGTAGGACATGTTTGTTTGCAACACGGTCTGTATTGTGCTTTTCAATTATACATGGTTTATAACTGCATGCAGCTTCCTAGCCAGCATGCTGTCTCCACAACAGGAAAATAAGGCATGTGAAGCAATGTTACACATTTTTTTTCTCAAGGATACAAATAATTTTTAAAAATCCTTCTTAGTGGATCAACAAGAGTGGAACTATTTTTTTGTATGACTCTCTCTTGAAAGCACAAAACAATTTCCCGGCCTTAAACTTGATAAAAGGAGCCGGGTGTTTGATATAAAGGCAGGCTGCAGCAATTCCATTATCAAAAGGATAGTAATCACAATGATGCAAGCAAAAAGGACATTACTCATTAGAAAACTTTCTGCTCTCCACAAAGTTAAAAATATTAGTTTTAATCCCACAAGATTAAAACTGTACTGATGGGTGAAGCATCCATCTGAGCTCCCCTTTATCCTACAATTCAATAGCCCTAACCCAAAACTACAGCCTGCCAAGAGCCATTATATTATCAAAAGTTGCAACCAGAATATCTGTCCTGAGCCTTTTTTTTAAGGTATCATAGGAAATAATCTTCCCCATACTCTAAGTCCAACTGCAGAGCAACTTCTCTGTAAGAGGAGGAGTGTGGAAACGAGGATACAATGAATTGCAACTAGATCTTCTTTCTACACACAAATGCATAGCTTAATCAGCACAGTAATTTATATTCCAGGAAGCAACGGCAGGTTTTAGCAACCAACTAGAGCTGCCTGTGTCCGTTCCTCCTTAACAGGGTGACTCTGTTTATTTGCATAGAGAAATACTTCCTCTTCCCTCTCCACCCTCTCCCTCCCGTAGAGCTAGAGACAAAAAACTAGAAGCTGCCGAGAAAGAGAGTGTGCTGAGTGTGAAAAGGAGGAGGAGAGGAGGGGGTGGATTTGACTGCGCCGCAGTTGAAAACTGCTGCGCTGAAGTTTGTTAGGTGCGCTGCCGCGCAGCAGCGCAGCAGCGCACCTTAGAGGGAACAGTGGTCTGCACAGCAGGACAACACAACCGTGTAATTTGTTTTCTCATGTCCTGAGGTTTTCACGGTTATGCTTTTGGCACCTTTCACATCAACAGTCCTATTTGATGGCACATCAAAAGTTAGAGGGACTTCATCCATATTCCCAATCTGGTCAATTTCAAGATTATTTTTCTTCCTGGAGTCTATCACAAAAGTATGAAAAGACAGAATCTTACATTCATACTCTTTTGGCATTCTTTGCGCAATTCTAGTTTTGGTGCACAAAGCAAGGCCATATCGCAGTGATGGCGAACCTTTTTCCCCTCGGGTGCCGAAAGTGCGTGCGTGTGCACTATCACGCACGTGTGAGTGCCCACACCCATAATTCAATGCATGGGGATGGCGAAAATGGCCTCCCCTGCCCCCACAGAGGCCCTCTGGAGGCCAGAAACGGCCTGTTTCCCGACTTCCGGTGGGCCCGGTAGGCCCGCTTTTCGCCCTCCCCAGGCTCCAGAGGCTTCCCTGGAGCCTGGGGAGGACGAAAACGCCCCCCGGAGGCCCTCCGGAAACCTAAAATGCCCTCCCAGAGCCTCTGCGCCAGCCGAAAATCAGCTGGCTGGCGCGCAGATGTGCACTGGAGCTGAGCTAGGGCAACGGCTCGCGTGCCGGCAGATATGGCTCCGCGTGCCACCTGTGGCACGCGTGCCATAGGTTCACCATCACTGCCATATCGCCTCATAAATCTGAAGCACCACGATGGTGATCCAGTAAAATCCTGAATGCCTTTCTGTGTAGCAATGCATTAGGTTTCATACATCACCATTTTTGTGGTGACTGCGAATCCACTGTTCCGGTGACGTGTGATCCAGTCTCTCATGTCCTCCTCTAACTGTATAACTTTAAAAAAGCCAACTATGAACTCATAGATGCCGACCTCTCAACTCTTGACTGGCAAACTCTATTCTCTAACTGTAACACTGCCGATGACCTCTATAACATCTTCTTGCTCGAAGTCAAAAGAACTATCAGATTACACGTACCACTAATAACCACCATAACCAAGAAAAACAAACTACCCATATCAATAAGGAAGCTACAATCCAAAAAAAATCCCTCTGGTGAAAAAACAAAACAGGCTATGTAGCTAACTTCAAAAACCACTACAAAAATATATGCCACCAAATAAAGATGGAATGCTCCAACTACCACAGCAAACAAGAAGAAAACCTTCTGCACACAAAATCCAACTGCACCTTCTACAACTTCGTAAATAACAAACTCAAGGACTCGAGACCCCTCCCACCACTAAAAGGACCCAACAACAAAGAATGCTACGATGAAACAGTCACAGCTAACCTCTTCAACACATTCCTTGGCTCAGTCTTTGTAAACAGCAATGGCTCATTCCCCAAAATTCCCTAGTCGTACCACAAATACTCACAACAATTTAACACAAATAGACTTCACTGAATACAACATTGAAAAAGCACTACGCGACCTAAAACCTTCTCTGTCAATTGGACCAGATGGACTTTGTGCATACTTCCTAAAAAAGATCGCCACAGCCATTGCTGAACCACTACGTATAATCTTTGAAAAATCCTACAGGACCAGTTTCCTACCAAACCTATGGTCATTAGCCACGGTCATCCCCATCTTCAAAAAGGAAGACCCCAGTCTAGTAGAAAACTACAGACCAATCTCTTTATGCTGCATCACGCCTGCTAAGAAAACACCAGCAACCATTTTGAAAGACGCTGGGAAGGAAGAACAGTATCATACTATGTGCTCATATTCAGCTCGTGATCCACAAAGATCCTTTCCCCATGTAGTGGTACCTTAGTATGGTCCCCATTCTTACGTTACACTCGTGCATTTTCTTTTTAAAAAATAATGTTTATTAAAAGGTTTAATTACAATAATAAAAGATGAAACAAACTAAAATGAAATCAGAAAGAGAGAGTAAAAGATGTAAGGAAGCAAAAAAAGAAAGAAATGGAAAGAAATTTTAAAAAGAAATGAAATGAAGAAAGCAACCTCTTACCCTCAGCACAAGTATAAACAATTTCATTCTCTCTTTACCTCCTAAATGACAGATATAAAACTCTTCATCTCATAATTCAATTCTTAACTATTGCCAACTGTAAGCAACATCTTTTCCAATCCTGTTATCAGCAAAAAGTTCAAACAGAGCCCTAAATAATAACATTAGTTAACAAACATGAAGCTCATTATTCATCATATCTCAACTCTTAATTATAAGTAAAGTGTAAGCAAACAATATTTTTCCAGTCTAGATATCAGCTAGCCAGAAAGAACCACCCAAAATAACATGTGAGATGGGTGGCTATAAAAATGTGATAGTTCCGGTTTGGCTCCGCAGGCATCGCGGACGCTCCTTCCCGGGCGCCTCTTCCGAACTCCAGTAAAAGCCGCCAGATCAGCTGTCTGGCGGCTTGAAAATCTTCTCCCCGGGCGTAGAGGAGAGATGAGAACTTGACAGGCGGGGTAGAGCCCCCCTAGTGCCCTAGGAGTCAACCAGGGGCGCGAAGGGTGAGGGCTCCCCAGGTAGCCTGTCTCCTGCTCCAGGAGTTCAGAAGCCTCCGCTTATGGGGAGCAAGATGCCGCGACCACCGCTGCTTTCACAATGGGATCTATAATTTCATCAAAGACTAAATAAAGCAGACAGAGAAAGGCAGGAGTCCAGAGGGCAAGTATCAAAATCTTTAACTTCACCGCTGACTTTCACTTCGGAAGTAACAAAGAAGCGCTAAAAAGTAACAAGCAATAAAATGGCGATCGGAGATCATGGGTGTGGAAGTGAAAGTAATTAAGTTTCATTTTGCTAGCAGCTTTTTTAATGGAAATTTTTGATCCTGAGAACTGGCTTTTTTCTTCTTGTTTTCTGACTATGGATTAAAATAATAACTTATATTTTTTTAAAAAATAAAAGACTAACTGGTTTTGTATCTGGAAAGAATTTTGGCAATTAGAGGCTTGGCTTTTTCTTTGTACTCTTCTGGAAATATGGAAATGGCTTCTAAATCTGGAAAGACTGTTTTGAATAAAAGAACTGAATATTCCTCTGGTCATATTTCAAGAATGCAACTTACTTCTGATTTAACACCTCCACAGTTTTTAACACCTGAAAAGTTATTTAACACTTTAAAAGTTATGAAAGATGAACTGGTTATGGAATTTAACTTAAAAATCAATGAAATAGATTAAAAAATGCAGGCTGCTTTAAAGAGGATGGATCAACAAATGAGGGAAGATGTGTTGGAGGTTTGCAAAGGATTAGCAGTAAATACGGAAGTTTTGGCGAATAATTTGGAAATAACTAAACAAGCTTTTATAATCTCGGGGGAAAATATAGACAAAACTCAAAATGACATTGCAAATCTTGAAACAGAGATGTTAATGACTCAATTCAGAAGCATGGAATTTGCTATAAGGGTGAGGGGCCTGAAAGAGGGAAAATATGAAGATCTGAAAGGAAGGATGGTGGAGGCTTTGGAGCAGGTGTCTGGAATGCTCAAAGAGGAACTGGCTATGCAAATTGATAAGATATACAGAGTCAACTCTTGGTTTGCAAAACAAAAACACCTGCCAAGGGACATTGTAATATATTTTACCACAAGGACTTTATGGAATA
This sequence comes from Diadophis punctatus similis, assembly GCA_023053685.1. Classification (NCBI taxonomy): domain Eukaryota; kingdom Metazoa; phylum Chordata; class Lepidosauria; order Squamata; family Dipsadidae; genus Diadophis; species Diadophis punctatus. Next base: position 19,486,669 of record JALIGW010000006.1, on the reverse strand, counting down.
GAATTATACAGGCAATGTTTAAGAATAATCTTCAGGTAAATGGTCAGGAAATAATGATACTGAAAGAAATTCCTTCTAAAATGCTTAAAGCCAGAAAAGATTACACCTTCTTGGTAGAAGAGTTTAAAAGACGAAACCTACAGTATAAATGGGATGCACCAACAGGAATAGTGGTCAAATTTTTGGGAAAAAGATACTGACTTAATACGACAAAGAAAGCTACTGATTTTTATGTCAACGTTTTAAAGGCTGATACATCTAAAATTCCAGAGGAAAGAAGCAGGAAAGTAACAGAGGAGGAGAAGGAAGAGCCATCTATATTTGTCCAAACCGAAAGTGCTTTGAAGATTCAAGGTGATTTGCAGAGCCAGACAGATGTGTACAACATGGAAAAGGAGACAAAGGATCAAAGTCAGAAGGGAGGCGAGCTGACAAAGTTAAAATCATCAAGCTTCAAAAGGCTGCAATAATTAGAATTAAAAATTTGATTGAGAGGAAGGACTGGTTAAAGTTTGGTGTTAGTGTTGAAATTTATAGGATGGATGCAGAGACTAATATGTTTGTTTTTCCTTTTTTCTATTTCTTTCTTTCTTTCTTTCTTTCTTTCTTTCTATTATTATTATTATTATTATTATTATTATTATTATTATTATTATTATTATTATTATTATTATTATTATTATTATTATTATTATTATTATTATTATTATTATTATTATTATTATTATTATTATTATTATTATTATTATTATTATTATTATTATTATTATTATTATTATTATTATTATTATTATTATTATTATTATTGATTTGATATATTGTAATATTATCTTATTAATATCGTGTCTGATTTTATGATTAAGTTTAAGGTTTTTGAGGTATAAGGGGTTAGAAATTTTAAAATACGGGAATTAACAACCTGATAGATATTTTAAATATTTAGGTATTTTGAATAGGTATAAATACTTAATGTTTATTTATTAACTATGTAATATTTACTTAAGTTTTATTTAATTTTGAGGGAATGTAGTGTGTTGTAACTGATTGAAATGATTCTCTCTTTTTCTTATTTTTATTTTTCTCTTTTTCTTATTTTTATTGTTTTCTATTTTTACTAGATTATATATAGATTATATAAAGGATAGATGTTTAGTGGTGTAAATTACCAGCCCAAGGTATTGAACGCTGTTGGATTAGTAATACACTTGCTTTTTTTTCACTTTTGATTATGTTTTTAAAAGTTTTGAATAATTAGGAGTTAAAGACTCAAAGAAATGTGGAAGTCAAGAATTTCTTTTTAACTTAATTTAAATGTATTTTATTGAATATTATGTCCTGTACTTTCTCTGGGAAGCCGGGGGTGGGTGGGGGGGAGAGGGGGGGTAAGGGGGGTTGGGGTTAGGGGGGAAGGGGGGGAGAAAAGAGAAAAATGTTTGTACTTTGTACTTATAAAACTTTTTGAATTTTAAAAAAATGTGATAAATAAACATGTCCCATTTTAACCCTGGTCAAATAAGCCAATTTTACGTTCTTTCCTTTTGTGTAAAATACTCTTGTTCTTTAATGTATTGAAATAATTATTGATCCTTATTTTGAATTTCTTTAAAAATGTTAACAGGACTCTTTAAAATCTAGCAAGAAGAAATCATACCAACTGTTCTCTCAGATTGGCATTTTATTACCTTCTTAATTTTTAAAGCCTCATTCAATTTTTTTTCTATATCCAGTAAGATATTTTTTCTTCACATTGCTCTTCATATGTAACAATGTTTTGTTACAAATCTTTTTTCATAACAGCTTCTTCTGGGGAGAGACTGTTCATAAGAAAACATAACATAACTGAATTTGTTGATTCAAGGTCCAAGTGCAATTCCTTAAAAATATCTCTGAGCATCAATGTAACTTACTTATCTTATTATGTCTCCAATATTGAACATAATTTTTGTCTCTCACTAAATGCACTTATTCTTTAACATTAATGTCAAACTCTTAATAATCAAAATTAAATATTCCAACATTTTATAAGCCCTTAATCCATTTAAAACTTTTTATACATAAAATCTTTTTTTATTCAAAAAGTTTTATTAGTACAAAGTACAAACATTTTTTTCTTTTCTCCCCCCCTTCCCCCCAAACCCCTCCCCAGCCCCTTTACCCTCCCCCCTCTCACCTTCCCACCCCCCCGACTTCCCAGAAAAAGCACAAGTATAGTATTCAAAAAACATAAAACTAAAATATGCTAACAAATTATTAATTTCAGAATTTTTCTAGTTCTTTAACTCCCTGTTACTCAAAACCTTTTAAACATAATCTAAAAATTAGGCATTTATCATTAATAAACTATTTGAGTCTTCTTGATCTTATACTTTTTTTTGAATATAATCAGTCCATCTACTCCATTCCAATATATATCTTTCATTTGAATGATCCTTAAGATATGATGAAATTTTAGCCATCTCAGCCAGATGTGCAACTTTTAATGTCCATTCTTCAATAGTAGGTGTATCTTCTTTCTTCCAATACTGTGCCACCAGTAACCTGGCAGCTGTTATTAAATTCAAAACCAATTTAGTCTCTATTACAGTACAATCTGTAATTATTCCCAACAGAAAGAACTGTGGTGTAAACTTAATCTTTTTCTTTAAGATATTTTGAATAATCCACCATATTTTTATCCAAAAAGCCTTAATTTTTTTACATGTCCACCATATATGAAAATATGTAGCATCATCACATTCACATCTCCAACATTTTGGTTGTAAATTTGGATACATACAAGCTAGTTTTTTTGGATCTAAATGCCATCTGTAAAGCATTTTATAAAAATTTTCTCTTACATTTTGAGCTTGTGTAAATTTTACATTTCTAACCCATATCTTTTCCCATGTTTCCATCATTATAGGTTCTCCAATATTTGAGCCCATTTTATCATACAATCCTTAACTAACTCCGTTTCTGAATCTAATTTCACTAACACATTATACAATGTTTTTATATGCATTGGACCTTTATCTTTTATTTGTGTTATCAGATTATCATCTTGCTTCAAAATACCAGTTTTTTTATCTTCTCTCCATCTGGCCTGTAATTGCCCATATTGAAACCAAGTTCTAGTTATTCCTTCTTCTCTTAATTGCTCCATTGATTTTAGTTGTGGGAGAAAGACAGACCTCCGCCCCCCCAAACCCGAACTTTTGGAATTCCAGGGGTTCCGACCCGAGTTATTTCATCTGCTTGGTGCCCTGACGTTAAAGGAAGATCTGAGATACCTCCCAGAGGCTTTGGAGGGAAGGTATGACCCGAGGCGAGGACTGGGAAGTCCTGGAGGCTCCAGGCTCGGGAAACGCCATGATGGCGATTTCGGCGCTGTAGGGCTCACCAGACTAGAAATAAATAAGAACTAAAGAAAATAGAGGAAGCATTGCACCGAGACAAATTGCTGAGTTGCTGGACGGGGGAGGGGGAAGTGAGCAAGCTGCTGGGTGTGGAGATGCTCCGGAATGAGGAGACGCCGGCTGTTTTTTGGCTGCCAGCCGAAATCAGATGGAGGTTTCCCTTGGCGTTTTTTGCATGGGTTGTTTGCTGTTTGATTCTCTGGCTGTGGAAGAACGCTAGCCAGCCGGGTGATAATTGCCATCTCAACGATCACCAATTACTTTGGAGACAATTACATCTGCAGCTATTCTTGCAGACCCTACTTCGATTTGGACTCCCAGTGACCCCCCTCTGCCCTAGATGCGACCAATTTACACTGACCACGAAGGTGGCTCTTGCTGGACGCTTTTACGAGCTTTTACGGCTCTTGCTGGACGTTTTTACGAGCTTTTACGGCTCTTGCTGGACGCTTTTACGATCTTTGCGGCCGCAACGAGCCTTTGTAGGAGCAACACAGTGACGCCTTCTGCTTAGTTTAACGGCTGTTATTATTGCTGATGTGGCCTTGAGGCTGACTTTAGTTAACACGGCCTCGGCTTTTTGCCAGACGGATAAGACCTTGTCTAGCTGCTTTTTACCCTATGTGAGCCACAGAAATATCTTCTGCTGAACTTAGCAGTTATCAGCGTTGAAAACTTGGCCATGAGACCGTTCTGGGCTGACGTGGCCCTATCTTCTTGCCAGGCCCTTCGTATGAGATCTCCATTACATCAGCCAGATAACAACGTCAGCGGGAGGACAATTAACGTGATGAACAACGGGAAAAACAAAATAACTCATCCAGATACTTTGGCTCCATTTGGGAAATTACTGGGTCAGCTTACAAAGATAACTTTGCATTCCGGTGCCACTTCTGAGAAGAGCTCTATTCTTACCAACATTGGGGGGAGAATGGTAGATCACTATTGAGAGAGCGTGAAACCATTAAGATCTACTTTAAGCCTTGGCTGGGCTGGAGGCTGCTTGTATATGTTCTGTATGTATACCTATGTTTACAGCACCCTTTTTAGCTCTTTTACTGTAATATTTCACCCTGGGGGGGGCTGGGTATGTGTGATCTGGGTTATGAATGTGTTGTGATTGGAGAACATGAAGGTATGATTATTGGTAAATAGGAGTGTGTAGGTTTTTTATAAGATGTATGATTAGACAGAATGAGTGAACCGGAGATTGGGTCTGGTTCCCCCTTTGCTGAGTGTGCAAACAGAAACGGAGGGGGTCTCGGCTCTTTTACCCAGTTCAGTATGAATGGTATGGATGGCCTGCAGGAAGGGAGGAGGACCAGCGGGGGAGGGGAGGGGGTCTCTGGAGGGGACAAGAGCCGGAACATCTCGGTCATAATGGGAAGAGGCAGATATGGCGGGAGCAGAGGGGAGGGCCGCTCTCGGGGAATAAGACCTCGCTGTCTACAAGCGATCCCTTGTTCCGGCCCCTCTGATCCGGTTCCATTTTGCTCAACCCGGATACCTGGCAACCAGGGTTCTCAGGGCCCTGGGCTCAGGATGCTGCTGCTTAACGCCAGGTCAATTACCAACAAAGCCCCCCTGATACGTGATTTAATCACAGAGGAGGGGGCAGACCTGGTGTGTGTTACCGAGACCTGGCTAGGGCAAGAAGGGGGAGTAGCCCTCTCTGAGATATGCCCAGCCGGTTTCTCGGTGCAGCATCATTCTCGACCCCAGGGAAGGGGGGGAGGAGTGGCAATTATAACGCGCGGAAATCTGCATCCTCGTAGGATCCCTGCCCCGGAGATTGTTGGGTGTGAGACGCTCCTTTTGAAGTTGGACTTAGGGGTGCAGGTGGGCCTTTTCTTAACGTACCTGCCTCCCAGCTGCGTTAGTAAGGCCCTGCCTGAGCTACTTGAGGCAGTAGCCGGCTTGGCAGTTGAGTTCCCTAGGCTTATGGTCCTGGGGGACTTCAACTTGCCATCGGCTGGCGAAACCTCTGGGGTGGCTCAGGAGTTCATGGATTCCATGACAACCATGGACCTGACCCAAGTAATCCAGGGTCCGACTCATGAGGGCGGTCACACGCTCGACTTAGTGTTTTTTTCGGGGCAGTGGAGAGATGATCTGAAGATCAGGGACATAGTCATCACCCCACTGTCATGGTCAGATCATTTCCTACTGAGGTTGGATTTCGCAGCCGCACTCCTCCCCCGCAGGGAGGCGGGACCGACTAGGTGGTTCCGCCCCAGGCGCCTAATGGAACAGGAAGGATTCCAGAGGGAGCTTGGGGAAATACCTGAAACCCTGGTACACAACTCGGCTGACTCCCTGGTGGCTGCTTGGAACACCGCAGCATCAGGGGCGTTAGACCGAATTGCGCCTAAGCGACCTCTCCGTGGCAGTGGATCCCGGAAAGCTCCCTGGTTTACCGAGGAGCTCTGGGAGATGAAACGCCAGAAGAGACGTCTAGAGCGCCGCTGGAGAGCCAGTAAAACCGAGCCTGACCGAACACTATTAAGAATTTACATCAGATCTTATTTAGTGGCGATAAGGGCGGCAAAACGATCTTATTTTTCCGCTCTTATTGCGTCCGCAGATTCTCGCCCAGCCGCCTTGTTTAGGGTGACTCGCTCCCTCCTTGCTAAAGGGGGGAGCGAGGAACACTTACAAGGCAGAGCTGAGGAATTCGCTGAGTTTCTGTCGGATAAAGTCGCTCAGATTCGGTCGAACCTGGACTCTAGCTGGGCAGAGTCCATAGAGTTGACAGGGGCAAGTCTTAGTCCACCATTATGGGAAGAGTTTGGGCCTGTTTCTCCTGAAGATGTGGACAGAGCTGTGGGGGCGATGGGTACCTCCACCTGTTTATTGGACCCGTGTCCCTCCTGGTTGGTCTCGGCCAGCAGAGAGGTGGCATGCGGCTGGATCCAGGCAGTGGTCACCGCTTCTTTGAGGGAGGGATCCGTACCGCAGTCGTTAAAAGCTGCGGTGGTGAGACCCCTCCTGAAGAAGCCTTCCCTGGATCCAGCTGATTTGAAGAACTATCGTCCTGTCTCCAACTTGCCCTTTCTGGGGAAAGTTGTGGAGAAGGTGGTGGTTACTCAGCTTCTGCAGCTTCTGGATGAAACAGATCATCTAGATCCTTATCAGTCGGGTTTCAGGCGCGGCTACAGTACAGAAACTGCCTTGGTCGCTCTGATGGATGATCTCTGGCGGGCCCGGGATGGGGGTAATTCCTCCATCCTGGTGCTACTTGACCTCTCAGCGGCTTTCGATACCATCGACCATGGTATCCTTCTGCATCTCTCGGTGAGTTGGGGGTGGGAGGCACTGTTTTACGGTGGTTCTCCTCTTATCTCACCGACAGGATGCAGTCGGTGTTAACAGGAGGGCAGAGATCGTACCCTAGGCCCCTATCATGTGGGGTGCCTCAGGGTCGGTTCTCTCACCCATCCTGTTTAACATTTACATGAAACCGCTGGGTGAGATCATCCGCAGGCATGGGGTGCGTTTCCACCAGTACGCTGACGACACCCAGCTGTACATCACCACCCCGTCTGATTTCAGAGAGGCAGTTGATGTAATGTGCCGGTGCCTGGATGACGTTAGGATCTGGATGGGGAGGAACAGACTCAGACTTAATCCCGACAAGACTGAGTGGCTTTGGATATTGCCTCCTAAGGACCATGACAATTGTCCCTCCTTGACGTTCGAGGGAGCGAAACTGACCCCCTCGGATCAGGCTCGCAACTTGGGGGTCCTCCTAGATCCACAGCTAAAATTGGATCACCATCTCTACGCTGTGGCTAGGGGGGCCTTTGCACAGGTTCGCCTGGTGCACCAGTTGCGGCCATACTTGGAGAAGGAGGCTCTACTCACGGTCACTCATGCCCTTGTCACCTCGCGCCTGGACTACTGCAACGCGCTCTACATGGGGCTACCCTTGAAGAGTATCCGGAGACTTCAGCTGGTGCAAAATGCGGCTGCGCGTGCTGTGGTGGGTGTGCCAAGGTACACCCATGTGACACCTGTACTCCGCCAGCTGCACTGGTTGCCCATCGGTCTCCGGGTCCAATTCAAGGTGTTGATCACCATCTTTAAAGCCCTTCATGGCTTAGGACCAGGTTATCTCCGGGACCGCATTCTGCCTCACACTTCCCTTCGACCGGTTAGGGCCCACAGAGTTGGCCTCCTCCAGGTCCCATCGGCTAAGCAATGTCGCCTGGCGGGCCCTAGGGGGAAAGCCTTCTCTGTGGCAGGCCCCGTGCTCTGGAACCAACTTCCCCCAGAGACCCGAACTATCCCCACCCTACTGGCCTTCCGGAAAGCTGTTAAGACATGGCTTTTCCTGCAGGCAGGGGGTGGAGCGTAATCCATCTGAGCTCACCCCCAAGTATGTATGAAGTCGAATTGATTAAATGTTTTTAAGATTATGGTTTTTTTAATTTTCATATTTGTTTTAAATGCTTATATTGGTTTCTTGTATTTTTACTGTTGTACGCCGCCCGGAGTCCTTCGGGAGTTGGGCGGCATATAAGAAATACCAATAAATAAATAAATAAATAAATAAATCCTTCTTCATAAAGAAGTTCTTTATATGTAAACTTATCTAGCTTTTGCTCGAAATTTATATTTTCTATCGTGTGTCTGGGTACTGTCCATATAGGTAACTTATCATTTAATTTATATTGATACTTTTTCCAGACACACAATAGAGCATTTCTTAATATATGACTCTTAAAAGATTTATCTACTTTTTTATCATACACTAAATAAGCATGCCACCATAAATCAAACCATATCCTTCAATATTTAATATCCTATCCTCTGTCAAATTAATCCAATCAGTAATTGCTGAGAGGGCAGCTGCTTCAAAATACAATCTTTAATTAGGCATTTTAAGACCTCCTCTTTCTCATGTATCTTGCATTATCTTCTGGTTTACTCTCGGCTTCTTCCCTGCCCAAATAAATTTGTTTATACCCTTCTGCCATTCCTTCAAATTTTCATCTTTTTAAAGTATAGGTATCATTTGAAAAAGAAATAAAAACCTTGGTAAAACATTCATTTTAACTACAGCTATCCTACCCAGCAAGGACAATTGCAATTTTTTCCAATTTTCCATATCTTTCTGTATTTTTTGCCATAGTGGTTCATAGTTATGTTGATATAATTTTGTATTTATAGACATAATATAAACCCCTAAATATTTAATCTTCTTAACTATCTCAAAACTCGTTACCCTTTCTATTTCTTCTTCTTGGCTTCTTGTCATGTTTTTAGCTATTATTTTTGTTTTAGCTATATTTATTTTAAAACCAGATACTTGTCCATATGAATTAATTATATCCATCAAAGCTATAATAGATTGTAATGGTCGGGTTAAGGTAACAACCAGGTCATCCGCAAATGCTCGTAATTTATATTCATCCTGTCTAATTTTTATTCCCCTTATTGTATCAAGCTCCCTTACTTTGTTAAGTAAAATTTCCAAAAGTCAAAATAAAGGGGACAAAGGACAACCTTGTCTTGTTCCCTTTTCTATATTAAAAATGTCTGTTAAGCCACCATTAATTATTATTTGCGCTGTTTGTTTTTGATACCTAATAGATTGTATAAAATAATCTCCAAGATGCATCTTTTCAATTAATTTTAATAAAAATTGCCAATTCAATCTATCAAAAGCTTTCTCGGCATCCAAAAATACTAATGCTGCGGGTACCTGGTTGTTCCTTCCCAAATACTCTAGTAAGTTAACAATTTGTCTTACATTAGTCTTCATTTGTCTACCAATTAAAAACCCAATTTGATCATGGTGAATCATTTGCTGCATAACTATCATTAGTCTATTTGCTAAAATTTTAGCAAAAATTTTATAATCTATGTTTAGAAGTGAGATAGGCCTGTAGTTTTTAGAATCTATATGATCTTGACCCTCTTTTGGGATCAGAGAAATAAAAGCTGTCTTCCAAGTTGGAGGTACCTTACCTCCCTGTTGTATATTGTTTAATAATTCCTTCAGCGGTTCAACCATTTCTTCCTGCAATTTTTTATAATAGACAGCTGTTAGGCCATCTGTCCCTGGTGCTTTACCCACTTTCAACTGTTTAATTGCAAACAAAATTTCCTCTGAAGTTATCAATTGATTTAAAGTATCCCTCTGCTCCTTAGAAGTTATATAAATATTCTGTTTTTGCAAATAGTCGTCTATATCCTCTTCTTTAACTTTACCACCAGTATACAATCCTGAATAAAACTCTAAAAAAGATTTTTTAATAAGTTCTTGTTCAGAAACTTCTTTACCCTTGTATTTTATTCTCTCAATAATCCTTGATTTCTGCTTCTTCCTTAACGTATATGCTAACCATCTACCTGGTTTATTAGCGTTACAAAAAGTATTATGTTTTGCATATTATAAGTTAGTTGCCACTTGATCTGCTATTAACATATTAAATTGATATTTTAATAAATTGTCTCCTTAATTTTCTTATCTGTTGGATTAGAAATTAAAGCCCGCTCTTGTCTCTTAATCTCTTCTTCCAATTCTTTCCTCCCCCCCCTTTTTCCTTCTATATTTATTATCCAAATATATCAAATTACCTCTCATGTAAGCTTTACTTGCATCCCAAACCATTTCCATCGAGGTGCTTATACATAAAATCTTGTCTTGCTTTTTGCTGTTTATTTTAAATAGTTAAAAGTTTATAAAGATAGTTTCATTTTTTTAGTTTTACAGATTGAAGACACTGTTTCCAACCATGTCATTTTGAAGGAGCCTGTTTTAAGGCAGTTAGTAGACAATTTTGTGAAGTGATTAGCAAAGGAAATGTGAACTTAATGTCTTTTGAAGCTCTAACTGTGGCTGGAGCAAGAATAATAAATTCTCTTCTCATCGGGTTCTCCCATCTTCCAAAGACATTGCCTTGCATTGGAGGAGGAGGAACAATGTGGGTGATCTCACATTATCTCTTTGTCTAGAGAGAGTCAAAGGAGCCCATCTACTACTCACTTCCTTGTTCTTAGCTGCAGTTGTTGGATCTGCTTTTGTAAAGCCATCTTCAGGCCACCATGTTCCTGAGGAAGTCCTCATGCACTTGATTTTCCTATTTACTGTAAATGCTGGCAGGGGAAGTTACAAAGTACAGAAAGGTCAGGGTCATCAACTGTGTCAAGGTCATCAACTGTGACTTTTCTTGAACTAGTGAGACTAATTGGCAGGTATCCATGTCTTAGTTCTCACCAATCTTAATTACTACTTTACATACTATTTAGCTTGACCTATGTCCAGGAATTGTAAGTGGTACAAAATACAGTGCCCAGTGCAATATGGAACAATAGCATGTACTGAAAGAATTTGCACAACCAGCCAGTTACCTACTGGGCATAATTTAAGTGGCATTTGCTGACTTTTAATGGCTTGCAGCCTGTCTGTTGAGGAATTGTTGTGATTCCTATGATGATTCTGCCCACTTATACACTGGAGGTGGAGGGGGCTCTTCTGAAGATATCCTCATTCTCCAATATTTGGGGCTCTGGTACCTGGGAGGAGACTTTTTCTTCTGCGGCTCCTAGCTAGGAAGGCTTTCCCCAGGAGGAAAAGGGCAAAACAACACAAAACATTTAACTATTAATTAAAGTTTATTTTTATTGTCAGGTTTTATATTTCAGTTGTTCTATCTAATTTTCATAAATTATAATTTAATGCCATACTTTTCTTAAGAGTATTAAAAATATTATTTTATTCCTGAACATATTCTGACACCACCTGATTCTAATCAGCTCTGGGCAGAATACATTAAAGCCAACAACATACAAGAGCAAACTATAATTACAAGAGAATAAAAGAGTAAGTAACAAACAAACAAAAAACTCCACACCTAGACACAATCTAGCAAGATCTGGGAGAAGAGCCAAATCTTTAAGGTTTCCGGAAGGCTCCAGGGTGGGGACCCACACAGATATCAGAGGTATCTTACTCCAGAGGACAGGTGTTGCATCATGGATCCTGATAGATTTTAGAATATTATCATCCTGCCTATAGGAAGTAATGGCTTTTTAAATAAAAGATTAAACAAAATAAATAGCTGTGTTATTTAAGTAAATATTCTGCCCTATGTTTCTCCAGAAGACATAAATCAGATAATAGAAAATAATTTGGGAGGTACTGTATGCTATTTCCTGTTACATCAGTAATGGGAATTTACAAAATATTGAAAATCTTACTCATGATAAAATTGTGATTAATGATTCATTACTCATAAAACCGAAAGATGCTGATGGAATACGTGGGTTTTTACATTGGTTATTTTAAATTCCTTTTTCCTTCTGTCTCTGTGGCTTATATGAAGGGTGTGAATTACTGTACTTTCAGGTGCTTGTAAAGCAGAGATACTTTCAGAAAGTGTAAGTACCCTGAAATGCTTTTTTTATGTTTTTGCTTATTTCTACACAGGTCAGTGATTTTACCCAGTGATGGGTAAATGTTCTTTGAGATCTGTAAATATGTCTCTATGTTTATCACAATTTTGTACCCTGTAATTACATGTAATTTTCTCCTTTCAGTTAAATCACACTCACATTTATATATTATAGATTGTATTCTAAGGCGGAAATATTAACTTTGAGTTAACTGCCTACTTTTAAACTTAGTGATTTCAGCATCTGATATTAAAAATGTTTCAACAAAGGATTTCATTTTTCATCTTTCACAAATGTACTGCAGAAGCAAACACATGAATATTATTACTGCCAAATTGCAATTTATGGTATTTTATAATATAGTATGATACAATATGATGTGATACAATAGAATAATAATCTGAAAAAATTGACAAGATTAAATTGCCTGTTTTAGCTTTTCCTTGAAGGTGGGTTTTCAAGCTAGAAAATTCTAAGAGAATGCATCTCATAATCTCATAGATTAGATCTCGGACATACTTATGATGGAATTGAAACACAAGAAAAAATATTGGAAAATTTGAGATGTAAATCAAAAGTCCTGTTGCTTCTAGAACAAATGGGACTTTTTGACCATTTAGAGCTTAAAAATTACTTTCAACAAACTAATTTCTACAAAACAATCTCAAAGAAAAATTAACTGATCTCTGTTAGTTTTTCTACATACAGTAAATGTACAACAGTTTTCTTTAATAATGTAATTCATATTGAATGTATACATTCAATTCTTTCTGATAGCAATGAATATACTGTATATATATATATATATATATATATATATATATATATATATATATATATATATATATATATATATATGTGTGTGTGTGTGTGTAACATTTTTGCTGATAAATGAAAATAAAGGGAGACATATATATATATATATATATATATATATATATATATATATATATACACATACAATTTTAATTAATCAATTTTGTTTTGATTTATTTAAACTATATGGCTCCTCAACCCACAATTTGTGACTTTAAATAGCTTGTAAAGTAGTGGTGTCTCATTGACATAGCTCTTATATCCAATATCCATAATTAACTGTGCCACAACATTCTTGGTCAGTTACAGCTTCTTAATAGTCTTCAAGGGCTACCCCATGTAGACAACACTGCAATATACAAAACAAGAGGTGACCAAGGCAGGAGCAACCATGATCAGGTCATCCTGATCTAGGAACAGGGCAATTAGAACTCATATGGATTTGTACAAAGACTATGACTGCCATCTGCTGCTGTGTCCAAGAGGACTTTCCAATTGCACACCAGTTCTAAAGATGTAAGCATATCTACAATAGAATAACAGAGTTGGAAGGGACCTTGGAGGTCTTCTAGTCCAACCCCCTGCTCAGGCAGGAAACTATACCATTTCAGACAAATGGTTATCCAATATCTTCTTAAAAATTTCCAGTGTTGGAGCATTCACAACTTCTGGAGGCAAGTTGTTCCATTGATTAATTGTTCTGTCAAGAAATGTCTTTTTATTTCTAGATTGCTTCTCTTCTTGATTAGTTCCCACCCATTACTTCTTGTCCTGCCCTCAGGTGCTTTGGAGAATAGCTTGACTCCCTCTTCTTTGTGGCAACTGCTGAGATATCAGAACACTGCTGTCATGTCACCCCTAGTCCTTCTTTTCATTAAACTAGGCATACCTATATGTTTTAGCCTCCAGTCCCCTAATCATCTTTGTTGCTCTTCTTTGCTTTGGAAGGGGGGGGGAACTCTCTGCAACTTGGGTTTTAGATTTAGATTTATTATTAGAGTTAAGCTGAAGCTTGTTCTTCCCCTTTTAGGCACTTGACTATGGCCTCTAGACACTGGGGAAAAAGCCTTAATTACATCACTGTTTTTGCCTGTAATTGAGAGGTGTTGTCAGTATGTTGCTGTCACCCAACTGATAGAAATTAAATAAGAACAGAGATAGTGTGGAACCTGGAGAATTTCATAAAGCAGGGCTTTGAAGTTAGGCATCTTCTCCCACTGTCTGGAAGAAGAAAAGAAGACTGTACCACATTACCCCAATCCCAAACCCACCAATGATCATCAATTTCAGACCCTCTGAAGTCTGTCATACAAGATGCAGCTCAGGCCTCACAACATAATGGGCTCAGGTTCTCTTGAAATGCCCCATTTTTTTCTTCTTTTCCTTCAACCTCTTCTGTTGATTTGTTTTCCTGTTCCTCTGAATTGCTGTTTCTTTAACTGGTTCTTTTCTTATGCACACAATGGCCTGGTGTTGTGCAAGAGGTGCTGGGAAGCTACAACTATCCGGAGAGGGTCAATTTTTCTAATGCAACAGTTTATTTTAATAAAATATTTTATTTAATAGATGTCTTTGTTAAAATAAAGATTCGTAAAGTGCAGAGGATCACAGAATTTCTTATTTATTTTCCTAAAGGAGAGAACGGCTACTCCTCTGTGCTAATCAATTCTCTCATATTCAAGAACATTCATAGAGATTTGGTGACATCTGTGAGAAGCTTGGTGATGGTTTAGAGAATGATGAATTATCTGTTCTTTTGCTACTATCACAGCTGACCCTGCAGTCATTCTTGTCTTGGCATTGTGACTGTAGTGCCACTCAGTGGCAGCAGTGGGCTGATTAATAGTTTTTAATAGTTATATTTATTATTCATTGTTTTATGAATGAACACTCTAATTTCATTAATATGAAATAAACCACCTTGAATTGGAAACATAAATAGCATATGCATTTTGGCAAAAAATAAAATAAAATTGATCCTTCAAAATTACTTCTGTAATAGTTTTGCAAGTACCTGCTTATTTTCATGCAAATTGCATGCATGTCCTTCACCACCCCCCCCCATTAATATCTAAAACCATGTAGTTACCACTTTTTAAAAATCCTTGGGTGTCCAGATTGTTTTCTGAAATCATATTTTATTCCTAACCTGGGTGTCGGCAACTCGTGGCTCTGGCATACCCATACTCTTTCATCCCTCTGCTGTGGCTCCCTGTGGCCCTGTCATGGCAGAGGGATGAAAGAGCTGTCACCCTGTCATGGCAGTGGTGATGGGTGGGATTAATGCAGGAGCGAAGAGCCCCTGTATTTGCCTTTGTGTGGCAACAGCATTCCACTTTCATCATACATTTGCTATTGCCGCCAGCAAAGAGGGCTGGGAGAGAAGAGTGGGGGCAGACCTTGCTGGGTGGGGGCCATCCCCCAAGTCTGGCCTTCCTCCTCCCTCATCAGCGGAGCCAAGAGAAAGAAGGGGGCAGTGTATGGAAGCGCTCCCTTCCCCTGGCCGAGCGCTTTCTTGCGGCTGGCCCAGCAGAAGTGCCCCCATCGGCAAGTCGGACGATGGACAGGCCTGGCCCAGCTCTCTCAGCTGTCCCACTGTTCGGCACCTCCAATGCAAGTTGCCACCTTTGAAATGTGTCACACCTTTGAAAAAGCCAGGCAGCGATGGCTGGGGCTGGGGGGGGGGCAGCAGAGGCATCACGGCTGTTCCCCCCTCTCCTCAGCAAGCCAGGCCTGGAGGAGCATGGAGAGTTGTGGGCCAAGCACCGGAGGGTCAGAAGGCATGCTCTGATGTTGCCCCAACATGCATTTCCAGTGCACGCTCCTCTGTCCTGAAGTGGGATTGAGTGGGGGGAAGGTGGAAGGGAGCAGGGGGAAGGGGGAAGGGTAGGGGGGCTTCTAGGATGAAAAGCCCAGCTGGCTTTCTTTTTGGCATGGGGCGTGGGAAGACCCAATACACCCTCCATGGGCCTGCCTGCTGCTCTTGCAGTGCCTTGTGCAGCACTGTGAAAGCACACTTCACTGTCCTGCCAAAGTTGCTATTCTTATTTCAAGTTATCCTGATCAATCCAGGTAAATTTTTTTTGCAGATTTGACTAAAACCATATCAAAATATATTTGGCAAGGGAAAAAACCAAGAATAAAACAAATTTTGATGCAAGATGTGAAAGAAAGAGGTGGATTTAGACTCCTAAATTGGCAATTATACAACTATGCAGCAGCCCTACCTTGGATAAAAGAGTGGATTCCATTAAAAAATGAAAGAATATTAACAATTGAAGGGCATGACCTCCTTTTAGGATGGCATGCATTTGTTTGGGATGAACAGCATAGAATACATACTTATTTCAAGAAACATTTACTCAGAAACTCTTTGTTAAAAATTTGGTTGGATATTAAAAAACACCACTACCCAAGGACACCAAACTGGATCTCACCAATAGAATCAATAAGACACCCAAGTTTAATACATTATGATAGGACAATAAAATATAAAGAACTTTTGAATCAACAACAAAAGTTGAGATCCAGGGAAGAACTGGCTGAAAGTGGTATAGAATTCGATTGGTGGACCTATTCTCAGATACAAGTTAAATTTCAACGGGATAGCAAAGCATATGGATTTCAAATGGGAATTGGCAACTTTGACAGGATACTCCTTGGTACAGAGGAAAAACTAATTGGCAAAATCTATAAATTTTTACTTAAATATAAAACAGAGGAGGAAATAGTGAAAGAACCTATGATCAGGTGGGCAAGAAATTTTGGACACTCGATAGATCTAGATAGTTGGGAAAAATTATGGACAACAAACTGGCAAATTACAAAATCAGCTGTGTTCAAGGAAAACCAATGTAAAATGTTTTATCGATGGCACATGTCACCTCTACAGATATCGAAGATGTTTCCAAATTTGTCACAAAAATGTTGGAAATGCAAAAAAGAAATAGGCACATATTTCCACATGATGGACATGCACAGAGGCAAAAAAGTATTGGAATAAGATCGCTAAAGGAAATTCTAAAATGGATATAGAAAAAAAAACCGGAACTGTTTTTAATAGGTATTTCCAATAAGGTATACAAAAAAGAAATACAATATCTAATTATTCATATCCTAACTGCAGCAAGAATTACATACACACAGTCCTGGAAAAACAAGGAGATACCCAAAGAGGAAGAGATAATTAAAAAAATAATGGACTGTGCGGAGATGGATATGCCGAGAGAGAGCCGAGGTGGTGCAGTGGTTAAAGTGCAGCACTGCAGTTCAGCAGTTCAGCTGTTCAAATCTCACCGGCTCAAGGTTGACTCAGCCTTCCATCCTTCTGAGGTGGGTAAAATGAGGACCCAGATTGTTGGGGGCAATATGCTGAACTCTGTAAACTGCTTAGAGAGGGCTGTAAAGCACTATGAAGCGGTATATAAGTCTAAGTGCTATTGCTATTGCTATATGCTAACTAGAGAATTAAGAGAAAAAGAGGAATCTGATTTCTATAAAGTCTGGAACAAATTTTATAATTGGTTGAAAGAAAGAAGCAATTAATAAAAGGAAAAAAGTTCAATGGTGTATATTCAAGTAATTATGTAAAGATCTTAAATGTATATAGTATAATAGGAAAATATGTTTGAGAGCAATATGAATAATTAAGGAAACGACATGTAAAAAGAATATATCCGATAATAGCTTATGATGGCTAGGGGGCTACAAACGTCCCATTTGTTTGTTATATGTTTTGTTTTTTGAATGTTAAATGTTGTTTGTTGTTTATTGTGTTTAATAAAAATAATAAAAAATAAAAAATAAAAGAAAGCACACTTCACAATGGGGGAGACTGGGTCCCCTCTTCCTCCTGGAGCCCATTCCCGGCCCAACTTACCACTGGCAACTCTCTCGGGGTGGAGAGCAGGTCATGCATCTAGCACCAACCAAGGCTGGAAGTAGCTGCCCACCATTTTCTGCTGCAGTCGGGCAGTGAGAGAGAGAGACAGAGAGAGAGATTCGGCTCGATTCGGCTCTATCTGCTCCCTTCTCTCTGCCTTTGCCCAGTTTTGCAAGGATTCAGCGGATGCTGCCTTGGTGATGGGGATGTGTGAACTTTGCCTGCCAAGCATCTTCAGGGGCGCCCAGGCCACTTTGGACTGAGTTGCAGGATGCATATGCGTGCCTGTGTGAGTGTGCAGCTGCTTGGGATGATGCTTCTCTGAAGTGCGTGCGGCAATCTAAGGTGGCAACCTTGTGGCTCTGTGATGTAACAGCCTGACAGTCACTTATTTTGAAACCCAAGGTTTATTTTTGTATCTTTCCAGAGACAGAGAGAACATGGCCAAATTTCCTTGGTTATTCCCTGGGTGTGTGGGTTGGGAAGTGGAGAATGGGGAAGAGGGAGGGAAGAAGGAAGGGAGTGAGCAAGAGAGAGAAATAAAAAGAGAGAGAGAAAGAAAGAAAGAAAGAGAGAGAGACAGAGAGAGATGAGAGGGAGGGAGGGAGATAGAGAGGGAGAAAGAAAGAAAGAGATGGGAGAAAGAGAGAGATGGGAGAGAGGGAGAGAGGGAGGGAGAGAGAGAGAGAGAGAGAGAGAGAGAGAAAGAGAGAGGGACATAGAGGAAGAAAAAGAACGAGAGAGAGAGATGTGAGAGAGAGAGATGAGAGGGAGATAGAAATAGAGAGATGAGAGAGAAGGAGAGATGAGAGAGAGGAGGGAGGGAGACAGAGAAAGAGAGAGAAAGAGATGGGAGAGGGAGAGGGGGAGGGAGGGAGAGAGAGGGGGAGAGAGAGAGAGAAAGAGATGAGAAGAAAAAGATTAGGGAGGGAGGGAGGGAGAGAGAGGGGGAGAGAAAAAGAGAAATGGGAGAGAGGGAGGGAGAAAGAGAGGGAGAGAGAGGCACAGAAAGCGAGAGAGTGCACGCGCGCGAGAGAGAGCTGTTTCACATAGAAAAGAAAACACGGAAGCCACAAAACCTGGGTAGGTGGGGCTGGGGCCTCGATGGGAGTGAGTGACCTCAAGTTGGCCATGCCCACCCAGGTTTAGTGACTCCCTGTGTTTTGTTTTCTGTGGGAAACGGGTCCAAATGGCTCTTTGAGTGTTTAAGATTGCAGACCGCTGTCCTAGCCAATGTGGGTTTTTTAAAATATCAAAATATCTGCACCTGTTATAGATTCGTGAAATATGCACACATTTTCTTTGAACTTTGTTTGTGAGAGTCTTTTTAAAAATATTCTGGAGAAAATGAATGTTTTCCTTTTGTAAAACCTAGAGGTTCATCTTCTACAACTCCCTGTCCCCACCCCTACAGGTTTTCTGAAGTTTTGCTGGTTTATCTTTGTATGACTAAATGCTCACAAAGGCATTAGAATATATTTTTATGAGCCCATCCAAAATGTAAATACTACTTTTATACAACCGTCCACAGCCCCATTAACTTGAAACTTTAGAGATATGACTCCCAAGAATTGCTGGCAAATTTAATCACTTCTAAAAATCACAGGAATTAATTACAGCCTTCCTTTTAGTTGTTATTTTAACGTCAGTAAATATAATATCAGTTTAGTCCATTAATAAACAGAATACTTACAGCTGTTTACAATAATAGTTACAAGCATTATGACTTCAATAATAACAAACAGAGAAGAGAGTAGTTCAGATGGATCCCTGACTCAGTCCAAGGCAAAAAGGTCAGTATCCAAACTTGTAGTTTATTGATCTTTACAGAGGCCATGGGCCAAAGGCCTCTCCATGCACACTGAGATGGAGACAGCTAACGTGGATGGGGGCTCCTATCTGTATCAAGAGCAATGCCTCAGGTGTGGAGATTTCTGTTATGTTCTGAGGAACTGGGGGAAGTCTTCACTCCAGCAGGTACTTGAGCAGGTAAAATCTGATTGGCTCTCTGCCAGTCCAGCGCTCTATTTAAACCCCTGCCATAATCCCAGTTTTTGCTGGAGTTGTCACTGTAACCAAATAAAGAGCTGAAGTCACAAGCCTCGCCTCCAGACTCTCATTGCTTAGATGTAACATCTGGTGACAAAGGTGGGATGCAATTGAGAACAAAGGCGAACGGACCAGACCAGCCGGAAGCAAGCATTGACCACGAGGCGCCAAATTCAAAAGAAGACAAAGGAATCGCATAAGGAAGCACAATGGCGTCCGCATCTCTGCATCCACAAAATCCATTCAATAAGGCAGAGGAAACCTGGGAAATGTACATGGACCGATTTAATTATTTCCTAGAAGCTAACAATTTCACAGACCTGACAGACAAACGAAGAAAAGCAATGTTTCTATCGTATTGTGGACCCATAGTTTATCGTGCTGCCGTAAATTTGTCAAAGCCCAGCACTACAAATGAGATTGAATGGAAGCAGTTAAAAGAGCAACTAAAGAAGTTTTTCGACCCGGCACCATCAAAATGGGTGAGTCGGCACAGGTTCGGGGAAAGACTACAAGTAGAAGGGGAAAGCATTCTCGAATATGAGTTGGCTCTAAGACAAGTGTTAAGGGAAGATAAACTTTGAGCCGTCCGATAGCTACCATGTTAAGGTGAGAATAAATTTCATAGAGGCGATTTGGATCTTTTACTTGGAATTCAGACAGTTAGAAATAAAGCCGAGATTAAAAGTCTAATAGAAAATATTTATTTCGGTACAAAAATAATAAATCCTGAATAATTACATTTTTGCTAGAAAACCCGACCGTTCCGGTCAAGGGCCAAGTCAAAAGTGATTAATGGTGGATCAGGAATGTGGACATGCATACAAGATCATATCACGTGTTCTGCTTGTATGGGAATATACCATAATATTAGGATAGGGGTGCATCACCCTGCATAGACATACAACTGACAATATTCACTACGTGACAACAAACAGCAACGCATTGTCAGTTCGATGCTTGGCTGGAAGATGCCTTACTGGGGCAACTGATCCTGGGGGTGAGAGACATTAATTTGCAGAAAAAATTGTTATCTAGGGCAGATTTGACTATACAAACAGCCTTAGATGATGCTTTAGCTTTCGAAACCACAAGCATAGATGCGGAAGTGCTCCGCCGAAGGGACCCTCCCCAGTTCCAATCCCTGTAAAGCAGATCGCAGAGGTGCATGTATCAAAAGAAGGATCCAGCACCAAGATAGCCGATGCAGAAGAAGAGGAAGAAGTTTTCAAACTTGACCAACGGCAGAGCCAGAAGTTAATTCCGTGCCCCAGTTGCGGGGGCCAGCACCCCCGGGCATCCTGCCGTTTCAGGGAAGTGACGTGCCACAAATGCGGGAAATTTTGACACATAACAAAAGTCTGTAGGGCACCACATTTTCCTTCTAGAGAAATGGGCAGGAGCTACTATCAAGGTGAACTGGGGCGAGAGGACAGGAGTCAGATCATGCGACCCAGTAACCAGTATCAACAACCAGGGGTAAACTACATCCGAATTAACCAAGTGTCAATAGATAAGAATCCACCAACCTATATTACTGTGGCTGTAGAGAGATTGCCCTGTGAGATGCAAATCGATACGGGCTCATCTATAACAATAATGTCCTGGGAGACTACAAGAAGAGCCATGCCAAACCTGTTTCCGGGCCAACTGGCGAAACATAGAGTAAAGATTGCAGACTGCCAAGGAAATCGGATTCCAGTGATGGGGACCACTCATGTGCGTGTGAAATACGAGAATCAGGAAGAGACCCTCCCCCTGCCGATTGCCTGGGATCCCATTCCAAGCCTTTTGGGGCACGACTGGTGCAGAAGGCTACGAATCAAGCTGACCCGGGACGAAAAGGCCATCAACGCGACGATTGTGGATGGCTGCAATGACCTGCTGCAAGAGTTCCATGATGCGTTTGATGCTTCACTGGGCAAGTACGTGGGCACCCCTATTTCTTTTAGCCTAGACCCAAGGGTTCAACCTATTAGGCTAAGACCCAGGAAAGTCCCTTTTGCATTAAAACCCTTAATAGATAAGGAATTAGATAGGTTAATAGCTCAGGGAATTTTAGAGCCAGTGGATCACGCTAAATGGGAAACTCCCATAGTGCCAGTTTTAAAAAGCAATGGGTCTCTACGCATCTGCGCTGACTATAAATGCATCATTAATAAGGCATTACAACAAAGTGATACCCGGTGCCAGCAGTACAGCATCTATTACACACACTGGGCCCGGGCGCCATTTTTGCAAAAATGGATCTCACACAGGTGTACCAACAACTTCCAGTCGATTGCGAGACAGCATTGGCTCAAACAATAGTGACCCACCACGGGGCTTTCAAATATAACCGGTTGCAATTTACAGTTAGTGTAGCCCCAGGAATTTTTCAAGGTATCATGGAACAAGTGTTGAACAAGATACCAGGGGTCGTTCCATATTTTGATGATGTACTAATAACAGCTGAAGACTTCCCCCAGTTCCTCAGAACATAACAATTTCCTTTGCTTTGTTGCAGAATAGGAAGGGATTCCAGACCACAGGAGACAAAGATAAGCTTGATTTATTATTATCTGCGCAGATAACGTTCAGACAGAGCATGTAAAATACAGCATTTGAAATTCTGAGCTAAACAACTTCTTATGGAAAAGCAAGCAACTTTATACTTCTTCAAAGTAACAAGGAAACGTAAACCTCAGGGATTGGCTTATATTACAGATCAGCTTTGTTAGATAAGAATTACTCTCATCAGAGGCGAAATAGATCTTTTCCTGAAACTCTGACATTATAGAAAGAAAACCGCAGTTTAAATACTAAGGTATAAAATATTTATTTCGGTACAAAAACAAATAAATCACATCCTAGCTATAAAAAAAAGGTCTTGCTCCTTACAGAAGCAGAAGAAGAAGGGAGGAACAAAAGAAAGGAATGTACACATGCGTACTAGGAACATATTAATCACATGCTCAGGAATAAACCATTATATTTGATAGGGATGCATCTCCCCTGCATATACATGTAACAGGCAACATAAAATCACTGCCTGACACCCCTTCTTTGTCTGTTGGATGGATATGCTTATATCACTCTACACACATTAGATATGTTAAAGATTCATGTCTTGCTGCTGGCAACGGCTTGTTCAGGATGTCAGCTATCTGATATTCTGTTGGCACATATTCTAACTTAATGAAACCTTGTCTTACTAAATCTCTAACATTTTTATAACGAATGCCAATGTGTCTGGACCTAGAACCTGTGAAACGTGTTTCTGAAATGTAAACAACTGATTGATTATCCTCCATCATGGTGATTGGCTTCTTCGGTTTGGTCCAGATTTATTTATTTATTTATTTATTTTGTTATTCTTATATGCCGCCCAACTCCCGAAGGACTCAGATACCTGTAACTAAAGAATAAAACCACGTTAACTGATTACTAGCATCAGAAATGCATGCATATTCCGCCTCGGTGGAAGAACAGGAAACAAAACTCTGTTTTCTCATGTTCCAATGAACGGGACAACCATTCAGGTACATTATGAAACCTGATGTGCTTTTTCTTGATTCCTTATCGCTTGCCCAGTCAGCATCTGCATAACAATACAAGTCAGCAAAATCAGAATGTGTAGGTTCTAGCTTTAATTTCATGTGTTGAGTGTATTTTAGGTATCTCAGTAACTTCTTAATACATGACCAGTGGAATTCTGTGGCTTTGCCTACATGTCGTGACAACAAATTGACACTAAGTGCTATGTCTGGTCTAGTTCAACCACTAATGTATAGTAGTGAACCAATTACTGAGCGATAAAGTGTTTGATTCTTGAACTCAGGACTTTGTTCATCTTTCAAATTACAAAAATCTGTTTGCATAGGAGTGTGTGTCAGTGTAGCATCTTGCATGTTGCAATAGTGTAGGAGTTGTTCTATCTTGGCTTGTTGTGAGAGGCTAAACCCCTTCTGTGTCTTTTCAATCTGTACACCTAAATAATCATTGATGTGACCTAGTGACTTCAATGTGAAGAATCTCTTCAGACCTGAAACAAAAATTTCACTCATGTGTTTGTTAGGACCAATGTAAACAATATCATCTACATAAACAAGAACAATTTCATATGCATTCCTAAACCTTTTTATAAACACACATTCATCAGTTTCGGACTTAATAAAGCACATTGAATTTAGTTTGTCTTTGAGACAGTTATACCACATCAAACCTGATTGTTTCAGACCATAAAGACTTTTGTTGAGAATCCACGTGTCCCCTTCTCGGCCACGGAGGTCGTCACGGAATCCGGGGGCGCACTTCACGTAGATTTCTTCATCTAGGTCTGCATGTAGATAGGCAGTTTCAACATCAAATTGGAAAACTTCAAGTCCAAGAATGGAAGCTGTAGTTAAGGCTATTTTCACACTTTCAGTCCGCACTGTAGGTGAGCAAGTGTTTGTGTAATCATCAGGATAACTTTGTGCGAAACCTTGTGCTACTAGTCTTGCTTTGTATAATGGTTCACCATCTGGTTTTTGTTTGATTTTGTACACCCATCATGTGCCAATAACTTTCTTGTTTTGAGGAGGTGCTGCAGGTGTAAATACTTTAAGAGTCTGGAGACTGTCCATCTCAACTTGCATGGCGGTGTGCCATTTATCTTGTTCATCTTGTGAAAGATATTTTATTTATTTTATTTATTTATTTTGGTATTCTTATATGCCGCCCAACTCCCGGAGGACTCAGGGCGGCGTACAACAGAGAAAAAAATACAAGAATAACCAATTAAATATTAATTAAAAACAAATACAAAATTTAAAAACACAGTATAAAAACAACAACATCCATTCAGCAACCATACATACTTGGGGGGTGAGCTCGAGTGGATTAAGCTCTACCCCCCGCCTGCAGGAAAAGCCATGTCTTAATAGCTTTTCGGAAGGCCATCAGAGTGGGGATGGTTCGGGTCTCTGGGGGAAGTTGGTTCCAGAGTGCGGGGCCGGCCACAGAGAAGGCTCTCCCCCTAGGGCCCGCCAGCCGGCATTGCTTGGCCGACGGGACCTGGAGAAGGCCAACTCTGTGGGCCCTAACTGGTCGGAGGGAAGTATGAGGCAGAATGCGGTCCCAAAGATATCCTGGTCCCAAGCCATGAAGGGCTTTAAAGATGGTGATCAACACCTTGAATTGGACCTGGAGACCGATGGGCAACCAATGCAGCTGGCGGAGTATCGGTGTCACGTGGGTGTACCTTGGCACACCCACCACAGCACGCGCAGCCGCATTTTGCACCAACTGAAGTCTCCGGATACTCTTCAAGGGTAGCCCCATGTAGAGCGCATTGCAGTAGTCCAAACGCGAGGTGACAAGGGCATGAGTGACCGTGAGTAGAGCCTCCTTCTCCAAGTATGGCCGCAGCTGGTGCACCAGGCGAACCTGTGCAAAGGCCCCCCTAGCCACAGCAGAAAGATGATGGTCCAATTTTAGCTGTGGATCTAGGAGGACCCCCAAGTTGCGGGCCTGGTCTGAGGGAGTCAGTTTCGCTCCCTCGAAGACCAAGGAGGGAGAGTTGTCATGGTCCTTAGGAGGCAATATCCACAACCACTCAGTCTTTTCGGGATTAAGTCTGAGTCTGTTCCTCCCCATCCAGATCTTAACGTCGTCCAGGCACTGGCACATTGCATCAACTGCCTCCCTGAAGTCAGACGGAGTGGTGATGTACAACTGGGTGTCATCAGCGTACTGATGGAAACACACCCCATGTCTGCGAATGATCTCACCCAACGGTTTCATGTAGATGTTAAACAGGATGGGCGAGAGAACCGACCCCTGAGGCACCCCACATGATAGGGGCCTAGGGGACGATCTCTGCCCTCCTGCCAGCACCGACTGCATCCTATCGGCGAGATAAGAGGAGAACCACCGCAAAACGGTGCCTCCCACTCCCAACTTGCTGAGCCGATGCAGAAGGATACCATGGTCGATGGTATCGAAAGCCGCTGAGAGGTCAAGTAGCACCAGGATGGAGGAGTTCCCCCCATCCCGGGCCCGCCAGAGATCATCCATCACAGCGACCAAGGCAGTTTCTGTACTGTAGCCGCACCTGAAACCCGACTGATAAGGATCTAGATGATCTGTTTCATCCAGGAGCTACAGAAGCTGAGTCACCACCACCTTCTCCACAACTTTCCCTAAAAAAGGTAAGTTGGAGACCGGACGATAGTTCTTCAAGTCAGCTGGATCCAGGGAAGGCTTCTTCAGGAGGGGTCGCACCACCGCAGCTTTTACCGACTGCGGTACGGATCCCTCCCTCAAAGAAGCGGTGATCACCGCCTGGATCCAGCCGCGTGCCACCTCCCTGCTGGCCGAGACCAGCCAGGAGGGGCATGGGTCCAATAAACAGGTGGAGGTACCCATCACTCCCACAGCCCTGTCTACATCCTCGGGAGAAACAGGCCCAAACTCTTCCCATAATGGTGGACTAAGACTTGCCCCTGTCAACTCTATGGACTCTGCCCTGCTAGAGTCCAGGTTCGACCGAATCTGAGCGACTTTATCCGACAGAAACTCAGCGAATTCCTCAGCTCTGCCTTGTAAGTGTTCCTCGCTCCCCCCTTTTGCAAGGAGGGAGCGAGTCACCCTAAACAAGGCGGCTGGACGAGAATCTGGACGCAATAAGAGCGGAAAAATGGGATCATTTTGCCGCCCTTATCGCCACTAAATAAGATCTGATGTAAATTCTTAATAGTGTTCGGTCAGACTCGGTTTTTCTGGCCCTCCAGCGGCGCTCCAGATGTCTCTTCTGGCGTTTCATCTCCCGGAGCTCCTTGGTAAACCAGGGAGCTTTCCGGGATCCACTGCCACGGAGAGGTCGCTTAGGCGCAATTCGGTCTAAGGCCCCTGATGCTGCGGTGTTCCAAGCAGCCACCAGGGAGTCAGCCAAATTGTGTACCAGGGTTTCAGGTATTTCCCCAAGTTCCCTCTGGAATCCTTCTGGCTCCATTAGGCGCCTGGGGCGGAACCACCTAGTCAGTCCCGCCTACCTGCAGGGGAGGAATGGGGCTGCGAAATCCAACCTCAGTAGGAAATGATCTGACCATGACAGTGGGGTGATGACTATGTCCCTTATCTTCAGATCATCTCTCCACTGCCCCGAGAGAAACACTAGGTCGAGCGTGTGACCACCCTCATGAGTCGGACCCTGGATTACTTGGGTCAGGTCCATGGTTGTCATGGAATCCATGAACTCCTGAGCTACCCCAGAGGTTTCGCCAGCAGATGGCAAGTTGAAGTCCCCCAGCACCATAAGCCTAGGGAACTCAACCGCCAAGCCGGCTACTGCCTCAAGCAGCTCAGGCAGGGCCTTACTTACGCAGCTGGGAGGCAGGAACGTTAAGAAAAGGCCCACCTGAACCCCTAAGTCCAACTTCAGAAGGAGCGTCTCACACCCAACAATCTCCGGGGCAGGGATCCTACGAGGATGCAGATTTCCGCGCGTTATAATTGCCACTCCTCCCCCCCTTCCCTGGGGTCGAGAATGATGCTGCACCGAGAAACCGGCTGGGCATATCTTGGAGAGGGCTACTCCCCCCTCCTGCCCTAGCCAGGTCTCGGTAACACACACCAGGTCTGCCCCCTCCTCTGTCATTAAGTCACGTATCAGGGGGGCTTTGTTGATAATTTACCTGGCGTTAAGCAGCAGCATCCTGAGCCCAGGGCCCTGAGAACCCTGGTTGCCAGGTATCCGGGTTGAGCAAGATGGAACCGGATCAGAGGGGCCGGAACAAGGGATCGCTTGTAAACAGCGAGGTCTTATTCCCCGAGAGCGGCCCTCCCCTCTGCTCCCGCTATATCTGCCTCTTCCCATTATGACCGAGATGTTCTGGCTCTCGCCCCCACCAGAGACCCCCTCCCCCCCGCTGGTCCCCCTCCCTTCCTGCAGGTCATCCATACCATTCTCACTGGTCACTGGACACATATACATCCCTATCACTCATCCACTTATATAATCACACAATCATACTCATTCATAACCCACCCGTTAATAACATTCACAGTACTTCCGGGGTAAGAATTGCAAAGTTAGTTAATTGTTGATATTAAAATTGACAATTCTGTGATTGCACAGCTCCAGTCCCTGCTACGATGTTACAGTTCCAATCAGGGTTTAAGTCTTTCTTGCCAGAGTCCCAAAGTCAGGGGGAATACCAGAATGGAGACCAATGAAGCCTCTCCCTACGCAGCCCTATTCGATGTATCCAAAGCTCCCTCCCCCGAGCAGTTTTCACTGGGCTGCTTAACAACAAGGACTCACACAGACCAGTCTGGCAAAGAAAAAAGTTTTCCCAATCTCCTTTCCAGTCCTCCCTGTTCTCCACTGTTCTAAATAGCCCAGACTTCAGCACAGTATGAATCTCAACTGTACCCGAAGATGTCGTTTCGAGCTGCCCCAGCTCGAAAAAGGCAGAAATCCAAGTCACATTCAGTCCTGACTTAAGGAGGGCAGAGATCCAAGCCCCATCCAGAGCCGTCATGTTAAACTCGGCGGCATCGGACATCCCAGGTCTCGGATCTCGGAGCGGCGTTACTGGCGATTGCCAAGATGGCGACGGCAACCCCAGCGTCTTTCCTGCATCCACCGAGCGAGTGAAGCTGGAGAAGGAACACTCAAAGGCAGGAGAAGGTAGATGAACCAGTCTGCTGACAGCTGTGCTAGTATTCCACCAAGGCACAAACCACGGGAGGCTCAGGGAAGGAGCAGGAGCAGAAAGCGAGTCTCGGATAGCCAGCGCAACAAGCCACAGGGTCCTCCAGATGGTAGCGTTCATCTTTCCACCACGCAGTTGGAGTGAGAGAGGAGCCTAGGTCTCCGCAGCAAGCAGGAATATACCTGTCGCGGCAACCATTCGGCTCCTCAGTAATTCACCCACCCTGTGTCCAAAACTAGGCATTGGGGGGTCTCCAGCTGATGTCAAAAACGGGTGGATTTCAGGCTCGGAGAGGGAGACCCAAACCAGCTCACCCGACCGCCATGGCTCCACCCCCGGAAGTGGGGTGATTTGATTTGAGCATAAGTCTCTGGTGGAAGTGTAATGTTACAGACCAATGGTGGTGGTCTGTTTGTGCAATGCAGTGTGTATTTCTTTGGAGGAATACCTTTTGTAGTTCTCTTGGAACGTCTTGGAGCGGTTGTCCAATCTTCTTCATCTTCCTCATCTCCATCGATGTCGCTAGCATGAGCATCCACGGCAGGTGAAGATGGAATGTTGGATGAATCATCTCTGGAAAAATAAACTCCAGGATCATTAGAATGTATTTTGGACCAATTTGAATCTTCTTCAAAGTTAGCAGAATTAGAAATTGTAATCATATTGTTAGACTCAATGAATTTTCCCCATTTCGAATTGTCATCAATGCCCATATATCTCAGTCTCTTAGCAATTTGTCTGCCTTTTCTTCTAAGCGCTAATGGAATGTTCACCATTGCATATGAACCAAAGATGTGTAGATTAGAAAGATCTGGCTGGTAGCCATGTAGCATATAGAAAGGTGTTTGGTCAATCACACTACTCCAAGTGCGATTAACAAGGTAGTTTGCATACTTAACTGATTCGCCCCAAAATGAATGTTTCAGATTAGCATCTTCTAGGAGGCAGCGCATCATGCTTTGGAGAACCCCTTGCCGTCTCTCTGCCACTCCGTTGTGGGCTGGCATTGAAGGGGCGGATGTTTGGTGAATAATACCGTTTCTGCGCATCCAATCCTGGAAATGTTGTGACATGAACTCGGAACCACGATCACTCTGGATTCTGCGGATCTTCACCCCATGTTGATTGAAAGCCTGTATTGCAAAATCTTTAAAGATCTGAAACGTTTCAGATTTTTCTCTCATAGGAAAGACATAACCATATCTAGAATGATTATCAACAATAGTTAAGAAATACTTTTTACCGCCAATAGTTGGGCCATAAGGACCCACAATATCAGTATGAACCAAATCAAAAATGTGTGTTTTGGAATGGCTGCTGCCCTTGATTTTGCCTTTTTGCAAACAGCACAATCCAAATGTACCTTACATCCTTTGAAATTCAAACCTTGGGCAAACAATGGCATGCGTTTAAGGACGTCAAATCTCGCATGCCCCATCCTCCTGTGCCATTTATGTATACAGTTGTAATGTAAGGGTCGGCCTGTAAGAGAATTAACAAAGTTAACATTTGAATTAGGAACCTTAGGTTTGCTTTTAGGAGTCAGTGAGGCAATCACAGGATCTCTCTCTTGGACAGCTCTCTCTGGGCCTGCATTGCCATTAATGGAAGGTATTATACTTGCTTGTTTTTGAGGCTCAGGTTTTGGCCTTAAGTAGAAGACTCCAGCAATCACAATTGTGTCTGCAACAATCATACTATTCTTAACAATGTAGCTTGCGTTCTTAAAATGATGAATCTGAAAATCTAAAATATTGATTAAATGGGTATAACTAAGCAAATTAAAAGCTGCAGCAGGAACATAATAAACATCTGGAACCAGTGTATCTAACTCTTCAATATAAACAGTCCCTTTTCCTTCGACTTTGCAAGGACGCTCAGTGAATGTATAAAGTTCACGAAGTTCTGGTTCTGGTGCATGCATTTCCTTGAAAAGGTGCTTTTGGTAAGTAATGCTAATTGAGGCACCTGAGTCCAAAGTCCACAGTAAATGTCTATCATATTGCTGACAGGGTTGGACAGCTTGTGTGATGGCAAGAGTGGCATATGGGCCAAATGGGTCGCGCCTTGGACCTGGGCGACGTTGGCTGCCACCTCTGCTTCTGCTGCCTCTGAATACTGTTCCTCTGGGCAGGGATGCACTTCTCCTGTAGGTTGTGCTTCTGGGTTGGTACTGATCCCTGAAATCTGTTCCTCTGGGCTGGACAGGAACTTGAGTGCGTTGCAATTTATGACAATCTCTGCTTGTATGACCTACACGATCACAATATTGGCAACGTAGCAATCTTGGAGTGTATCTCCTCTTTGGGGGTCTTCTATTTGGAAGACGTGTTGCAGCTAGGGGGCGCTGCAAGTGTGGGGCTTGAGGAATTGCCTGTGGACCCACTTAGGGTTGAAGAGGAGGCGGCAAAGGAGCCTGCATTGGAGCAGGTGGTGGTGCCTGGGCTGGCTGTTGTACAGCAGCTGGTGCAGCAGCAGGAGCTGGCTGCATAGGAACAGGAGGTGGAGAAATTGGCACTAACTGGGCCACAGTTGGGGCAGGCGTAGGAGCTTGCGTTGGAATAAGCAATTGTCCCATTTGGGGTTGCTGTTGTGTAGTTGGAACAGCAGGGGCTGTAGCAATTCCAGCCTGCGAAGCAGCTTGAGTCTGCTGCATAATTTGTGCAGCCATAGGAATGGGTGGTGCACTTTGTGCCTGTATTATTTGGGCAGGCTGAAGAAATTGTTGTTGGGCTGTAGATGAAGGAGGAACAAACTGTAATCCAGAACCTCCAGGTGGTATAGGTGACAAAGGTTGTCTTTTACCAGACATTAAAATTTCGAGTCTTTCTAGAACAGTTTGAAACATAAGTTCTGTTTTATCTTGTCCACTAGATGGCACTGCAACATTACTTTTGGGAAAGTCTCTTTGTTCATAAAATCTTTGATCAGAACCAGCCCCTATTGACGTATAGTCATATGTCCCTTCCGGCAAATGAAGGGTAACACCCATTTTGGGGTGGGACTCTAATGTTGGAGAGACCGGAAAAGATGGCCCAGGAAAAGTTTCTGTAATATGAGAAGGCTGGCAGACATCTTGTTTTTCATATGGGCGTTGGCTTTCTAGTAACTGCCTCCTTAAGTATTCAATATCTCTGTCTTTACTAGCAAGAAGGTCTTTGAAGCGTGTATCAATAAATTTTTATGTGGCTGATACGGTAGTTGAGGGGGCTCCCTCAGAAAAACTTTCAAGTAATTGAGTTGGAAGTGGCTCATAATGAGTAATCTTTGGAATGGCCCCCATTTGAGTTGAACCAGCACCCGGGAAAAAATGTGTGCTTTTGACTTTGACTGACCTTTGAAACTCTTTTTCTTGTTGCAACGCCTCTGCCGCTGTGATTGAGCGCGTGGGAGACGATGGTGCCGGAGATGTTTGCAGAGATGCGATATCAGTCTGTCTCGGTGGAGTTATTAAAAGCGGAGAAGATGCAGGCAAATAGGGTGCTTCTTGAGATTTCTCTGTTTCTTCAATCGGCTGGTCGAGGAGGAGTAAGATTTCTTTCTCCGGAGAAGACATTTTTAGTAGATTTATGGCGTTTTCACTTCAAAACAGCCAAAAAACATTTTATCTATCTTACTAGGCTGAACGCAATAAACCTGTCAGAATTAATTAAGATCCAGAACCAAACCTCTGCATACCATGTTAGATAAGAATTACTCTCATCAGAGGCGAAATAGATCTTTTCCTGAAACTCTGACATTATAGAAAGAAAACCGCAGTTTAAATACTAAGGTATAAAATATTTATTTCGGTACAAAAACAAATAAATCACATCCTGGCTATAAAAAAAAGGTCTTGCTCCTTACAGAAGCAGAAGAAGAAGGGAGGAACAAAAGAAAGGAATGTACACATGCGTACTAGGAACATATTAATCACGTGCTCAGGAATAAACCATTATATTTGATAGGGATGCATCTCCCCTGCATATACATGTAACAGGCAACATAAAATCACTG
This sequence comes from Diadophis punctatus similis, assembly GCA_023053685.1. Classification (NCBI taxonomy): domain Eukaryota; kingdom Metazoa; phylum Chordata; class Lepidosauria; order Squamata; family Dipsadidae; genus Diadophis; species Diadophis punctatus. The sequence goes on along the minus strand of JALIGW010000006.1, from coordinate 19,454,447 downwards.
CCTGACAAGCTTTTTGTTGCCATATTAAGAAATTCCTTACTGACACGTATACTTGCTTTCCCTTATATGGGACATAGGCTTCATTTTAACCTCTCTAGTTTCCTAAGTTTCCTGTAACTGTTTGTGGTTAGGCTATGCTGGGAGGCCTAGCATTGTTACTTCCTCTTTTGTATTTTTTCAGCACAGTGACTCTTACTTCCTTGTTAGGCCTTTTTAATATCAATTGCTAGAAGGGGTCATCTAATCCAACCCCGTTTACAGGTCATCAAATCCAACCCCGTTTATGGCCTCTTGTTTCACTTAATGACTTTGCTTTATTTTACATCCTGTCTCAGCTTCAACCAAGAATTGTCAAATTTAGAATACACAGAGAGTTATGAGTGATGAAGACAGCATCTGTATATTGTATATTGTCCACTTTAATAAAGTCGGAAGTCAGATGTTAATGTCATAACTTTCTTCACCTGGCTTTTCCTAAGCCTCTGCTTAGTTAACCTCACTATCAGAATAGGGATTTAGAATTCTGATATTTCAAAAGACAGGCTTTGCAGTAACTCTTGTTAGAACTGATTTTCTGAATTGACAAGACAAAAAGGTGTATAATTTGTCCATGTAATATTACTTTACACTAATAAAAATTATTGCCAAAGCCCTTGTAGAATTACTGATAGGCAGAATGAGTGGAATCATCCTAATTTCAAAACTGTGGTGATCTTTGAAGTGGTCTTTGTGAATATCAGAACCACTGTACCACATCTTTTAAAATCCTGGAGCATCAGGGAACTACCTGGCTGATGTGGTTCCCATCTTCAAAAAAGGAGAGAGAAAACAGACCCAGGAAACTACAGACCAATCAGCCTAACATCAATACCCGGGAAGATACTGGAAAAGATAATAAAAAACAGATCTGTCAACACCTAGAAACCAGGGGCGGGTTCCTAATTTTTTTACTACCACTCTGTGGGCGTGGCATATTTTGTGAGTGTGGCTTGCCAGCCATGTGACTGGGTGGGCGTGGCTTGTCAGTCATATATTAGTTATTTCAGAGAGATGTTACTACTATTTTTGCTATTTTATACCTTACATGAAAAGCTTTGCATAAAAAGTGTGTGTTACACAATGGCAACACAGCAACCTTTATATGCAGAAAATGCTATAGTTAAAAGACAAGCAAGTCTCATATAGCATTTTTGGTTTCAGTCATGGATTCCTTAGACGAAAATATTGAGGACTGTTAAAAGAACAGTATCTTTTAACAGGCCTCAATGTTTTTGTCTAAAGAATAACAGTATAAAACTGTATAAAATTAACAGTATAAAAGGTTAAGCTTTCGGAAAACGCCCACTTTGGGAAGGTTTAGGGAAAAGTGAAGGAAAAGTGTCAAATGTGAGCTTCTTATTATTTTCAAGCGAAGGGACAGGGAAAGACTTAATTATCAGGTTTTCAGTTTTTCCAGGCAAAACTGGAAGTTGCTTAGTCTGGAAGTTGCTTAGTCAACTGGCAGGCAGTTGACTAAGCAGCTTCCAACGGGATGCGGGAAGAGAAAGAGGAGGCACAAAGAAACTTTCAGGACTTACTCAGTACAACACACTTCCACTGGGTGCGTTGCTAGAAACTGAGACTTTTGGGGAGAAACCAGGACTTATTCCTCATCTGAATCCTTAGCCTGGATGGGGCGAGGGTCGGTGGGGGGCATACTCACTAGTTCATGTGGGGCTCATTCAGTGGGATGGCCACCTCCTCTTCTTCATACTTGGGCCCATCAAGAGAGTCACCTTCATCCACTGTGCTTAGTCCCCCGGCTGGAAGCGGCGGCTGAGGAGGCGGCGGCAGAGGAGAGAAGCTCCCGGCAGTATTGACACCGATGCTGCCGCCGCCGCTCTGCAGGGACAGGCCTGGAGCCTATCGCAAGCGAGCCAGGGGTCTTCTAGCACCCCGGGCTCATTAAAGGTGGGGAAGGGTGGGAGGAGCCAGATGGTGGCGGCCAAGGCTGGTGGCCTCGGGAGCTTGGCAGTGGCCAGAGAAGCGGGGGGTGCAGCAAGACCGCAGCAACGGTTCTTCTAGGAGGCTCCGTCCGGCCTGAATGCATCTCCCCATTCGATGATCCTAGGCTCCTGTCGCCCGCTCCCCCTCCCCTCAGCAGCTTGAGAAGCCTCGAACGTGCGAAAATGCCTGGGATCATCACCACGCGTTCGTGGCTTCTCAGACTGCTGAAGGGAGGGGAATGGAGATAGCTCCTGCCGCCTGTTCTTTCAGCATCTCATGCGCTCCCTCAGCCATCCTCCCCTGCTTGGACTCACTGTGGGGTAGGAAGGCAGCGCATGCGCAGTGCTGGAAGCTCGGTTTCTGGGCATGCACAGAAGAATTTTTTTAAAAAAAATTATTTATTTTTTTTAAAAATGGCAGTGCCCAGGCATTGGCAACCGACCGCACCGGTACTGTGATGTCACCAGCGGGCCGCTACCGGTGCTATAGAGTGGACCGCACCGGTAGGAACCCACCACTGCTAGAAACAAGTAAAGTAATAACTAGCAGTCAGCATGGGTTTGTTAAAAGCAGATCATGCCAAACCAATCTTATTTCATTCTTCAACATGGTGACTAAGTTAGTAGACAAGTGAAATATTGTGGACATAATAGACTTCAGCAAGGCAGTCGATAAAGTACACCACAACCTACTTCTTGGTAAGCTAGAAAAAAGTGGGATAGATAGCATCAACACCAGATGGATTCATAACTGGCTGACAAACTGTACTCAATGAGTAGTCCTTAATGGGTCTACGTTTACATGGAGGGAAGTAAGCAGTGAGGTACAAGATTCCATCTTAGGCCCAGTACTCTTCAATATCTTCATAAACGACTTAGATGAGGGAATAGAAGGGGAACTTACCAAATTTGCAGATGATGCTAAGCTGGTAGGAATAGCTAACACCCTAGATGATAGACTCAAGATCCAGATGAATCTTGAAATACTTGAACACTGAACCCTATCTAACAAAATGAAATTCAATGTAGAGAAAAGTAAAATCTTACACTTAGGCAAGGAAAACCAAAAGTACACATATAGACTGGGGGAAACCAGGCTTAATAGCAGTAACTATGAGAGGCATCTTGGAGTCTTAGTGGACAACCAGTTAAGTATGAGCTAGCAGTGTGCGATGGTAGCCCCAAAAGCCAATGCAATCCTAAATTGCATTAACAGAGGGATACAATCAAGATCAAGTGAGGTACTAATACCACTCTATATAGCCTTAGTAAGACCACACCTAGAATACTGCATCCAGTTTTGGTCACCACACTATAAAAAAGATGTTGAGACACTATAAAAAATGTTGAGAAGAGTAACCAAGATTATTAGGGGACTGGAAACTAAAACATATGAAGAACAGTTACAGGAACTGGGCATGGCTAGTCTAGAGAAGAGAAGAATCAGGGGAGCCATGGTAGCAGTGTTCCAATATTTGAGGGGCTGCCACAGAGAGGAATGGGTCAAGCTATTTTCCAAGGCACCTGAAGGCCAGACAAGGAATAATGGATGGAAATTGATCAAGGAGGGATTCAACCTAGAAATTGGAAAACTTTTCTGACAGTGAGAACAATCAACCAATAGAACAGCTTGCCTTCGGAAGTTGTGGGTGCTTGGAGGCTTTCAGGAAGAGATTGGACTGCCATTTGTCACAAATGGTGTAGGGTCTCCTGCTTGGGTGGGGGGTTGGACTAGATGACCTACAAGATCCCTTCCAACTCTGTTAATCTGCAATATGTAATAAAGCAAATTATTTTTATTTCCTCTGAGTTGAAAGCCAAGAGCTGAAAACTTTCAAAAATTGGTCATCCCTGGATGCTAAATATATTAGTGCTAATACTTGGGGGGGGATGCTGGCTGTATATGAGCAGTCTCAAAGAATAAACTTACATTGCTACTTAATTTTAAGGAAATTCAATTAAAATATTTTCCATGTCATCAACAGATAACAACATGAACAATAATGCAACGAGGACTAAACAGGAGACAACCGAAGAGAAAGACAGTGCTGCAATAACTATGAAAGTGGCAAGTGTACTTTTTCTTTATTTTGAAATATTTGAATAGATTTGATGTGGAAACAGAGAATTGCCTCAGTTGATAATAACTCAATGATTTATGCTCAAAGATTTTGCAAGATAGCTGTTTGGACTTTTAAATATTGCTTAGGGTAGCATAGTAGTGATGTAACTCTATCCTGTAAAAAGTTAACAAAGTAAGATTGGAAACAAGGAGAGCTGGGAAACTAATACCTGAAAAAATATTTCACAGCTACTGCAATTATAATTGATTAGATCAGTCTAAGCCAGAACCTACAAATCCTGAATACCACAACTGAGTGTAGGATTCACAAAACATGTTTTAAAAGACTGAATTCCATTGGAAGAGTATTAAGTGGATGGTGTTTAACCGTTCCCTATCCAGAGTCTTCTTAATTCTGAGCCCAGGGAGTATGTGTTTTATGAGGAACTGCTGCTGAAGGAGACTCTTGGAATCTTAGAGGGTGAATGCCAGGGATACAGAATCAGGCTGTTGTTCTACATGGTTAAGACTGCCTCTGCCAACTGTCAATAGCCATGTTTTTGGAAGCCAGAATCAAATAACCACTTGTATGTTAGCATTAACTGTCACTATGGTCTCTAAATCTCTGCAGTAATATAACAGAAAGCTTTTAATCTTTCTATTTTACTACAGTATCATCAAAATAAAATCCCTAAGGAGTAGCAATGGAAGTATAATTGGTGGCCCACATTTTTTTCTTGACATCAACAGCAAATGGAAATTTGATGGTAGCCATAGTTTCACACCAGGGGCTTGTCCAGTGGTGGAATTCAGCCAGTTCGGCCCAGTTCACCCGAACCAATTGTTAATTTTGTGTGCAGTCGGAAAACTGACTGATCCCACCACTGTCTGGGTCTGCCCCTTGCCCCTCCCCTCCCAGGCACTCCTCACCTTGACCGGCCTCTCCTGAGGCCATTTTGGCATCTTGACACTCCTCTAACCGGCCCCCTCCCCGCTCCAAGCAAGCGACAGCCCAGCAGGCAAAACCCCAAGGCAGCTCTGACAAGGCACTCAGAGGGAGGGGCTGGGGCTACTAAACTGGCAGCCAAACTAACTGCCTGAAGGACCCCATCTGTCACTAGGAGTCCAGGCGTCTCAGCCGGCAGCAAGTGAGGCCTCGGCTGGGCTCCTTGGCAGACAACAGGCTTCATAGGGGGCCAATCTGGCGCCCGGAGCTGGTTCTGCCCTAAGAAGGCCAGGGGCATCATTGGGGCTCCTGCGAAGAGGGGCTCAGACCCAGTCCCTGTGCAGCACCATGATCCACAAGCTGCTGCTGGCACTGCGTGGCTATCTGGGTGGCCTCTTCGTGGCGGCAGCCTGCAGGTGGGCGTCCCTCGTCCCTCCCCTCCCAACCATTCCTCACCTGGCCTGAGAAGGTAAGGCCAACAGTGGGGAAGGGAGACCAGTTACAGGCCTGCCGCACTCGGCCAAAGGGCCACCTGGGGGGGGGAACAAGGCAAGGCTTGGCCATTTTTCGGGCCCGGCTCTCCCACAACTTGACCGGGTAGGCGGGTGCACCATGTGAATGTTGCAACCTCGCAGCCCCTGGCCACCCCCATCTGCTGGCAGCCACAGCAGGTGAAGCCCAGCAGTTGCGGAGAGTCCGGGCGGGGGTGAGATGCAGGCTGGGGGAGGGGGCCGAGCGGGGGTGGCTCAGCCTAGCTCACCTTCCTCTCTGCCACCAGCCATGGAAGGAAGGGCAAGGTAGGTGGGGATTGGGGGTCATGGCCAGCTGGTAACGCTGAACTGCTGCCTTGCCCAGAGCTGCCAGTGGGGATGGGCGAGGCAGGGGCTGTGGGGGCATGCCTAGCTTGAAGTTCCGAGCCCTTTCTTTCTAAAACTGCCCAAAAGATGGAGTTGCCCATCCCCTTTGTTACATGCGGAGCCCTCACCAACCAGCCTTGCCCACTGGCCCCTCCGGCATTTCCGCATTTAACTTTGGAGGGAATCCCACCACATCCAGGCCTGGTGGCATCCCCCAAACGGTGATGCCGGCTGCCACTGCTGCCTCACAAGCCATCCAGCCAAACCTGAGCCCACCGGGCATTCCTGGTCAATCTTCTGGGGACTGTGCCTCTCTCTCCATCTCCTACCTCCCTGGCAGAGTTGTGTGACACCATGGAAAGCGAGGTCCTCTTGGATGGTTGCCTCACTTGCACACCTGGCATCGTGCTCTCCCGGCACAGGGAAGCAGTTGAAGTGGCTCCATGGCGACCTCCAGGAGCTGCACAGGGAGCGACTGCTGGCCAGAGAGTGGCTCCAGGAGCAGGAGTCCACAGCTTCAGCAGGCCAGTGGGGGAAAGACCCTGGTGCCTTCCCTCTCTGCTTTAGGCAGGTTTAGAATGTCTGCCAGACTGAGGGAAAGTGCATGTGCTACAGCATGCTGGGGATGCCCCTCACTCACCCCTTTGCTTGGCGTCCCTCCTCCTGCCATCTCCTTTGTTGGGGAAGCTGGGCATCGGTGAGGGCTGGCTTTTTGCCTAGGTTTGTCCAGCTGTCAGGGGGAAACAGACAGGGGCCTGGGGAGGAAGCCATTCCCCCCCCCAAACAGCTGGAGAAACCTAGGCAAAAAGCCAGCCCTCACCAGCCCCCAGCTTCACTAACAGCGGGCTTGCAAAGGGAAATCGTGAGCTGCCGCCTGTGTCAAATTAGACTGGGGAGGGAGAGCACAAGCGAGTGAGCACCGAGGAGACGGCGGGAGGAGGGAAGCCAAGCAAAGAGATGATTGAGGGGCATCCTCAGAATGCCGTAGCACATGCACTTTCCCTCAGCCTGGGAAACTTTCTAAGCCTGCCTAAAGCAGGGAGGGAGGGAGGGAGGGAGGGAGGGAGGGAGGGAGGGAGAGAGAGAGAGAGAGAGAGAGAGAGAGAGAGAGAGAGAGAGAGAGAGAGAGAGAGAGAGAGAGAGAGAGAGAGGTCCGATCCAACTTCTGTGTCTGTCTGTGTGTGTAAGAGTGAGAGTGAGAGTGGTGAGAGTGAGAGTGAGAGTGAGAGTGAGAGTGAGTGAGAGAGAGAGATCCGATCCAATCTGGGAGAGTTATATCAGGGCTGGCAGCAGTCCTCTCTCTCTCTCTCTCTCTTTCTCACACACACACACACACTCACATACACACACACACACACACAGGGAGAGGGAGAGGGAGAGGAGAGGGAGAGGGAGAGGGCGAGATCTGATCCAACCTCTGTGTCTCTGTGTCTCTCTGTGTGTGAGAGAGTGAGAGTGAGAGTGAGTGACAGAGAGAGAGAGAGAGAGAGAGAGAGAGAGAGAGAGAGAGAGAGAGAGAGAGAGAGAGAGAGGTTGGATCTTTCTTTCTTTCCTCCTGGCTCCCCTCCCGCCCCCCCACCGGAAACCGCTGGATTCCCTCCCAAACCCCGTCTGGCTCATACAGGCACCACCCATGTGAGCGATGTAGAGTTGGCCACGCCCATTCAGTCACATGACACCCACCTCCACGCCCCCCCAGCCGGTCACTAGGAAGAACCGGTTGTTAAATTACTTGAATCCCACCACTGACTCAATTCCTTCGAAATGTAGGATTCAAAATGTTCTTTATAGCACTCTGGATCCATAAAGAAGAGTCTCTACATAATGCAGAAACAAACTTTGTCCACAATTGGAACTGTAAGTAGGCATAAGTCGCATCCCAAACATTCTTTGTGTTTTAAAGCTACGGAGAAGGCCCAAATTATTTATCTTCCTTAACTCAAAAGCTGAAGAAAGATTTGTCCTACAATGGTGCTTAAAAGTTTGTGAAAGCTGTTGAACTTCCAATATTTCTGCATGAATATGACCTAAAATGTGACCTTTTCACCACAGAAGTCTTAAAGCTAAAGAATCTAATTAAATAAATGAGTGAAAACATTATATTTGTTCATTTATTTAATTGAGAAAATGATCCATGTTTTTGTGTGGCAAAAGTATGTGAAACTAGATTTCTATAACTGATGTGCCTTTTGCCCAGATTTTTGATAATTATTGATCAAACCTACATATCAGCTAGGAGGAAATTTCAGTCCATTTCCTCCTTACAGAACAGCTTTAGCTCAGGATGTTGGTGTGCTTCCTTGCATGAAATTCCTACTTCAGATCCTTCCCAACATTTCTATAGGATTAAGATCAGGACTTTGACCTGCTTTCCAAAACATTAACTTTCTTCTGTTTTACCATTCTTTGGTCATTCAAATTGTGCATTCTGAGTCATTGTCTTGCTGCATGAATCATTTTCTCTTAAGCGCCAGGTTGCAGACAGATACCTGACACTTTTCTGTAGAATTTACTGATACAATTCAGAATTCATTGTTTTATCAATGATGGCAAGCCATCTAGGTTGAGGCAGGAAAGCAGGCCCAAACCATGGAACAGCAATCACCATATTTTCTCAATATGCAGATATTGAGAAAATGTATACATTGCATTAGATAAACAAAAAGAGCATGAGGAAGCAAGTGGCCGGGAGAAAGAGAATGGGCTGTTTGGCCATTCCAATGAATCCAGGTGGGATGCCAGCTGTGGGAATATTGAGAAATCTGCTGGTGATAGTGGTTCATTTAAATGGTTGGGTGGAAGTATTTCCATGTGCAAGGGTAAATGCTCAGATGATGGTGAAAATAATACTGGAGCAGATTGTTCCTAGATATGGATTGATGGAAACTATTGATAGTGATAGAAGTACGCGTTTTATAGCCCAGGTAGTGAAACAGATAATGGACCAATTAGGTATTAATTGGCAATTTCATTTATCATTTTGTCTGATTTTGTCAGGCAAAGTTGGGAAAATGATTCAAACACTGAAAAATACCTTAAAGAAGTTAATTTTAGAATTGCAGCTACCTTGGATGAAATGTTTATCTTTAGCAATATTGCTTATTAAGACAAGTACAAGAAAAGACATTAGAATTTTGTTATATGAAATGATGTTTGGTATATCTTATACTAGAAATGTAGGAATGTCAAAGATAAAATGTGAAGCTGTTTGTTTTTGAAAAAATATACAGGGACTGTCCCAGTGTTTTTCTCTTTTAAGGTTCAAAGGACTTTTGGCACAGACTCCTTCTCTTGATTTTCAAATACATGACTTTAATAATAATTATTAATAATAATTAATAATTTATTGTCATTGTACGCATATACACAGTACACCCATACAACGAAATTCACATAACGCTTCAAGACCAGTCCCAACACACATAGCAATCCCCACCTGCCACGAATTCCCCACCCTGAACCACTCAAGCATCCATACAACAGACCAAGTAATACTATCCAACAGCTCACTGATGGTGACCCTTCAATTCATTATTAAGTGCAATTATAGCTCTAGGATAAAAACTAGTCAGAAGAACTATTTAAGAGCGGTGACTGCGTCCTGATTTAAGCTCTAAAGGAACATAAACTAAAGCCAGTGTGAGAAGGACCATTCCAAGTGCTGTTGACTACCGAGTCGGCTGTGCGGACTAAGGAGACAGGCTGGGTCCATTATTCGTGTGTGAAAGGACTGGTGACTGCACCCCATGGATGGACAGTGACTGCTAATACAACAGATCCTCTTACATTGACTTTTAGGAGAAGTAATACTAATTGATGACACCTTGGGAGGTTGAGTTGCTTATTTGGTTGGGGGTAATAAACTTTTATATTGTGTTACTGATTCTATAGGGAAGAGACATAGTAGAGCGGTATGGTTACATGTTGTGAAAGTATGTGGATGTAAGTCCCTGGAGTGATTGTATTGAAGTTTGAGTTTGTATTACATTACATATACATACACAGGGGGGGCAGTCCACTGGAAGCATGCATTTGACAGTGAAAGTGATTGTTTTGTGGGAAGTATGGATGTATTTTCAAGTAGGGATGGGAACTTTTGCTGTAATGCCTAGTTATCCGATAGAATTACAGCAGTTGTGTTTCCATACTGAACTTGAGCAACGGTTTTCCCAAACACATACATCACTGACACTGATTGAGGCTGGGATCTGTATAAGATCTACCTTTAGTGATGGAATACCACTTGGAAGATATCAAAAGTGTAGCCGTACATATGATGTAGCTGTTCATTATAGAGATGTGTCCAATAGGATGGAAGCTATACATAACTAATGTTATGGAAAATATGGGAATTATACACCTTCCTATAAGAAGTTCAGAATTTTAGAGGAAGGACTGGTTTTACCATATGGAGAAATAAAAGCCCCATCTAAGCTTATGTTTTTATATGGCAATATAGCATTGTCAGGTCTGCCCTTTGGTGGAAGGGTAGATGTACAATTTGAAAGCACCACTTAGGTACATATGACATGTGAGAGAAGCCTATGAAGAAGGAGGGAAATATTTTCCTTGACCTGATGACAGTGGCTTTGAATAGTACATCCTTTTGTGTAAAAGGAGAGACAGCAGTCTCGGAGATCATGTCTACATGTTCTGTGGGTGTACCAGTTCCTGGGAAGTTTTTGTTTAAAGACGGAAAGATTGTTATGGAACATAACATCTATGATCTATCAAAAGTAATTACTTTGTTTGGTCATCCAATTACGCCCAATGAATGGACTAATCAGAAGAATCTGGTAATTGAGATGAAAAACATTTTGCCAGCTTATGATTGTGTAGTATATAAACAACTATAAACAAGAAGAAGTTAGAAAGGGTTGTATATACACCTGTGCCTACTGATAGTGTGTTTGCTTGTACTGAGAGTGAAGAGGTGGATGCATTAGGATAGGTGTTATACCTACCTAAAGGATGGTTTCTGTTTTGTGGCTTATATGCTTATGCATTTATTCCTGCTAATGCAGTGGGAGGATCTTATACTATAGGATGCCTGAACACATTTTAAGAAACACAGTTTTATTATGAACTGATGAATGCTACACTGTATCATAGTAATTGCATATCAACAAGAAGACCACGATTGCAAAAGTAGTGCAAAGGTACACTACAGGTGAGACACATGATCAGAAACCTGAACATGAAGAAACATCTAAGAAAGCAATTGAACCTCACTTGGTAATACATGATCTGCATATCATATCATATCTATATAATGATCTATATCTCCAGTGCAGTATAAGATAACTGAATATACTGCCAGTAGGAGTTATAGAGGTAAAAGGTCCATAAAGATAGCATATGATGCAGGAGGTAGTGATTTATTTTTTTATTTATTTTGTTATTCTTATATGCCGCCCAACTCCCGAAGGACTCATGAGGTGGTGATATTATCTGAAGTAGAAGCTCAACTTCTAGGCATATTTCCTACGCAATATAAATCACGATTTTCTGAGTCTAAATTAAGAGCTTTACTACCCACCTACAACATGAAACTGAGAATTCTGCATTCCATGGAATGTATTAACTCTTGGTTATCAAGTTTTGCATGATTGAAGGACCTATTTTTAGGCATTATAATCATCATAGTTATAAGCCATATATCTTGTATCTGTATTAGATGTACTGTATGCCTGTATGTGTGAAGTGTTGTAAGTACTGTTGTAAGATGAGAAACCCTAAGAAGTTAGGGAAGTGGGCCCTGAATAAGAAGGATGTGCATATTATGTTACATGAGGTCTAAGACCAATTACAAGAATAAAATTTGATAAAATCAGAGAGGAGGGATTGTGAGAAGTATGAATTTATTATTGTAAATAAGAGCCATAGCACAACCATTTTGAATCTATTTGTAATGACAAATCATATTGCGTAACAAAATGTATTTTATGTATGTCAGCTCTTTTCCACTGTCCTCATACACAGGATATGTTTGTACCAAAATTATGCTGAGGGAAGCTGGGAATGTACAAAAAGACATGTTTACAGGATATAAGCTTATGGGAAAGCACAAGTTCACACAGAGAGAGTAAGTGTGCAGCTGTCAGGATGATGGATAGGTTCTAGGATTTTTCCTAGCTAGAAAACACTGTGTTAGGATGTTACATAATGGGAGATTGGACGATATGATGTGAGGAGAATGGGAGGAGTAAGGTGGAGCCATGTTCTATATATAAACCATGGGCCTGGATAATGGCCTAGCCTCTATTTGTGTCAGAAGTTCTGTCCTCTGTCCAAATTTGGGGGACCTTTGCGCAAAGTATGTAATAAATCTGTTTATATTATTAATCTGGACTCCTGCCTAATTAATTTTTCTCACAATTGTTTTATCAATGATGGCAAACCATCTAGGTCGAGGCAGGAAAGCAGGCCCAAACCATGGAACAGCAATCACAATATTTCACAGATGGGATAAGGTTCTTTATTTTTCTCAAAAAAAATTATTTTCTTTTAATATTCTTCACATAGACATCAATACATATACCATAATATATTATCAAAAATTTAACCTAATTTTTTTACATCCAATAATATTACTAGATTGCCTATCTATCCTACATATCAAATCCAATCACTCCCTTCCCTCTATCCTTCTCCCCTCCCTCCACTTTCTTCCTCCTTCTCTCCCCTCTTCTACTACCCTTCTTCCATCTATCTACTCTACTCTTACCTTCCTTCTCCTCCCCTACCTACGTTCTTCCTTCTTTTTTCCTCCCCACTACTTCTTCTTTCTCCTCCTCCTCCTCCTTTCTTGAGTGTATTTATTTTTAATCTATTTTAACAGATAGACAGTCAATACATCTCCTCAACTTACATTTTAAATTGTTTTGAATCTATCCTGTGTTAAAAATCTATTTCAAATTACTTAATTCTAGGTATATTTTTATATTACTATATTGCTACGTCCTTATCCATATACATTTTGTCATCTGGGTTATTTATCTATGTTCATTTTCTTACTTTTTATACAAAATAATTGTTCTATCTTAACTTTCAACTATATTCATTCTCCAACCAACTATAAAATTTCATCCAAACATTATAATATTCTGAATCCTCTTTGTCTTTAATTTTTATTGTTACTCTGTTCATCTCAGCACAATCCATAATTTTCTTAATTAATTCCTCTTCAGATGGAACCTTAGTTCCTTTCCATTTTTGTGCGAAAGTAATTCTAGCTGCTGTCAACACGTGTATAATCAAATAGGTATCTTCTTTACTAAGTTTATTCAGTATAATCCCCAGCAAAAATGTCTCAGGTCTCCGCTCTATATTTTGTTTCACCATTTTTTCTAGCCAGTTCTTAACTCGAGTCCAATAAGATTTTGCTTCTGCACAAGTCCACCACATGTGATAATAGGAACCAGGTATTTGTTGGCATTTCCAACATTTCATAGACATATTCTTAAACACTTTGGCTAATCTTTCCGGTGACAAATGCCATCTATAAAACATTTTATACATGTTTTCCTTATATGTTGTTGCCATTGTCAATTTATAGTTCCTTTCCCAGAGTTGGTTCCATTTTTCAAGCTCTTTAGTATAGCCAAAATTCTGAGCCCATTTTATCATTGTCTCTTTAATTTGTTCAAACTCTAAATCCATGTAAAGTAAGTAATTATATATTTTCTTAATTAGTTTTTCATCTGATCCTGTAAGTATTACATCTAATTCTGTGTTCTTGAACATGATACCTTCCATTTTTTTATCTTTTTCATATCTTGTCTGTATTTGCAATCTCATAAACCAATCCATTTTAATTCCTTGTTCCTCTAATTCTTGTGTCGGTTTCAATTTCCCTTCATCTGTCAAAATGTCTTTATATCTTGGTATTTTTTGCCAGTTCACTCTGCTTGGATGAATTAATGCTTCTATTGTCGATATCCAGTTTGGTACACTCATATAATGCTTAGCTTTTACTTTTTCCCAAACTAAATATAGAGAGTTTCTTATATAATGTCTTTGGAAGTAACTATGTATTTTATTTCTTCCATACCATATGAGTGCGTGCCATCCAATATGCATATCGTGTCCTTCTAATATTAACAATCTCTGATTTCTTAATAAAATCCATTCTCTCATCCATATCAATGTCGCTGCCTGGTAGTAAAATTCCCAATTCGGAAGTCCAAAACCACCTCGAGTCCTAGCATCTTGCAGCATTTTTAAATTTATTCTTGATCTTTTCCCCTGCCAAATAAATTTCAAAATCAATGTATTTATTTCTCTGAAATATATTTTCTCTATTTTTATTGGGATTGTTGAAAACAAAAATAATAAACGAGGTAGTATATTCATCTTGATCAATGCAATTCTGCCCATAAGTGATACTTGCAAATTTTTCCATTTATCCAAATCTGATTCAATTTGTTTTTTTAGTTTTATATAATTATCTTCTTTAATAGTAAACAACTTGCAGCTAGTTGGATCCCCAAATATCTAACTTTCTTTACAATTTGTATCTTTAAAGTTTCAGACAATTTCTTTTTTTGTTTTTCTGTCATGTTTTTAACTAAAAGTTTTGTTTTATCTTTGTTGATTTTTAATCTAGCCACCTCTCCATATCATTCTATTTAATGTAATAATTTTGGACCTGTTTCTAGTAGCTCTTCCAATATAAACACCAAATCATCAGCAAAAGCTTGTAATTTATATTCTTCATTCTTAATCTTTAATCCTTTTACATCTTTGTCTTGTCTTACAAGTCTAGCTAAAACTTACAAGGTTAATATAAATAACAATGGTGATAGAGGGCAACCTTGTCTGGTTCCTTTCATTATATCAACCTTCTCTGTCATTTCGCCATTTAATATTATTTTGGCAGATTGCTTAGTATATATTGATTTGATTACCCCTATAAATTTTTGTCCAAAGCCCATAATTTGTAGTTGTTTTATCATAAATTGCCAATTCACATTATCAAAAGCTTTCTGTGCATCTAGAAACATTAAGGCTACTTGTTTCCCGGGATGTTGCTCATAGTATTCTAAGACATTTAAAATCATACGCATGTTGTCCTTGATTTGTCTTTTGGTAATTTTGATCAGAATGAATAAAGTCATTTAATTTTTTTAAAAATCTGTTCGCTATTATTGAAGCAAATATCTTATAATCCACATTTAACAGTGATATCGGCCTATAGTTCTTTATTTTTTGCAAATCAGTTTCTTCTTTTGGAAGCTTCTGTCCAAGAGTCAGGTATTTTATTTTCCATTATTAATTCATTATATACTTCTAACACAGTGTTTTTCAACCTTTTTTGTGCAAAGGCACACTTTTTTCATGAAAAAAATCACGAGGCACACCACCATTAGAAAATGTTCCACGGTGCGAAACCTGGGCCTGTTTTTCCTTTTAAAATATAGAGTTTGGGATATACTCACCGTATAAGACTACCCCTCCTACCATCTTTCTTTTTCTTTCTGTCTTCCTTCCTTCCTAACATCACTTTCTTTCTGTCTTTCTTTCTTTCTTTTTCTTTCTTTTTTCTGTCTGTTTTCCTTCCTTCCTAACTTCTTTCTTTCTGTTTGTCTGTCTGTCTGTCATCTTTCTTCTTCTTTCTTTCCTTCCTTCCTTCTTTCTTTCTTCCATCTTCCTTCCTTCCTAACATCTTTCTTTTTCTTTCTTTCTGTCTTCCTTCCTTCCTAACATCTTTCTTTTTCTTTCTTTCTGTCTTCCTTCCTTCCTTCCTAACTTCTTTTCTTTCTTCTTTCTTTCTTTCCTTCCTTCCTTCCTTCCTTCCTTCCTTCCTTCCTTCCTTCCTTCCTTCCTTCCTTCCTTCCTTCCTTTCTTTCTTTCTGTCTGTCTTCTCCTTCCTTCCTTCCTTCCTTCCTTCCTTCCTTCCTTCCTTCCTTTCTTTCTTTCTTTCTTTCTGTCTGTCTTCTCCTTCCTTCCTTCCTTCCTTCCTTCCTTCCTTCCTTCCTTTCTTTCTTTCTGTCTGTCTTCTCCTTCCTTCCTTCCTTCCTTCCTTCCTTCCTTTCTTTCTTTCTTTCTTTCTTTCTGTCTGTCTTCTCCTTCCTTCCTTCCTTCCTTCCTTCCTTCCTTCCTTCCTTCCTTTCTTTCTTTCTGTCTGTCTTCTCCTTCCTTCCTTCCTTCCTTCCTTCCTTCCTTCCTTCCTTCCTTCCTTCTGTTTTTCTCCCTGCAGGAGGAAGAAGGAACCTCTGTGGCCTTCGAGCGGGGGGGGCTCAAAAACGGCCGCGGCGGCATCCCTGCTGTTCTCCGGCCAAGCGGCCGAAGGAGCCCTGGAGCGCTGACGCCGCCCTGCATTTCGGTCTTTTCGGTCTTGCCCGGCAGCCTGCTGGGAAGGCTGCGACGCATGGGAGGGAAGGAGCTGCTATTGCCGTTCCAGCGTGTTTCCCCGGTCACTGGCTGCACCGGGGAGCCCGCGTCCTTGTCAACATTGCAGACGCTGCACACGCGGAAGGCACCACGGAGCAGAGGCGCCTGGCGAGTGAGGCAAGTGGCGGCATCGGGGGAAGGCTCCTCCCCGCGTCTCCCGCCCGCCTGCCCATCTCTTGCCTTAGCATTTAAAAGAATGAGAGGCGGGCGGGCGGGCGGGAGACACGGGCAGGAGCCTTCCCCCGATGCCGCCACTTGCCTCACTCGCCAGCCGTCTCTTGCCTTAGCATTTAAAAGAATGAGAGGCGGGCGGGCGGGCCGGAGACGCGGGCAGGAGCCTTCCCCCGATGCCGCCACTTGCCTCAACACTTACCAAGTTGACACCGCGATTGTTGCTATCGGCGCACGCATGGGACATCAGTGACGTCCCTGCGTGCGCTACCTCCCGGCGGTCCCCGCGTTTTAAAGTAAACGCGGGGCTGCAGGGACTTAATAGAGGCATCTCTGTGTCCCGAAACCAACTTTCGGGACACTGAGATGTCCCGTAGCAAAAACACCCGGTGGGTGTTTTTCCCACGGCACACCTTACACTATGTCACGGCACACTAGTGTGCCGCGGCACAGTGGTTGAAAAACACTGCTGTAAGAGACCAACTGGTATTTTTAAGTGGTGCAAATGGATCTAAGAATTGCTTCTCCTGGGTGTGCTCTTTCTAGAGAGCTTAAATCAGAGGTGGGTTCCTCCCAGTTCTGACCGGTTCATCCGAACCAGTAGCAAACCGCTGGTGATTTCACAATGATGTCACGGAACTGGTTTGGTCAGTGCCGGTCTGTGTGCGCTGCCATCTTTTTTAAATTATTTTTTTATTTTATTTTTTTGGAATTTTTTTC
Source organism: Diadophis punctatus similis (assembly GCA_023053685.1). NCBI lineage: Eukaryota > Metazoa > Chordata > Lepidosauria > Squamata > Dipsadidae > Diadophis > Diadophis punctatus. The sequence continues at coordinate 19,437,311 of JALIGW010000006.1, read as the reverse complement.
CGGGTTTTTTTTCCTTCTGACCATGCGCAGAAGCTGAGTTTCTGGCACTGTGCATGCATCACCATCTTGTTTAAGGCTCCTTTTTTTAAAAAAATAGATTTTTTTTCCAAGGTTTTTTCTTCTGCGCATGCGCAGAAGCCGAGTTTCCAGCACTGTGCATACATTGCCATCTTGTTTTCAGCTTTTTTGGGGGGGGGGTTATTTTTTTAGCACTGCTTTAATAAAAATCAAAATATATTTATTTATTCTAATGATTGCTACTACAATCATTACTTTCTTTCGGTTTAGTAGTTCCAGATTTCAACCAGCGATCCATAATCTCTGTTAGGGATAAAAATTGTATTTTATAAAAATAACCAAAAGCAGTGGAACTTACTAAAGCACGATAACAGGCGCCCAGAACTAACTATTAAAGAAGTTAGTTGTCTCTGTAACGAAGTGCAGTATATTCACGCCGTGTCACGCCTCACAAGACTGTCTAACCGTTAGATAACACTGCAATTATCTGGCGTTTAAACAGCTCCGCGGCTCAACGTCAACTGTTAATGTTCCCACAGTTTAAAAATGGCTGAACCCGAGCTGCGCGAAGGATGCGCAGAAGTTCCCGCCATAATGAGTTGCAATACGATGTACGATGGCCCCAGTTCCCATGTAAAAACTGTGATACGTGCCTATTTCTTTCCTTGTTCTGTGGGCGCAGCTAAGCACGGTGCAGTGGATATTCCCACGTGATCCCCACCAAACTCCGGTGCAACGCGTACCCCCACCAAACTCTTCCCGTACCCCTGGGGGTACGCGTACCACACTTTGGGAAACACTGCCCTAGATCAGTGTTTTTCAACCATTGTGCCGCGGCACACTAGTGTGCCGTGACATAGTGTAAGGTGTGCCGTGGGAAAAACACCCGCCGGGTGTTTTTGCTACGGGACATCTCTGTGTCCCGAAAGTTGGTTTCGGGACACAGAGATGCCTCTATTACCGTATTAGCCCTGGAGCCCTGACGCCGCCCTGCATCTCGGTCTCTTGGGGCTTGTCCGGCAGCCTGCTGGGAAGGCTGCGACGCAGGGAGGGAAGGAGCTGCTATTGCCGCTCCGGCATGTCTCTGTGGCTGACCGGGGAGCCGCGTCCTTGTTAACAATGGAGAAGCTGCGCGGAGCAGAGGCGCCTGGCGAGCGAGGTGAGTGGCTACATCGGCTGCAGGCTCCTGCCCGCGTCTCCCGCCCGCCCGCCTCTCATTCTTTTAAATGCTAAGGCAAGAGGTGGGCAAGCGGGCGGGAGACGCGGGCAGGAGCCTGCCGCCGATGCAGCCACTCGCCTCGCTCGCCAGGCGCCTCTGCTCCACGCAGCTTCTCCATTGTTAACAAGGACGCGGCTCCCCGGTCAGCCACAGAGACATGCCGGAGCGGCAATAGCAGCTCCTTCCCTCCCTGCGTCGCAGCCTTCCCAGCAGGCTGCCGGACAAGCCCCAAGAGACCGAGATGCAGGGCAGCGTCAGGGCTTCAGGGCTCCTTCGCCGCTTGGCCGGAGAACAGCAGGGATACTGCCACGGTTGGGGACTCAGTCAGGTGGCTGCAGCCCCGCGGGAGACGGCAACAGAGGTTCCTTCTTTCTCCTACAGGGAGAAAGACAGAAGGAAGGAAGGAAGGAAGGAAGGAAGGAAGGAAGGAAGGAAGGAAGGAAGGAAGGAAGGAAGGAAGGAAGGAAGGAGAAGACAGACAGACAGACAGACTGACAGAAAGAAAGAAAGAAAGAAAGAAAGAAAGAAAGAAAGAAAGAAAGAAAGAAAGAAAGAAAGAGAAGTTAGGAAGGAAGACAGACAGAAAGAAAGAAAGAAAAAGAAAGAAAGAAAGAAAGAAAGAAAGAAAGAAAGAAAGAAAGAAAGAAAGAAAGAAAGAAAGAAAGAAAAGTTAGGAAGGAAGACAGACAGAAAGAAAGAAAGAAAGAAAAAGAAAGAAAGAAAGAAAGAAAGAAAGGAAGAAAGAAAGAAAGAAAGAAAAAGAAAGAAGTTAGAAAGGAAGGAAGACAGAAAGAAAGAAAAAGAGATGTTAGGAAGGAAGGAAAGAAGAAGAAAGAAGACAGACAGACAGACAGACAGACAGAAAGAAGTTAGGAAGGAAGGAAGACAGAAAGAAAGAAAAAGAGATGTTAGGAAGGAAGGAAAGAAGAAGAAAGAAGACAGACAGACAGAAAGAAAGAAAAAATAATTTCTTTTTGTTTATTTGATTCCTATTCAAGAGAATTACTTTATATATAGTCAATATAGGCACAGAGTTAATTTTTTTTAACATTTTCTAATGGTGGTGTGCCTCGTGATTTTTTTCATGAAAAAAGTGTGCCTTTGCACAAAAAAGGTTGAAAAACACTGTCTTACAGGATTAGCTGTAAGGATTGCCTTCCCAACCACATTCAAAGTACAGCATATCTTTCATCAGGGGATACATGTTTTCAACACTGATGGTGTTTAAGTTTCTGAAATCAACACATAAGCATTTTGTGCCATCTTTTTTCTCCCTAAATAACACTGGGGCTGCAATCTTTGGTCGGGCTGGCTCAATGAAACCCCTTGCTAGGTTTTTCTCAATGAAAGCTCTCAGCTCTTCTAACTCCCCCGGTGACATGCTATACATTTTTGGTTTAGGCAGTTTAGCCCCAGGTAAGATTTCTTTTGCACAGTCAGAGGAGCGATGCGGGGGAAGTTCATCCGAAGCTGTTTCGCTAAAAACTTCTGCCAAATCTTTGTATTCCTTGGGTATGCCTTCTGTTGGCACGCTATAACCAGGCATGGCTGTTTCCCTGCATTCACCCCCCCTCAGTTTCTATCTGTAGGTCCTCTGCAAAAGTCACGTGCATCTGGAATTTTATGGTGCCTTGCTCCCAATTTATTCTTGGATTCCACTTTTTCAACTATGCGAGTCCCAAGACTAGTGGCCATTCCATGCCAGATGCTACTATAAATGTAAGTCTTTCTTCGTGGCTCTCAATGCCTATTTTCAGGGGTTCCATGGCAAAAGCAGCTGGCTCCCCCCCCGCTATTGACCCATCCAGTTGGCAAAACACGACGGGGTTTCTCAGCTTTCTCACTGTGATTCCCAACTCCCTGATTAGGGTTGGGCTGATCAAGCAACAGGTACACCCTGAGTCTACTAATGTGGAGATATTTTTTCCCTCAACTTGGTTAGGGATAAATAGTCTGAGAGGGAGGGTAAGCGGTTCAATTGGTTTGCTTACCAGTGGTTTAATTTAATTTAATTTAATGGATTTGTATGCCGCTCAACTCCCTAGGGTCGCTTTCGAACAATGCTGGATCTTCCCTTCGAAATGCCGGGATGTTGTCTCCAGAGGGGGGAGGGGATGGTGGTCCTACCATCTCGCTGCTCCTCAGGGCTGTTTCCCTCCCGCGTTGGGTGGGTCTCGCTGGTCTCTCCCCCGTTTGGCGTTCAGGTTTCCGGGTGGGTGTTTGGGGGCAGCATTCAGGTGCTCGGTGCCCCTCCTTCCCGCACTTGAAACAGATTGGAGGTTTAGGAGAAAACCCCTGTTGCCTTCTGAAGGGCTCTTTCTTCCATTGGGGTGGGGATTTCTTCCATGCTCGCCCCGCACGGTACTGGTTCCTGGCCATATCAATCTCTGCTTCTTCGGCGGTGAGGTACCACTCATGCAGATGATTCGGTGCACCCCTAGCCATGCAGGCATTATACAGATCGTCACTCAGTCCATCCTTAAAACAACTTACCAGGATGTCTTCTGGCCAGTTTAGATGACATGCGAGGTCCCAGAATTCTTCAGTGTACTCCGCCACTAGCCGTCATCCCTGCTTCACCACCTTAATACGATCGCGTGCTTTGCAGTCTTCCAGCGGGTCCTCAAACCGTCGTCGTAGGGCCATCATGAATTGGTTAAAGTTGCGCAGTTCGGGTGCGTTGTCGTTATGTAGAGTCACCATCCATCTGGCAGTGGCTCCTTCCAGAGCTAAGGTAACTGCTCGCACTCGGGATCCCTGTGTTTGGAACTCACATCCATATTCTTGCATATAGGTGAGTACGTGTGCTACGAAGAATCCCAATTGTTGCGGGTCCCCATCAAACTTCACTCCCAGGGGGGAGTTTTCCTTTCTAGTTGTGGGGCTTGGAGTTGATTAGGAAGGGTACAGTACAGAAACTGCCTTGGTCGCCCTGATGGATGATCTCTGGCGGGCCCGGGATGGGGGGAACTCCTCCATCCTGGTGCTACTTGACCTCTCAGCGGCTTTCGATACCATCGACCATGGTATTCTTCTGCATCGGCTCGGCGAGTTGGGAGTGGGAGGCACCGTTCTACGGTGGTTCTCCTCTTATCTCGCCGATCGGATGCAGTCGGTGTTGGCAGGAGGGCAGAGATCGTCCCCTAGGCCCCTATTATGTGGGGTGCCCCAGGGGTCGGTTCTCTCGCCCATCCTGTTTAACATCTACATGAAACCGTTGGGTGAGATCATCTGCAGACATGGGGTGTGTTTCCATCAGTACACTGACGACACCCAGCTGTACATCACCACCCCGTCTGACTTCAGGGAGGCAGTGGATGTAATGTGCCGATGCCTGGACGACGTTAAGATCTGGATGGGGAGGAACAGACTCAGACTTAATCCCGATAAGACTGAGTGGCTGTGGATATTGCCTCCTAAGGTTCATGACAACTACCCCTCCTTGGTCTTTGAGGGTGCGAAACTGACCCCCTCAGACCAGGTCTGCAACTTGGGGGTCCTCCTTGATCCACAGCTAAAATTGGACCACCATCTTTCTGCTGTGGCTAGGGGGGCCTTTGCACAGGTTCGCCTGGTGCACCAGTTGCGGCCATACTTGGAGAAGGAGGCTCTACTCACGGTCACTCATGCCCTTGTCACCTCGCATTTGGACTACTGCAATGCGCTCTACATGGGGCTACCCTTGAAGAGTATCCGGAGACTTCAGCTGGTGCAAAATGCGGCTGCGCGTGCTGTGGTGGGTGTGCCAAGGTTCACCCACGTGACACCGATACTCCGCCAGCTGCATTGGTTGCCCATCGGTCTCCGGGTCCAATTCAAGGTGTTGATCACCATCTTTAAAGCCCTTCATGGCTTAGGACCAGGATATCTTCGGGACCGCATTCTGCCTCATACTTCCCTCCGACCGGTTAGGGCCCACAGAGTTGGCCTCCTCCAGGTCCCGTCGACCAAGCAATGTCGGCTGGCGGGCCCGAGGGGGAGAGCCTTCTCTGTGGCTGGCCCTGCGCTCTGGAACCAACTACCCCCAGAGACCCGGACTATCCCCACTCTGCTGGCTTTCCGAAAAGCCATTAAAACATGACTTTTCCTGCAGGTGGGGGGGACAGCGTAATTCCATCTGAGCCTACCCCCCAAGTATGGATGTGTCGAATGGATGTTGTTGTTCTAAATAATTGTTTTTAAATTTTTGTATTTGTTTTTAAACTTCATGTAATTTTTTTGTTTATTCTTGTATTTCTCCTTGCTGTAAGCCGCCCTGAGTCCTTCGGGAGTTGGGTGGCATATAAGAATAACAAAATAAATAAATAAATAATAAGGGGTGCCGCTGCGTGTGCTGCCCTGGGAGGATTTGTTGGGTCCCCTGCTGCGTCCTCCATTTGCATGCCGGCTTCCTGGAGGTTGTTGGCTCCCCCGGCCTCTTCAGCGGTTGCTGTGCTCCCGGCGCTCCTTAGTCGCCGTTCTGGGGTCCCTCGGATGTTGAGATTTTCCAACGTTTCCATCACCAGCTGGGCTAGGTATCTCTTCAGATGCCCCTCTCTCAGCGGTGCTTCGGTGAGTTCCTCCTGGTCAGCGAGGGCTTCTAGCTCCAATTCCCAACGAGGTTTCCGATTCCTTCGATTAAGGGTGACTTCTCTGGTTCTCCCATCCCAGCTGTCCTTTTTCCCAATGCTGATGGACCAGCGGGGTTTCTCAGAGGTCTCAAAACCTCCCTCAACTTCTTTGATGGGGAGTGCGGAACAGGCATCCGACTGGGTGGTGATTGGTGTCTCCCCCCAGAATTCAGTTTCCTCCTGTTCCCGGTTTTGTTCAGACATGGTTTGCACGGTCCCCTCAGTAGAGCGAAGTTGCTTCTCTGGGTTGACCAATTTTGCAGATCTTGCTTTCTGTAAGGATTGCCTTCTCAACCACATTCAAAGTACGAACTTCTGAGTCAGTGTTTCAAAAGGATTTCTTTATTAGCAGTTGTAATAACAATCCATTCATTCAAAGCAAGATCTAAATGCCGCCAGGCAAAGCAAGCACATTTAAAGCTTAGTGCCCCTCCCCATTAGGCAGAATGCAAAAGTAACCAATACACAAGGTGTGAAAGTTCTTTCCCAGAAGGACAGATGAGCCTACGTTCCCACAGACCCTTCCGTTCAACTGACTTTCATTGCCCCTCATAAATCCTATCCTAAGATGAGAAGGTTCCCCGGTGTCTAAGATCCGGATATATGTTGTAACTCAGTGTTTCCCAAACTTTTGACATATGTGTACCCCTTCTATAATTTTCGTAATGCTGAGTACCCCTCATAAAAAACATATGCTTTAATAAAAATCAAAATATATTTATTTTTTATTTTTTTGGTACATACGCACAATAAAAATTGTATTTTATAAAAATAATCAAAATCAGTGGAACTTACTAAAGCACGATAACAGGCTCCCGGAACTAACTATTAAAGAAGTTGTCTCTGTAACGAAGTGCAGTATATTCACGCCGTGTCATGCCTCACAAGACTGTCTAACCGTTAGATAACACTGCAATTCTCTGGCGTTTAAACAGCTCCGCAGCTCAACGTCAACTGTTAATGTTCCCGCAGTTTAAAAATGGCTGAACCCAAGCTGCGCGAAGGATGCGCAGAAGTTCCCGCCATAATGAGTTGCGATACGATGTACGATGGCCCCAGTTCCCATGTAAAAACTGTGATACGCGCCTATTTCTTTCCTTGTTCTGTGGGTGCAGCTAAGCACGGTGCGGTGGATATTCCCATGTGATCCCCACCAAACTCTGGTGCAACGCGTACCCCCACCAAACTCTTCCCGTACCCCTGGGGGTACCCGTACCACACTTTGGGAAACACTGTTGTAACTGTTTGAACAAGCAGAACCAAGACCCCCTTCTCCTTTTGAATGGCAGAGTCTGGAATCTGACATTAGCCCTGTAAAGTGGGAAAAAACAAAAGGAGATTTCTTCCAACAACCAGTTCTCCGAAGCTGCTTAGAAAATTAACAACAGGTTCTAGCAAACAGGTGCAAACCGGTAGAATCCCACTCCTGCTTACTTCCCTCCATGTAGATGTAGACCCATTAAGGACTACTCATTGAGTACGGTTTATCAACCAGTTACGAATCCATCTGGTGGTGATGCGATCTATCCCACTTTTTTCTAGCTTACCAAGAAGTAGTTTAGGTTGTAGTGTACTTTGTTGAATGCCTTGCTGAAGTCTAAATATATTATGTCCACAATATTTTGCTGGTCTACTAATTTAGTCACTGTATTGAAGAATGGAATAAGATTGGTTTGGCATTATCTGTTTTTAACAAACTCATGCTGACTGCTAGTTATTACTTTACCCATTTCTAGATGTTGGCAGATCTGTTTTTTATTATTATTATCTTTTCCAGTATCTTCCCGGATATTGATGTTAGGCTGATTGGTCTGTAGTTTTCTGGGTCTGTTTCCCCCCCCCTTTTTTTTGAAGATGGGAACCACATCAGCTCTTTTCCAGTCCTCTTGTTGTTCCCTGGAGCTTCAGGATTTTTGAAAGATGTGGTACAGTAGTTCTGAGATGACATCTGCCAGCTCCTTTAGAACTCTGGGATGTAATCTGTCAGGTCCCGGTGATTTGTATTCATCAAGATCAGACAAGTGTTCTCTTACTATTTTTTTTGCTTATTTTAACTTTTATTTCTAATCTGTATTTTGCAGTTATGTTTTTGGTAGGTTGGGCTATAGTTTCTTTTTGCATGAAGACCAATGCAAAGAATGAGTTGAGCAGCTCTGCTTTCTTTCTGTTGCCTGTTACTTCCTTGCCATCTTCTCTCTTTAGTGCGGGTGTCGGCAATGTGGGGCTCCCGAGCTGCATGCGGCTCTTTCATCCCCCTGCTGTGGCTCCCTGTGAGCTGGCTGGCCCTGCCCCTCACCCTCCCAGTCACTCCTTGTGTGGCCTGAGAAGGTAAGGGTGGAGATGGAGACTCACACCATATTCCAGAGCGGGAGGGAAACGCCCCTGTACTTGCATCTCATCTTGAGGGCACGTCTTGTGGCACTTCTTGGTGCTGTGCGCGCACCTCAGTCGCTCGGGGAGATGTGCAACTTGATCTCTGCTCTGAGAAATGCCCAGCCTGGCTGTGGCCAATGCGCCACATTGTAATGGGCTCCAGGAGGAGGAGGGGACGCCGTTTCTCCCATTGTGAAGTGTGCTAAATTTAAGTGTGCTGCGCAAGGTGCTGCAGGAGCAGAGAGCAGGCCATGGAGGCGGCGAGAGAAGCTGGGGCAGGTCATGTGACTGGGTGGGAGTGACATTGAGTTGGCCATGCCCATCCAGGTTTTGTGGTTCCCAGTGTTTTCTTTTCTGTGGGAAACGGGTCCAAATGGGTCTTTTAAAGTTGCAGACCCCTGCTTTAGTGGACCAACTGTTTCCTTGATTTTTTTTTATTGTTATTTATATGTTGGAAGAAACATTTTTTTATTATCTTTGACTTTTGTTTCAAGTCTTTGTTCATTCTGAACCTTTGCTTTCCTGACTTTGTCTTTGCAGATTCTGGCTATCTGCTGATATTCTGCCTTAGTTCTGCTTTCCATTTTTTTGTACTTGTCCTTTTTGACTTTCAATTTGTCAGAGAGATCTATTTGTTAGGACTATTCTGGTAGGAATATAACCTTCTCCTGGATAGGCATTTGTCAGTCTCCCTGCTTTTCCTATCACCTCTTCCATGGAAACTGATTCACATGCAGCCAGGCCTGAGAGGGCTGGCAAGAGAAGCAGTTGGGGAATTCTAGTTGCCAAATCTCAAATCCCATGGAGCTGATCTGTCAGTTTCTCCCACTCTATGAGGTGACCCCCAACCATCCCACCAATCCCATCTCAGCACCAGATTTTGACAGGTGGGTTCCCAGAGGTGGGTTGCTCCTGGTTATGACCGGTTCTTAGAACCGGTAGCGCGGGTGGTGGGAGGCTCCACTCACCCGCCCTGGACACTTCTGCGCATGCACAGTAGCATTGCGCGCACACGCAAACCGGTAGTAAAGGGTTTTAGAACCCACCACTGTTGGTGACTGACCTCCACCCCGACCCCCAGCTCCATCCCATAATTCAGGAGTTAAACATTTAATTGAGTGTAAACAATCTAGGAAGAATTTTGATGATTAATACAAGAAATTGGGCATTTAGTTTTTTGTGATAGAATAAGGATAAAAAAAACCATAAATGATGAATAAAGAGATAAAAAAGTGGAGGAAGTAATATGGCTTAAATTAAGAAGTAGGAGAAAGAGTAATTATCTTGGAAATTAAATTAATAGCGGATAATTTGGAAGGAGAACTTAAAAATTAATCGGTGAATATACCAGATGACAAAATTAGACTTTTTTTTAATTTTCTTTATTTTCTTTTTCCTTTCTTTTTTGGAGGTAAGATGAAGTTAGCAGCATATACCTAGAATAAAGTATTATATATAAAGAAATGATATAATAATAATAATAATAATAATAATAATAATAATAATAATAATAATAATAATAATAATAATAATAATAATAATAATAATAATAATAATAATAATAATAATAATAATAAATTCTTTTTTCTTTTAAGAGATATGATGAGTCTAAATTTTAGATTGTATCATCAGTCTGTCAACATAAGAGGATTTAGTATAAAAGAGTACTCAGGGGAAGGCAAAGAGAGTGTAAGAGGAAGTAGAAGGGGAGGAAGAGAAGGAGTAGAGAGAGTAGAGGAGGAGTGAAGGAGTAAGAAAGTAGGAGGAGATGATGGAGATAGAGAGAGGGGAGTGCAATGGAGAAAAAAGAACAGACTGATGATTGATGATGTAAGCATTTGTATAAGATACTGACTTTTGAATGATGGATTATAAATGTAAAATTGTGTATTTTATCATAACATTTTAAGGTATGTGTCTATTGAATTGTAAAAGTGGTGGAGGAAAAAATTTAAAAAAATTAAAAAAAAAAAAGCCCAGTCATCCCCCATTGGCGAGTTGGACGGTGGAGAAGCCTGGCCTGGCTCTTGCAGCTGGACACTGTTTGGCACCTCCAGACATGAGCTGCTGCCTTTGAAATGTGCTGGGGCCATGGGGGGGGCAGCGGAGGCATCAGGGCTGCTCTTCCCCTCCTCAGCAAGCCAGGCCTGGAGGATTGCGGATAGTTGTGGGCCAAGTGCCGGAAGGTCAGAAGGCACGCTCCCACATCACCCCAACATGTGTTTCCAGCATGCACTCCTCTGTCCTGAAGTGGGATTGAGTGGGGGGGTAGGGGGAAGGGAGCAGGAAGCAGGGGGAAGGGTAGGGGGCCTTCTAGGAGAAGTCCAGATGTCTTTTCTGTTGGCATGGGGTGGAGGGAAGACCCAATAAAAATCCAATTTCCCCCAATAAATGGAGAAAATAAAGGCCCGGCGGTCCAGAGTCCAAAAGGGGGGGGTCTGTTCATCAGAGGATCGGAGAGGAAATCAGTTGAAATCTGGGTGGGAGGCTATTCAGAGAAGAATGTGCCTGGGTTTCTTCTTCCCTCCCCTTTAGATTCCCCCCTCCCGGCTTTCTTCCCTAGCCTCATTTTAAGGGTAGGGGGAAGCAAGGTGGGACAATAGTAGCTAAAAGGCTGCAAGGGGGGTTAGGGTTAGGGTTTATTAAAGACGGGGATGGGGAAAAGATGCCATTCCTTTCCCAAGGACCCAGGGAAAGTGGAATAAAAATAGGTGTGTGTGTGTGTGTGTGTGTGTGTGTGTAAAAATAAAAGCCTCGGTTTCAGATCCCTAAAAGTGACACTGCCATTCAATTGGGAGAGGGGGGGTGTTGGATTCGATTCATTAGTATTGCCTATGACAAGTGGTATTTTATAACTTGTATCCTGGCGCCAAAGCACCCTTAGATCTTCTCACGTCTTGGGGAATGTATAGGAGGGATGGCCATGTGGGTTGTTTCACTTTGATAGCCAACGGAAGATATGTATACTTATCCGGTTCTCAGGGCAGCTGTAACCATCTTCACATCTTTGGATTGGCTAAATCTGCATCTGGCTAAAGGGAGGGGTCTCTACTGCTTTCATTCTACTTGTCTTGCCTAAGGGTATTCAGACACTACTTTGAATCCATTGCTGTCACTTCTGCTTAAAAAAAGGTTCCTTTTGAAATACTCCATTTCAGGAGCCTTCACTTTCTTAAGTTAGCAGGAGAGGCAATCCTTACAGAAAGCCGCGTCTGCAAAATGGTCAACCCGGAGAAGCAATCTTTGCTTTACCGAGGGGACCCTGCAAACCATGTCCAAGCAAAACAGTGAGCAGGGAGAAGTCGAATGCTGGGGGGAGACATCAACCACCACCCAGCCAGATGCCTGCTCCCTGTACCCCATCGGAGAGGAAGAGTTGACCCTGGAGGACCCCAGAAAGCCCCGTTGGTCGATTGGCATCGGGAAGAAAGACAGTTGGGATGGGAGAACTAGAGGAGTCACCCTTACCTGCGGTAACCAAAAACCGGGGTGGAAATTGGAGCTAGAAGCCCTCTCTGACCAGGAGGAACTAACCGAAGCACCACTGAGAGTGGATCGTCTGAAGAGACATATCGTCTGAAGAGACATCATGAAGACTTTGGGTGATGAAAACTTTGGGAAATCTTGACATCCAAGGGGAGCCAGAACGGCAGCAAAGGGGCGCTGAAATGGCAGCAGCTGCAGATGATGCCAGGAGGGCCACCACCCCTCTGGGACCTGCCAATCAAATGGATGGCATAGCAGCAGCAGCAGGGGCCCCAGCAAACTCCCCTCCCATGCAGCGCATGCACTGGGGCCCATTCCCAACCAGCCCTGAGCCCCACAACTGGAAAGAAAAGCTCCCTCCCTTGGGGTGAAGTTTGATGGGGATCCGCAACAGTTGGGATTCTTTGTGGCACACATGCTCATGTACATGCAAGAGTACGGGCATAATTTCCAAACCCAAGGATCCCAAATGCGAGTTGTTACCCTAGCCCTGGAGGAAGCCGCTGCAAGATGGATGGTGACCCTACATAATGCTGACGCACCAGAACTGTGGGACTTCAACTGTTTCATGATGGCCCTGCGATGACATTTCGAGGACCCCCTCGTAGATTGCAAAGCATGTGACTGCATTATGAAGCATGGTATAGCAGGGACAGCGGCCAGTGGCAGAGTATACTGAAGAATTCCGAGACCTCGTGTGTTGTGTGAACTGGCCAGAGGACATTCTGGAAAGCTGTTTCAAGGATGGGCTGGGTGATGACCTCTATAATGCCTGTGTGACCCGAGGTGCACCGAATCACCAAAGAAGCTGAGATTGATATGGCCAGAAACCAATACCGAGTGGGACGAGCGTGGAAGAAATCCCCACCCCAATGGAAACAAGAGCCCTGCAAACCGCAAACCACATTTTCTCTGAAACCCTCAGCCTGTTTCAAGTGTGGAAAGGAGGGGCACCGAGCTGCAGAATGTCATTCTCAAACACCTGCCCGGAAACCAGAACACCCATCGGGGGGGGGGCTGCAAAACCTGGCCAGCACAAGAAGGAGACTGCCCTGAGGAGCAGGGAGATTGTAGAGTTTCCATCCCCTCCCCTCTTTGGGGAGGAAACTCCGGCACCTCAGCAGGAGGAACCAAACTCATTTGGGAGCAATCCAGAGGATGAACCTCTGGTAAGCAAACCAATTAAACCGCTTAACCTCCCCTTAAGACTATTTATCCCCAACCAGGACAGGGTTATAAAAAATCTCTGCTTTAGTGGACTCAGGGTGCACCTGCTGTTTGATCAGCCCAACCATGGTAGGAAAGTTGAGGATTAATATAAGAAAGCTGAAAACCCCTATTGCTTTTTGCCAACTAGATGGGTCATTAGCAGGGGGCAAGCCAGGGGTGAAATGCTCCCAGTTCGGGCGGGCCAGTCGGTCGTCGCAGAGCTGACAGAGCCGGTGGTGGTGGCAGCGCGGGGCTTCCCCCGCCCGCTTCCCCTGCCCGCCTGGATGCCGCCATTTGAGTTCTTTTGCCCTCTGTGCATGCGCAGAATGCTTTGCGCATGCGCAGAGGGCAAAAGAACTCAAATGGCGGTGCCCAGGCGGGCGGGGGAAGCGGGCGGGGGAAGCTCTGCACCATGACCACCACCGGCTCCATCAACTCTGCGACGACCGACTGGCCCGCCCGAACCGGGAGCATTTCACCGATGGGGCAAGCCAGCTTCTTTTGCCACCGAGCCTCTACAAATAGGCATCGGGAGCCATGAAGAAATACTTATATTTATATTGGCACCTGGCATAGAATGGTCTTGGGTCTTGCCTGGCTGAAAAAATGGAATCCCAAAATTAATTGGAAGCAAAGCACCATAAAATTTCAAATGCATGTAACTTTTGCCCAGTGTCCACCTAAAGAAACTGAGGGGACAGTGCACCGAAAAACAGCCATGCCTGGTTATACCACGCCAACCCAGGGCATACCCAAAGTATACAATTACTTGGCTGAGGTTTTTAGCGAAAAGGCTTCTGACAAGCTCCCTCCACACAGCTCCACTGACTGTGCAATAGAAATCCTACTCGGTGCCAAACTCCCTAAACCCAAGATGTATAGCATGTTCCTGAGGGAGCTGGAAGAACTGAGGGCATTCATTGAGAAAAACCTAGCAAGGGTCAAGCCAGCCCGACCAAAAAGTTGCAGCCCCAGTGTTATTTAGAGAGAAAAAAAGATTGCTCAAAACGTGTGGATTTTAGGAATTTAAATACAATCAGTACCGTCTCCCCCTTATGAAAGATATGGTAGCACACCTTGCTAAAGGGAAAATTTTCTCAAAGCTGGACTTAAGGGAGACTTATTACTGAATCAGAATTAAAGAGGGGGATGAGTGGAAAACGGCGTTTAACCCTTGGGTGCTACCAATTCAAAGCGCTCCCATTTGGGCTACAAGCCCCCCCCCACAGTGTTTATATAATTAATGAAGTGCTACATGAGCATTTGTATAAGGGAGTCCTGGTTTACCTAAATGACATTTTAATATAAACCGACTCCAAAGCAGAACACGTAAAACTAGTCTGGAAGGTTTTAAACAAACTCCACTCCACCAAACTTTATGCTAAATTCTCTAAATGTGAATTCCACCAAGAAAAAATTGACTATTTGAGGTACCGCATTTCACACCAGGGCGTAGAAATGGACCCTCAAAAAGTGCAGGCTGTACTTGATTGGGAACCACCCCGCACACGTAAACAGTTACAAATCTTCCTGGGATTCGCCAACTTTTAGCACCAGTTTATCCCCGCTTTCGCTCAGATTGCCTTCCCCATTTCCAACCTCTTAAAAACAAAGGGGGAGGGCAACCCAAAACAGAAGCAGCCTTTGAACTGGACAATGGAATGCCAAGCTGCATTTGAAAAACTTAAATGGCTTTTCTCAACAGAGCCAATTCTAAAGCACCCGGACACAGAGAAACCATTCATCATACAAGCAGATGCCAGTGATGTGGCAGTAGGGGCGGTCCTGCTTCAAAACAATGAGCAAGACCAACTACAACCATGCGCTTACATGTTGAAAAAGTTGAATGAGACTGAGCAAAGGTGGGGCATTTGGGAGTAAGAGGCTTATGCAGTTCAGTGGGCACTTTTAACCTGGAGGAATTTCCTAGAGGGGAGTAAAATCCCTTTCGAAGTCTGGACTGTTCACAAAAATTTAGAAGCCCTCAAACCCCAAGGAAACTCTCCCCTAAATAAGTACGATGGGCTCAGTACTTTAAATGTTTTGATTTTACTCTCAAATATCTCCCCAGGGGGGGGACTTTTTCTGGCAGTTGCAGTAAACTGCAATACAATAGTGTGAAGTCAGACGTAATCAAGCTGATAGTACAAAACAATCAACTGGCCACTAAAGTAATCACCAGATCCCAGGCAAAACAAGAAACATTGATGGACAATGACACCACCCAAACTTTTAAACAAGCATTGGAGACCGATGAATGGTTTTTCAGCCACAAATCCAGCTGTCTGATGAAAGATGACTTAGCTTGGGTGGGAGGGAAGTTGTATGTTCCAGCTAGCCAAAGGCTGCGCTTAATGGCAAGGTGCCATGACCCCAAATTAGCTGGACACTTTGGATTTGTGAAATCCACCTAATTACACCTAATTAAAAGACAATTTTGGTGGCCATCATTTAAAAAAAGGACATTGAGAGCTATGTAGCTAGCTGCCCCATTTGTGCAGCGGCTAAAAGACATCAGGGGAAAACCCCAGAACTCTTATAGAAGGTAGCTGAACCTTGAATACCCTGGAGAGAGATTGGTATGGGCTTTATTGTAGAACTGCCAGAAAGTGCGGGGAATAATGTCATTTGGGTCACAACAGACCTGTTTTCAAAACAGGCACATTTTATACCTTGCCAAAAGATCCCAACTGCCAAAAGTCTAGCCAAATTATTCCTAATACACATTTATCGTCTTCATGGAGCTCTGCAAAGAATCATCTCCAACAAAGGGGTCCAATTCACCTCCAAATTTTGGAGGGCATTCTTGAGCTTACTGGGCACCGCCCAGAGGTTGAGCTCATTGCATCACACGTGCACTAATGGCCAATCTGAGAGAACTAACTCGGTGCTAGAACAATATCTAAGATGTTTTATTAATTTTCAACAAGATAACTGAACTGTAACTTTTACCTTTTGCTGAAGTTGCATTCAATAACTCTGTACACTCAAGTACTGGTTTTACCCCTTTTAGAGTAGCAACAGGCCAAGATTTCAGCCCCATGCCTGAACTGCCCACAGAAGAACCCACCATTCCCTCACTTAAGGAGTGGATGGACACTTTGCAAAACACATGGCAAGTAGTTAGATTAGCTTTAAAGGAAGCTAGAGAGGCTTTTAAAATTCAAGCTGACAAAAAAAGAATGGAACCCAAACCTTTCCATGTTGGAGATAGAGTATACTTATCTACAAAATTCCTGAAATCATTACAGCCATCAAAGAAATTAGGGCCAAATTTCATTGGACCTATCCCTATCACTAGGGTCATCAATCCAGTAACAGTAGAACTACTCCTTCCACACAGGCAAGTCCACCCTGTATTTCACATTAGTTTACTCAAATGAGAGGTACTCTCATCCCTCATCTACATCACCTATTTCCATCATGATAGGTGAACAACACTTTGAAATCAAGGAAATCCTTGACTCTAGGACCTACAGGGGGGAAACCCAATACTTAGTTGATTGGAAACATTTACCCTTATCCCAAAATGAATGAATTGCTAAACACCATGTTAGGGCTCCTACCTTACTGAAAAAATTCCACTCCCAATACCCTAACAAACCTTGTTAATATACTATAATGGATTTTTTTTGTTTATATCTTTTCACAGGTGGATCCTTTCTTTTTCTAAGGAAGGCAGCATGTCAGATCCCTAAAAGTGATACTGCCATTCAATTGGGAGAAGGGGGGGGCTTGGATTCGATTCATTAGTATTGCCTGTGACAAGTGGTATTTTATAACTTGTATCCTGGTGCCAAAGCACCCTTAGATCTTCTCACGTCTTGGGGAATGTATAGGAGGGATGGCCATGTGGGTTGTTTCACTTTAATAGCCAACGGAAGATAGCTATGGGAATGTATACTTATCTGGTTCTCAGGGCAGCTGGTAAAAGAACATCTTCACACCTATGGATTGGCTAAATCTGCATCTGGCTAAAGGGAGGGGTCTCTACTGCTTTCATTCTACTTGTCTTGCCTAAGGGTATTCAGACGCTGCTTTGAATTCATTGCTGTCACTTCTGCTTAATAAAAGGTTCCTTTTGAAATACTCTGTTTCAAGAGTCTTTACTTTCTTAAGTTAGAAGGAGGCAATCTTCATCCACAAACAACAGCTGCTGTTAGTTTTGCTGAGAGCTTCTAAGCTACACAGCATTCTTTAATATATACTAACAATAATGAACCATAATATACAGGATTAAAGGAAGGTGAAATCAGAGGAGTGGGGAAGGGAGGGAGGGAAGGTGAAATCAGAGGAGGAGGAAGGAAGGAAGGAAGGAAGGAAGGGAAGGAAAGGGAAGGGAAGAGAAGGGGAAGGAAGGAAGGAAGGAAGGAAGGAAGGAAGGAAGGGAGGGAGGGAGGGAGGGAGGGAGGATGTGATGGCCCTCCAGAGGCTACTGCATTACACTCCCATCATTCCTGAGTTGTGCTGTTAAAGAAATCCAGTGCCACCAGGGAGAAGTCAAGTTGTGAAAGAGTGATTGAAATTCCTCACAAAACCTCATTATTCAGGTTAAATTGCCATGTTGGCACTTTATGATAAATAAGTGGGTTTTGAGTTGCAGTTTGGGCACTCGGTCCCTAAAAGGTTTGCCATCACTCATCTAGACTGTTATTTATTGGTTTATTATATTAAACTTACTGTATTATTTGCATTAGACAAATTTACTTTGCCATGTTTTTATATTCATTTATTGTTTTTGTCCCTGCTTTTAACTTTTCTTAGATTTTTTAAAAAAAGGTTTTTAAAATATTTTTTAGCTTTTTATATAATTTTAGTTTTGTATTTTATGCTTTTAAATTCCTTGTATCCCGTCCCTCTTATACTGGTCTTTGACCATAATAAAGGTTGCTTTGATTTGATGACAAGGGCAACAGAAGCGTCGTACAATCTGGAGCATTGGTAATTTTCTTCAACATTCAGAATGTTGAAGAAATGTTACAGGGTCTCATGCTTGAGCAAGGAGGTGGACTAGAAGATCTCCAAGGTCCATTCCAACTCTGTTATTCTGAATGTTGTGTGAGAATTTCTGGTGTGAATTTCTGGTGTGAAATACGGTACCCAAACTAGTCAATTTCTTCCTGGTGGAATTCACATTTGGAGAGTTTAGCATAAAGTTTGGCAACACGGAGTCTGTTTAACACAGCCCTGACTAGTTTTACGTGCTCTGCTTTGGTCTCGGTGTATAAGAGAATATCATCTAAGTAGACCAAGACCCCTTTATATAAATGTTCATGCAAAACCTCGTTTATTAATTGCATAAACACTGTGCGTGCCCCTTGTAGCCCAAAGGGGAGCACCTTGAATTGGTAGCACCCAAGGGGGATGTTAAACACAGTTTTCCATGCATCCCCCCTCCTTAATTCAGATTCAGTAGTACGCTTCCCTAATATCCAGTTTGGAAAATATTTTCCCTTTAGCGAGGTGTGCTAGCATATCTTTCATCAGGGGGAGGGGCTACATATTCTCTACACTGATAGTATTAAAGTTCCTAAAATCCACACAGAGGCGTTTTGAACCATCTTTTTTCTCCCTAAATAACACAGGGGCTGCAATTTTTGGTCGGGCAGGTTCAATGAAACCCCTTGCTAGGTTTTTCTCAATGAAAGCTCTCAGTTCTTCTAACTCCCCCGGTGACATGCTGTACATTTTAGGTTTAGGAAGTTTAGCCCCGGGTAAGATTTCTATTGCACAGTCAGTGGGGCAGTGGCGGGGGGAAGTTCGTCCGAGGCTGTTTCACTAAAAACTTCAGCCAAATCTTTGTATTCTTTGGGTATGCCCTCGGTTGGCAAGGTATAACCAGGCATGGCTGTTTCTCGGTGCTCTCCCACCTCAGTTTCTATCTGTGGATTCTCCGCAAAAGTCACATGCATCTGGAATTTTATGATGCCTTGCTCCCAATTTATTTTTGGGTTCCATCTTTTCAGCCATGCAAGTCCCAATACTAGTGGCCATTCCATGCCAGGTGCCACTATAAATGTAAGTATTTCTTTGTGGCTCCCAATGCCTATTTTCAGGGGTTCAACTAGACCCATCTAGTTGGCAAAAAGCAATGGGGCTTTTCAGCTTTCTTACCTTGATCCCCAACTCCCAGATTAGGGTTGGGCTGATCAAGCATCTGGTGCACCCTGAGTCCACTAATGCGGAGATATTTCTTTCCCTGTCTTGGTTAGGGATAAATAGTCTTAGAGGGAGGGTAAGCGGTTCAATTGGCTTGCTTACCAGTGGTTCATCCTCTGGATTGCTTCTGAACGAGGTTGGATCCTCCTCTTGAAATGCCGGGATGTTCTCTCCAAAGAGGTGGGGGGTGGAGGTTCTACCATCTCGCCGCTCCCCATGGCAGTTTCTCTCCCATGCTGGACAGGCTTCACTGGTCTCTCCCCCATCGGGCATTCTGGTTTCCGGGCGAGTGCTTGGGAATGACACTCGGGCACTCGGTGTCCCTTTTCGGACTGGAAACAGGTTGGGGGTTTAGGAGAAAAAGTGTTGCCTTTTGAAGGGCTTTTCCTTCCATTGGGGTGGGGATTTCTTCCATGCTCGCCCCGTACGGTACTGGTTTCTGGTCATATCGATCTCTGGTATTTCTACCGGTGAAGTACAACTCACACAGGTGATTCTGTGCGCCCCTAGCCATGCAGCCATTGTATAGATCATTTGTTGGGTCCTCTGCTGCGCCATCCGCTCGAATGCCAGCATCCTGGGGGTTTGTGGTTCCCCTGGCCCCATCAGCGGTTGCTGTGCTCCCAGCACTCCTTAGCTGTTGTTCTGGGGTCTCCCGGATGTTGAGGTTTCCCAGTTTCCATCACCAGCTGGGCTAGGTATCTCTTCAGTGACCCTCTCTCAGCAGTGCTGCAGTGAGTTCCCCCCTGGTCAGAGAAGGCTTCTAGTTCCAGTTCCCACCGTGGTTTCTGATTCCCTTGGTTGAGAGTGGCTCTTCTGGTTCTCCCATCCCAGCTGTCTTTCTTCCCGATGCCAATGGACCAGCAGGGGTTTTCTGTGACCTCCAGAATTTCCTCATCCTCTTCAATGGGAAGTAGGGATCAGGCATCCGGCTGGGTAGTTGTTGGTAGTTCCCCCCAGCATTCAGTTTCCTCCTGTTCCCTGTTTTGTCCGGACATGGTTTGCAAGATCCCCTCAGCAGAGCGAAATTGCTTCTCTGGGTTGACCATTTTGCAGACCTTGCTTTCTGTAAGGATTGCCTCTCTGTCTAACTTAAGAAAGTACGAACCTCTGAGCCGAATAGTTCAAAAGGATTCTTTTATTAAGCAGATGTGAAAGCATTCCATTCAAAGCAAGATCTGAATACCCTTAGGCAAAGCAGGTACAGTTAAACCTTAGAGACCCCTCCCCGTTAGCCAGAATGCAAAGCCTGGCCAATACACACGTACGAAAATCCACTACTCTGGGAACCAGATGAGCATACGTTTCCCCAGAGCCTCTTCCGTTTCCTATTCGAGTAAAATGACCCACATTGCCCCTCATAAATCATGTCCCAAGGGTCTTCCGGTTTGGCATCGCAGCTTCGCAGATGCTCTTTTTAGAGCGCCCGATCCCCAGCACTGTACAGCCGCCAGAATGGCAGGAAAACAGCTGTCTGGTGGCTCAAAATCTCCTCCCCGGGCAAAGGGGAGTGAGGAGAGCCGACGGGTAAAGGTAGAGCCTCCAAGTGCCTCAGGAGAAATTCTGGGGCGCGAAGGGTGAGGGCTCCCTAGGAACCTGTCACCGCTCCGGACTTGGGATGTCTCCGCTCTAGCGGAGCAAGAAGATGCGTCCAATCCCTGCTATCAACAAGAATCTTACATCTAGATTGCAGCAGGCGGAAAAAGCCAGGAGGCTTGGACGGCAAGTATTTAAATTTAACTCCAATGTGGATTCATTTCGGAAGTAACAAATTAGCAAAGTTCTAAAAAAAATGGCGTTGGAGGCTTGTGAGGGCATGGAAAGTGAAAGTTAAGAGGAGCGTTTGCTTCACTAGCTGCCCTTTCTGTGAAAACTTCTGACTTTGACTCTGATTTTGTCTTTATTTGATGAACATTTCTTTCTGGTTTCTGGCTTCTGATCAAAGTATAAAGTCTAAACTGTAAAGTATAAAGAGCTGCTGAAATCCTAATGGCTTCTAAAAAAACCTGTTTCCTCTAAAGGAGCAGGGAGTGCGGATAGCTCCCCCAGTCATAAAATGTCAGCCCCCCCCCTACACAGACTTTAACGCTTGCAATGTTACAAGATGCACTGAAAATGATGCAAGGTGAATTGGCCGCTGGATTTAATGTTAAAATCAATGAAACTAATGAGAAAATTACTGAAACTAATGAGAAAATTACTGAAATTAATGAGAAAATTAACGAAACTAATGAGAAAATACAGGATGTCTCTGAGGAGATTGGAAATCGTAACAAGGAGATTAGGGAGGATATAATCGCATCTTTTCACGGTTTAGCCAATAATTATGAAATTTTGGACCAAGAGGTAGAGGAAATCAAACAAGCCACTGTAATTTTGGGGGGAAGAGTTGGAGAAATTGAAAACAAGATTGAAAAAGATGAAGCTGACATAACTATAATTCAATATAGAAACATGGAGTTTGCTATAAGAGTGAGAGGAGTAAAAGAGCACAAACAGGAGAACTTGAGAGAATTAATGTTGGAAGCATTGGGAGCAAGGAAAGAAGACTTGGCGTGGCAGATTGACAAAATATATCGAGTTAATTCATGGGTGGCTAAAAACAGAAACCTGCCAAGGGATATTGTAATATACTTCTCTACAAGAACACTGCGCAATGATATTTTACAGGCAACTTTTATAAATAAGCTCCAAGTGGAAGGCCAGGAAGTGATGACAATGAAAGAAATTCCCCCCAAAATGTTGAGAGCCAGGAAGGATTACGCCTTCCTGGTGGAAGAATTGAGAAAACAACAATACAGGTGGGAAATTCCAGAGGGTGTAGTGGTCACACACATGGGAATGAGATATCGACTTAATACGGTAGATAAAGCTAGAGATTTTTATGAAGATGTTTTAAAGGCTGGCACATCAAGACCTCCAGAGGGAAAAAGAAAGGAAGATGGCACACAACAAGAGAGAGAAGAGCTGCTGAAAGTAGTTCAAGAAGGGGGAGCTTCACTGGCTATTCATGACAGATAAGAATTACTCTAATCGGAGGCGAAATAGATCTTTCCCTGGAACTCTGACATTATAAAAGAAACCGCAGTTTAAAGTACTAAAGTATAAAATATTTATTTCGGTACAAAAACAATAAATTCTCAATAAATTCTCATTAATCACATCTTAGCTATAAAAACAGGTCTTGCTCCTTACAGAAGCTGAAAAAGGAGGATCAAAGAAAGGAATGTACACATGCGTACTAGGAACATATTAATCACGTGCTCAGGAATAAACCATTATATTTGATAGGGATGCATCCCCCTGCATATACATGTAACAGGCAATATAAAATCACTGCCTGGCACCCCTTCTTTGTCTGTTGGATGGATATGCTTATATCACTCTACACACATTAAATATGTTAAAGATTCATGTCTTGCTGCAGGCAATGGCTTGTTCAGGATGTCAGCTATCTGATATTCTGTTGACACATATTCTAACTTAATGAAACCTTGTCTTACTAAATCTCTAACATTTTTATAACGAATGTCAATGTGTCTGGACCTAGAACCTGTGAAACGTGTTTCTAAAATGTAAACAACTGATTGATTATCTTCCATCATGGTGATTGGCTTCTTCGGTTTGGTCCAGATATCTGTAACTAAAGAATAGAACCAAGTTAACTGATTACTAGCGTCAGAAATGCATGCATATTCCGCCTCGGTGGAAGAACAGGAAACAAAACTCTGTTTTCTCACGTTCCAATGAACGGGACATCCATTTAGGTACATTATGAAACCTGATGTGCTTTTCCTTGATTCCTTATCGCTTGCCCAGTCAGCATCTGCATAACAATACAAGTCAGCAAAATCAGAATGTGTAGGTTCTAGCTTTAATTTCATGTGTTGAGTGTATTTTAGGTATCTCAGTAACTTCTTAATACATGACCAGTGGAATTCTGTGGCTTTGCTTACATGTTGTGACAACAAATTGACACTAAGTGCTATGTCTGGTCTAGTCCAACCACTAATGTATAGTAGTGAACCAATTACTGAGCGATAAAGTGTTTGATCCTTGAACTCAGGACTTTGTTCATCTTTCAAATTACAAAAATCTGTTTGCATAGGAGTGTGTGTCGGTGTAGCATCTTGCATGTTGCAATAGTGTAGGAGTTGTTCTATCTTGGCTTGTTGTGAGAGGCTAAACCCCTTCTGTGTCTTTTCAATTTGTACACCTAAATAATCATTGATGTGACCTAGTGACTTCAATGTAAAGAATCTCTTCAGACCTGAAACAAAAATTTCACTCATGTGTTTGTTAGGACCAATGTAAACAATATCATCTACATAAACAAGAACAATTTCATATGCATTCCCAAACCTTTTTGTAAACACGCATTCATCAGTTTCGGACTTAATAAAGCCCATTGAATTTAGTTTGTCTTTGAGACAGTTATACCACATCAAACCTGATTGTTTCAGACCATAAAGACTTTTGTTGAGAATCTGCGTGTCCCCTTCTCGGCCACGGAGGTCGTCACGGAATCCGGGGGCGCACTTCACGTAGATTTCTTCATCTAGGTCTGCATGTAGATAGGCAGTTTCAACATCAAATAGGAAAACTTCAAGTCCAAGAATGGAAGCTGTAGTTAAAGCTATTTTCACACTTTCAGTCCGCACTGTAGGTGAGTAAGTGTTTGTGTAATCATCAGGATAACTTTGTGCGAAACCTTGTGCTACTAGTCTTGCTTTGTATAATGGTTCACCATCTGGTTTTTGTTTGATTTTGTACACCCATCGTGTGCCAATGACTTTTTTGTGTTTAGGAGGTGCTGCAGGTGTAAATACGTTAAGAGTCTGGAGACTGTCCATCTCAACTTGCATGGCGGTGTGCCATTTATCTTGTTCATCTTATGAAAGATATTTGATTTGAGCATAAGTCTCTGCCGCTGTGATGGATTGCGTGGGAGAAGACGCCGGAGAAGTTTGCAGAGATGCGATGGGGGTCTGTCTCGGAGTAGTGATTAAAAGCGGGGAAGAGACAGGCAAATAAGTTGCTTCTGGTTTCTCTGTTTCTTGAATCGGCTGGTCAAGAAGGAGTAAAATTTCTTTCTCCGGAGAAGACATTTTAGTAGATTTATGGAGTTTTCACTTCAAAACAGCCAAAAACATTGTTATCTATCTGACTGAGCTAAACGCAATGAACCTGTCAGAATTAATAGGAACCTGTCAGAATTAATAGGAACCATAACCAGGAACCATAACTCTGCATACCATGACAGATAAGAATTACTCTCATCAGAGGCGAAATAGATCTTTCCCTGGAACTCTGACATTATAAAAGAAACCGCAGTTTAAAGTACTAAAGTATAAAATATTTATTTTGGTACAAAAACAATAAATTCTCAATAAATTCTCATTAATCACATCTTAGCTATAAAAACAGGTCTTGCTCCTTACAGAAGCTGAAAAAGGAGGATCAAAGAAAGGAATGTACACATGCGTACTAGGAACATATTAATCATGTGCTCATGAATAAACCATTATATTTGGTAGGGATGCATCCCCCTGCATATACATGTAACAGGCAATATAAAATCACTGCCTGACAATTCAAATGGATCAAAGTTTGGAGGTACTTAATAGACAGGAAACGATTAAAGAACAAAGACAGACCAGAGCTGCTAAACGTAAAGAAGAACTAAGACAGCAGCGACTCCAGTTGGTACTTCAAGAAATTCCTAAATCAGAAGCGGTGGGAGGAGCGAGACCAAAAGAAAGATCCAAGTTAGATCTTCAGGATGTGCTCCAAACGCTTCAGAAGCCCAGAGATGGGAATTAAATTTTTGACTTGGAATGTTAATGGCCTGAACTCCCCACAGAAGAGGAGGAAAATATTTCATTATCTTAAACAATTTAAGAATGATTTAGTATGTTTACAAGAGACTCATATTCGAACACAAGACCAAAAATATTTGATAAATACAAGATTAGGCACACATTATGTTGCAGCAGCGTCAGAAAAGAAAAATGGCATTGTTATATATGTAAAAAGAGATTTGACTGTCAAGTTAATTGAAGCAGATGATCAAGGAAGATTTTTAGCTATTGAACTTTTAACAAAAGGACAGAAAATACTCGTGATTGGTGTATAATCAACAACAAGAAAAATTCTATGATCTTTTACATGCAAAGTTGACACAATGGGATTACAAAACCTGCATTCTTTTAGGGGATTGGAATGGTGTTTTGGATGTCAAGAAAGATAAGGGTCTTAAGCAAAATAGTTCTTCAAGAGCAAGATTGCCTAAATCTTTTTTTGAGATGATGGAAGACTGGGAGTTGAGAGACATTTGGCGTGAAAGAAACCCAGAAGAAAAGGATTTTAATTTTTATTCAGACATCAATCATTTTCAAGGATTGATTTTATTTTAATTACTAATGATCTTTTTTCTAGGGTGAAGAAAATGAAGATTTGTACAACGGCATTGACAGATCACAGCCCAGTTTGGTTGGAATTGGAATTTGGTGAAGGACCCAAAAGGTCTTGGAGGTTAAATGACAATTTGTTTAGATATGAAGATAATGTAAAAGAGTGTAAAAATTTATGAATGAATTTTTTGTCATGCAGAAGGGTACTTCAATGGAGATGGTTTGGGATGCAAGTAAGGCTTACATGAGAGGTATCTTGATATATTTGGATAATAAATTTAGAAGGAAGAAGGAACAAAAAAGGAAAGAATTGGAGGAGGATATTAAAAAACAAGAAAGGGCTTTAATCTTAAAACCATCAGATAAGAAAATTAAGGAGACAATTAATATACTAAAAGGTCAATTTAACATGTTAATAGCAGATCAAGTCGCAACTAATTTACAATATGTTAAACATAACACTTTTTGCAATGCAAATAAACCTGGTAGGTGGTTAGCTTATATGTTAAGAAAAAAAAAGCAAAAATCAAGGACAATAGAGAAAATTAAATATAAGGGTAAGGAAGTTTTCGAACCTGAATTGATTAAAAAAATCTTTCCTAGAGTTTTATTCGGGGTTGTATAAGGGTGGTAATGTCAAGGATGAGGATATAGATCAGTGGTTCCCAAAGTGGGCGGTACCGCCCCCCGGGGGGCGGTGGGAACCCTTAGGGGGGCAGTGAGAGGGAAGGGTGGTGACAGGGGGCGCTAAGAGGGGCCAGGGGGGCGGTAGGTGGTTCGCCGGTCCTGTCCCCGCGCTGCCACCCATGTCCACCCAATCGTCCGGGAGTGGCAGGGTCGGAAAAGGCGGGGAGGTGCCGCAGAGCGGCGGTGGGCAAAGGCGCAGGGCACGGTGCGAATCAGCGGGGGGGGGAGAGTGCTCTGAGCACGGCACAGCGACAAGGGAAGCTGAACGCTCCTGAAGCTGCTCGGGCAAGCGCTCGCAGACCCGGAACCTGCACATGCACAGACTTTCCCGCCCGGCATCTAGCAACCCGGCACACGCGATTTGGCGGGCTCCCCTCCAGCATGGCGCACACACCCCGACATCGACCCCACCATGGGGCCTGTGGCCTTCGGCCGCCGAGGCCTCCCCAAGCTCAACGAAGAGCTGCAGCACCCTGAGACAGCAGCAGCAGCATAAGCCAGACGAGCAGGTGCCCCGCGTGCAGCACTAGACAAATGCGAGCACGCGCGCACTCGGTGGAAGAGCAGCCAAGGCAGAAGATGTGAGGAGGAGGAGGAGGAGGTGGGGGTGAAAGCCGATGCAAGGAGGGAGCGAAGTGGTGGGGCGGGCAGGGACAGGCGGCTGCCCAGAGAGAGCCATCCCCTTCGAACGCTACAGGTAGACGGGAGAAGCGGCGGGGCATGGGGGGCATGGGTGTGGTGGAGGCGAGGCGAGATTTGCGAGGCAAGTAGCCGCCGAGCGAGAGCCAGGCCGAGCTCCGTCCGCGTCTCTTGTGCGATCCCATGTTTGATCGTGGAGTGGGGAAAGTGGAAGGGGTGGGGCAGGGGGAGGGCTTGGAAATGTGTGTCGTATGTGTGAATAGAGGGAGGAGACGGGGAGACGGGGAGAAGCCGCTGTGGAAGGAAGGAAGGAAGGATGGATGGATGGAAAGGGAAGGAAGGAAGGATGGGTGGGTCTTGGTCTCCTCGGCTGTCCGGGCTTGTCCGGCTCCACTGCTGGGAAGGCTGCGGCCACCACCGCCAGCCGGCAGCTTAAGGCAAGAGGCAGGCGGGCGGGAGACACGGGCAAGAGCCTGCCGCCACTTCTGGCATCCCCGCGCCTCTTGCCCTGCTCGCTGGGCGCTTCTGCTCTGTGGTCCCTCCCACGTGTGTTAACCCTGCCGGGCCGTAGTCAGGGACTTAGTCGGGTGGCTGGAGCCCCACAGGAGATGGCGACGGAGGCTCCTTCTTCCTCCGAGGGGAGGGGAGGAGAGTGGAGCAACCCACCCACCTACCCTGCTTGGCGTAGTTCCCCGGGAACGACCCCCTGCCGGGACCTGGAAGTGTGATGCTGCTGGGAAGGCTGCGGCTGCCACTGCCAGCCAGTGGCTTAAGGCAAGAGGCGGGCGGGTGGGAGAGGGCTGGGCAAGGGAGAAAGGAGCACCGGTGGGGATTGGTGGAAGGAAGGAAGGAAGGAAGGAAGGAAGGAAGGAAGGAAGGAAGGAAGGAGGGAGGGAGGGAGGGAGGGAGGGAGGAAGAAAGAAAGAAAGAAAGAAAGAAAGAAAGAAAGAAAGAAAGAAAGAAAGAAAGAAAGAAAGAAAGAAAGAAAGAAAGAAAGAAAGAAAGAAAGAAAGAAAGAAAGAAAGAAAGAAGAAAGAGGCAGGCAGGCAGGCAGGCAGGCAGATGTTAGGAAGGAAGGAAGACAGAAAGAGAGAGGGAGGGAGGGAGACAAAGAAAGAAAGAGAAAGAAAGGGAGACAGACAGACAGAAATAAAGATGTTAGGAAGGAAGAAAGACAGAAAGAGAGAGAGAGGGAGGGAGAAAGAAAGGAAGATGTTAGGAAGGAAGGAAGACAGAAAGAAAGGAAAAAAGATGTTAGAAAGGAAGAAAGACAGATAGAAAGGAAAAAAAGACGTTAGGAAGGAAGAAAGACAGAAAAAGAAAAAGAAAGATGTTAGGAAGGAAGACAGACAGACAGAAAGAAAAAGAAAGATGGAAGGAAGGAAGGAAGGAAGGAAGGAAGGAAGGAAGGAAGCAAGGAAGGAAGGAAGGAAGACAGAAAGAAAGGGAGGGAGGGAGGAAGAAAGAAAGATGTTAGGAAGGAAGGAAGACAGACAGAAAGAAAGAGAGAGGGAGACAGAAAGAAAAAGAAAGAAAGAAAGAAAGAAAGAAAGAAAGAAAGAAAGAAAGAAAGAAAGAAAGATGGTAGGAAGGAAGGAAGACAGAAAGACAGACAGACAGACACACAGACAGACCGACAGACAGACAGACAGACAGACAGACAGACAGACAGACAGACAGAAAGACTTATGACCACAATTGAGCCCAAAATTTTGGTTGCTAAGTAAGAGCGTTGTTAAGTGAGTTTCACCACATTTTACAAGTTGGCCACGCCCACTCGGTCACCTGACCACCAAACCACACCCACCTGAAGGGGTGGGGGTGGGGGGCGGTGAGGATGAGTTTGTAGCACCAAGGGGGCAGTGGACTGAAAAAGTTTGGGAACCACTGATATAGATAGATATTTGCAAAATGGGAACATGCACATAGCTTCCAAGGAGCAGATGGAAACTTTAAATCAACTGATAACCTCCGAGGAAATTTTGGCGGTAATCAAACAGTTAAAAGTGGGTAAAGCTCCAGGTACAGATGGTTTGACAGCTGTTTATTATTAAAATCTGCAGGAGGAAATGGTGGAACCTTTGAAGGTTTTATTTAATAATATACAACAAGGAGGCAAAATACCCCCAACTTGGAAGACTGCTTTTATCTCTTTGATCCCAAAAGAGGGTCAAGAACATACAGATCCCAAAAATTATAGGCCAATTTCACTTTTAAATACAGACTACAAAATTTTTGCTAAAATATTAGCAAATAGATTAATGACAATCATGCAACAAATGATTCATCAAGATCAAACTGGTTTCTTAGTTGGTAGACAAATGAAGAGTAATGTAAGACAAATAGTTAACTTATTAGAATATTTGGGAAGGAACAACCAGGTCCTTGCAGCATTAGTGTTTTGGGACGCTGAGAAAGCTTTTGACAGATTGAATTGGCAATTTTTATTAAAATTAATAGAAAAGATGCAGCTTGGAGATTATTTTACACAATCTATTAGGGCGATATACCAGAAACAAACAGCTCAAATAATAATTAATGGTGGATTAACAGATATTTTTGATATAGAGAAAGGAACAAGACAAGGATGTCCCTTATCGCCTTTGTTGTTTGTTTTAACTATGGAAATTTTACTTAATAAAATAAAGGAGTTCGAGATAATAAAGGGAATTAAAATTAGACAGGAAGAATACAAGTTACGAGCATTTGCAGATGACCTGGTTGTCACCTTGACCCAACCATATCAATCTATTATAGCTTTGATGGAAATTGTTAATTTATATGGACAAGTATCCGGTTTTAAAATTAATATAGATAAAACCAAAATAATAGCCAAAAACATGACTAGAAATCAAGAAGAAGAAATCAAAGGGTTTCGGGATTTGAGATAGTTAAGAAGGTTAAATATTTAGGGGTTTATATTATGTCTACAAATGTGAAACTATATCAGCATAACTATGAGCCACTATGGCAAAAAATACAGAAAGAGATGGAAAATTGGAAAAAACTACAATTGTCTTTGCTGGGCAGGATAGCCGCAGTAAAAATGAATGTTTTACCGAGGTTTTTATTTCTTTTTCAAATGATCCCTATACTTAAAAGAGATGACAACTTGAAGGAATGGCAGAAGGGTATAAATAAATTTATTTGGGCAGGGAAGAAACCGAGAGTAAACCAGAAAATAATGCAAGTTACACGATAGAGGGGAGGATTAAAAATGCCTAACTTAAGATTGTATTATGAAGCAGCTACCCTCTCAGCAATTACCGATTGGATTAATTTGACGGAAGACAGGATTTTAAATATAGAAGGGTATGGGCTGATTTATGGATGGCATGCTTATTTAGTGTACAATAAAAAAGTAGACAGGGCTTTTAGGAGTCATATATTAAGAAATGCGCTATTGCGGGTCTGGAAAAAGTATCAATGTAAATTAAATGACAAATTACCCATTTGGACAGTACCCAGACATGCGATAGAAAATATAAATTTGGAACAAAACCAAGATAAAATTACATATAAAGAACTTCTTTATGAAGAAGGAATTAGATTACAGTTAAAATCTATTGAGCAATTAGGTCAAGAAGGAATAATCAGAACCTGGTTTCAATATGGGCAATTGCAGGCTAGATGGAAAGAAGATTTAAAAACTGGTATTTTGCAGCAAGATGATAAGTTGATAATTCAAATAAAAAATAAAGGTCCAATGCACATAAAAAGATTGTATAATGTATTAGTGGAACTAGATTTGGAAACAGAGCTAGTTAAGGACTGTATGATTAAATGGGCTCAAAACATCGGAGAACCTATAATGATGGAAACATGGGAAAAGATATGGGTTAGAAACATAAAATTTACACAAGCTCAAAATTTAAGAGAAAACTTTTATAAAATGTTTTATAGATGGCATTTAGATCCTAATAAACTAGCTCGTATGTATCCAAACTTACAACCTAAATGTTGGAGATGTGAATGTGAAGATGCTACGTATTTTCATATATGGCGGACTTGTAAAAAAATTAAGGCTTTTTGGATAAAAATTTGGTGGATTATTCAAAATATCTTAAAGAAAAAGATTAAGTTTACACCACAGTTTTTTTTTTGCTGGGAATAATTATGGACTGTACTGTAATAGAGACAGTACAGAGACAATTGGTTTTGAATTTGATAACAGCTGCCAGGTTGCTGGTAGCACAGTACTGGAAGAAAGAAGATATACCTACCATCGAGGAATGGACATTAAAAGTTGTACATCTGGCCGAAATGGCAAAAATCTCATATCTTAAAGATCATTCAAATGAGAGAGATATATTGGAATGGAGTAGATGGACTGATTATATTCAAAAATAGTACCAGATTAAGAAGATATAAATAGTTTAATAATGATATATGTTAATTTTTTTAGAATGTGTTTAAAAGGTTTTAAATAACAAGGAGTTAAAGAACTAGAGAAATTTTGAAGTTATAATCTGTTAGTATATTTTAATTTTATGTTTATTGAATATTATACCCTGTGCTTTTTCTGGGAAGTCGGGGGGGGGGGATGGGGGGAAGGGAGGGGGTTGGGGGAAGGGGGGGGAGAAAAAGAGAAAAATGTTTGTACTTTGTACTAATAAAACTTTTTGAATAAAAAAAAATCATGTCCCAAGATGAAGAGATCTCAATATGCCTGGGGCTAGATATGTGTTGTAAACCATCAGTTGATACAAGCAATGTTGATAAATCAAACTCAAGACCCCCTCTTCTCTCACTGAATGGCAGAATCACTCTTTTGGGATTCTGACAAGAATTGTGTTACATTAGCTCAGAATGTGAATATGAATTATGGTACTATTAGTCAACGGAGATCATTATAGTATACTAATTCCTCATTTAATAACTACCTCAGCAACCATTCACAAATACAACAGAAATAAAACGTCATTTTCTGACCAACATGCACATACATGACCAGATTTCATGTGCTTGACAGCAATGCACACTGGAATGAGAATAACATTGCTGTACAAGGGCACTTTATCTGAATGAGATGGCAGCAACCAAAGACCTCCACAGTATTCTTATCAGCTATCTCTACACTATCCAAAATGAAATAAACTTCCCTTATTGCTTCCTTAATATTTATTTCTTCTAGGGAAAAACTCCTTTGAGACATATTTGAAGGGAAATTGGAGCACCCTTGGATCATTTCAATGACTCCTTTCTTCATCTTTCCTTTATTAACATGCTTTATAGGTCATAATGAAAGTTTTGTTGCAATATTTTTCACAGATAAAGAACAATTTATTAGTTATAATGTTGCTGGATTTTTTCATGGTAGTAACTAAAAATCCATAGATAAAAGGATTAATTAAGGGTGCCAGGCATGAGTAAAGTGGGAATTCCTCTTTTATTTTTATCTTTTAATTACAAGCACAATTACTGATAGTTAACACTCAAAATAGAAACCATTTTTAATTTTAACCAGTTACATTTCACTCCTTCCTCACCGATTTCTTTTGATTTTATGGAAGCTGATTTCCAGAGAGGTTAAGGTTTATTTTCCTTAAAATACTAATATTTAATTTATGACTTTCCCTTTCCCTTTGGCTCTTAATTTCCTTGGTAGTAGTCAAGAAAGGGGAAATTGGCACATCAGCCACTCAAACTTTAAATTTCTTGTTATCATTGATTGAAGCTTTACACAAATTTAAAATTAAAAACTACCAAGGAAATTAAAAGCCAATTTTAAATTTGTTTGTGTGCTAACATGTGCCATATGCTTAAAAAAATTCTTCTGGAAGTATTCACTGTCTCAGTTTGAAACTCACCAAATAATTTGGTTTTGTCAGCAAACTTGTCTACCTTACAGTCCACAAGAGGCCATTTGCCTAAATTTAAATTGGAAGTGGAATCTGAGGGAAACACTTTTCCTTGTAAACATGCACCACCCATTACTAGATAGCATAAGTATGATTTTCATCTTATATTTCAGATTTTTGGGATTTGAAGAACAATTGACAGTTGGAATGCTCCTATGGTCTGTCTTTAAAGTGGCAAATTTTAGATAAATGAACAGGAATGTAGAAGCCAAGTGCAAAGTCGTTCTGAAACTGGAACTCTTTTTCAAGTTGGGAGAATCCCAATCCTCTGGAGAAAACTCTCTCCCACCTGGCCAAGCCGCCTTGTCCTGGGGGGACCCAGGACAAGGCGGCGGCTTGCCTTTCTCTACTCGGCTCCCCAGCAACAGAGGCCTGCGACCTCTGCCTGGCCTCCGAGCCGCGCTCTTTCTTGTAGCTGGCGGCAACTGGGTCCGAGCTCCACCTTTTCGGCGCCCCGCCCGCACGCTGGTGGTACAGGTAGAGGAGCTGGCAGTCGCGGGCGCCGACGCGCGCCGAGGCCAGAGTAGCCGTCGAACATGACTAGCCTAGTGCCCCTCGTCGCAGCGCATAGCCAACGAGGGAGAAACGTGAGTAACTAAGCGCGAACTCTCGGGGAAAAAGAGCCATCTTGCTCAGCAATCCACGTGGCTTGGCTGCACAGCGCAACCTGTGCGCGCCCGCTTCCTCGGAAGTGACCCGTCCAGGAGTCGCTCCCAAGGAAGCGGCGCCCGACGGCATTCGCCTTTCCCTGGGAAAGAAGCCGAGAGCTCCGGCTTTGGCGACACAATTGGGGTCTCCGGTGACAGGTGCCGCTCCCTCTTTCTCTTGACCCGCAGGCTAGCCGCCTTCTTCTGCAAGAGGCCGGGGTCTTGCCAGGAAGGAGAAGAGCAGGCTTGGTGTCCGCTCGGACTCCGGGACTTACCCTTTCCTGCTCTTTCGGAATCGCGGGACCGATTCTCGGGAAAACGGGGAGGTACAGTGATAGCCCAGCTGGCACCCGCGCACGCGGGGGGAGGGGCTTACGGCTGATCGGCGCTCAGGGAATTCGGTTTCTACCCACCAGACGGAAGGGGGGGAGGGGGTTAAAAAGGGAGCAGAGAGAAGGGTGTTAGAGGGGTTAAAGGAGGGTTAGAGAGGGAGCAGCAAAGTTTAAGAGAAATTTGGTACTGCAGCTGTTTTGTTTGTTTGTTTGTTTGTTTGTTTGTTTGTTTATTTATTTATTTATTTATTTATTTATTTATTTATTTATTTATTTATTTATTTATTTATTTATTTATTTATTTATTTATTTATTTTAGTGTTCTTATATGCTACCCTACTCCCTGGGGACTCAGGGCCGCATACAACATTTAAAAACAACTAAACAATATAATAATTTAAAACAGTTTAAAAAATAATTTAAAAAAACATATAAAACCATACATACATGGGGGAGACCTAAGATGTGAAATTGTCTCAAATCACCCTGCCTGCAGGAAGAGCCATGTCTTAATGGCTTTTCGGAAGGTTAGCAAGGTGGGGATAATTCGGATCTCTGAGGGTAGTTGGTTCCAGAGAACGGGCTCCCACAGAGAAGGCCCTCCCCCTAGGTCCTGCCTGCCGGCATTGTTTGGTTGACGGGACCTGGAGGAGACCCACTCTGTGGGACCTGACCGGTTGGAGGGAAGTATGAGGTAGGATGCGGTCCCGGAGGTAACCTGGTCCTAAGCCATGTAGGGCTTTAAAGATGATAATCAACAGCTTGAATTGCACCCGGAGACCAATGGGCAACCAGTGCAGCTGGCGGAGTATGGGTGTTACGTGGGTGTATCTTGAGACACCCACCACAGCACACGCAGCCGCATTTTACACCAGTTGAAGTCTCCGGATACTCTTCAAGGGTAGTCCCATGTAGAGCGCATTACAGTAGTCCAATCGAGAGGTGACAAGGGCATGAGTGACCATGAGTAGTGCCTCCTTCTCTAAGTATGGTCGCAATTGGTGCA
Source organism: Diadophis punctatus similis (assembly GCA_023053685.1). Classification (NCBI taxonomy): domain Eukaryota; kingdom Metazoa; phylum Chordata; class Lepidosauria; order Squamata; family Dipsadidae; genus Diadophis; species Diadophis punctatus. Next base: position 19,402,652 of record JALIGW010000006.1, on the reverse strand, counting down.
CCAGGCGGACCTGTGCAAAGGTTGGTTTCATAGCTAAAAATACTACCCAACGGACAGTATTGCAGATTTCCAGGGAGATGGTGTGGGTAATAATTAGGCGGATGGAAAGGAGGAGAATGCAGCCCCGCAGAATACAGGTAGTTCTCCACTTACAACAGATCATTTAGTGACCATTCAAAGTTACAATGGCACTGAAAAAAGTGACATGACCATTTTTCATACATGACTGTTGCAGCATCTCCATGGTCACATTTATTTATTTATTTATTTATTTGTGAGATTTATATACCGCCTCACAGTGCAAGCACTCTCTAAGCGGTTTACACCAGTAAGCAATGTATTGCCCCCAACAATCTGGGTCCTCATTTTACCTACCTTGGAAGGATGGAAGGCTGAGTCAACCTTGAGCCGGTCAGATTTGAACCGCTGACCTGTGGATCACAGTCAGCTAAAGTGGCCTGCAGTACTGCCTCTTAACTGCTGTGACACCTTGGCTCAATTTCAACATGATCAAAATTCAGATGGTTGGCAACTAGTTCATATTTATTTATGATTGCAGTGTCCTGGGGGGCATGTAATCAACTGTTGTGAACTTCTGATCAAGCAAAGTCAATGGGGAACCCAGATTCACTTAACAACATTACTAACTTAACAAATGCAAAGATTCACTTAACAACTGTGGCAAGAAAAGTCGTAAAATTGGGCAAACTCACTTTACAGATAGCAACATAAATTTTGGGCTCAGTTGTGATCGTAATTTGAGGACTCCCTGTACTGTCTTATAGTATTCTGTCTGCATTTTTCAGGGCACAGGTGGAAGCCTATGGCTTGCATCCCAGCCTGAATGTCAGCCCGCCCCTGGCCCTTTATGCAAATAAAAATGGTCCACCTCACCTGCCCATCCATTCTAAAGTCTGGCAGCCTCTTTTACCTTCTAGCTTCACTTTCTGCAGCCCTAGCTCCCCTCCCTCCCTCCCAAGTCCCATCCATGGGGACCTGGCTAGTCCTAATCATTCTTGAGTGGAGTGGGTATACATGTATTGTCAGCCCTAAAAGTGGCCCAGTCTCTGTATTACAAGACATATTGCTTTTGCTCAGATCTCCCAAGAATTCATCAGGTAGCCATGCAAAAGCCTCCCCAGATCCTTCCCACATAAACTCCATTGGGGACCTAAATGACACTCCAATTCTCTTCACTAATTCTCTTCATTTTCAGTTTTACATAAAAATGAATCTGTATCATGAAAGGTGAAATCATACAGGTGTTCTGTCCTTTTTCTCAATTTTTGGGGGCAGTAGTTGCTGAGGAAGTGAGGCCTGATAAATCCCAGATTCAGAAAGCATGCTTTAAAGCAGAGGCAAACAGCATTATTCCATGGGAGAGCTATGTTTTATCTTTTACGGTATATTTTCTTCCAACTATGGAAGAAACTTCTTTCTTTGGGGGGAGTGTCAGGGTCTCCAGGCTGAGCAAGGACATGTGTAGTAATACAGAGATGTTACTGGAAGAGCAGACAGAACTACAGATAGTTCTCAACTTACAACCATTTGTTTTAGGGACAGTTCAAAGCTACCGTGGCACTGAAAAAAGTGACTTATGACTGGTTTTCACTTACAACTGTTGTAGCATCCTCATAGTCTCATGAACAAAATTCGGGCACTGGGGAACTGGGCATGTGTTTATGACAGTTGCAGTGTCCTGGGGTCATGTAATCACCATTTGTAAGCTGCTCAGCTGGCTTCTGACAAGCAAAGTCAGTGGGGGAAGCCAGATTCACTTAACAACTGTAGTGATTCAATTAACTGTGGCAAATAAGGTCATACAAAGGGCATAAAATGGGCATCACTTGTCTTGTTTAACAACGGAAATGTTGGGCTCAATTGTGGTTGTAAGTTGAGGACTATCTGTAGTTAGACTAGAAAGTATTTCCCAGATCTGCTTTTGTATCCATTGCTATTTTGTAGTATTTGATGGCAAAAGCCCTGGAAAAGAAATTAGGTGCTGTATGAGCTGTGGTGGCATAGTGGTTAGAGTGCAGTATTGCGGGCTATTTCTGCTGCCTGCCGGCTGCCTGCAATTTGGCAGTTCAAATCTCACCAGGCTCAAGGTTGATTCAGCCTTCCATCCTTCTGAGGTGGGTAAAATGAGGACCCAAATCGTTGGGGGCAATATGCTGACTCTGCTGACTAAGCAAACTGCTTAGAGAGGGCTGTAGAGCACTCTATATACCCAGTATATAAGTCTAAGTGCTATTGCTATTGCTGTAAAAATGGCTGGGGGAAGGACAAGTGAACTAAACATCCCCACTTACTAATTACAGATTCTCCCTAGGTTCATTCAATCAATTTTTCAGCTTAAAACTTTGGTACTAAGTGAAATTAAAGAGTTTTGAGTTAAGAAAGACCTGCTCAGTGCTAAATGCAATAATATTATGACCTTTGCTTAAATGACTACAGAAGAGGAGAGCCCCAAAAAACTTATTGTTCCGCCTTTTGTGAAGCTTTTCTGACCAGGACATTTCTCCTCCGGCTTTGTTGAATTGTCTACAGCGTTTTCCATTGCATCACAATGTAGCTGATATGCAACTCAGTCTTGCCCTCAACTGTTAGAAGGTCAAGGGCTGAATGAGGCCATAAAATACTTAAATTAGGTAAGAGGGAAATATATCTTCTTGGGCAAGACTTGGATAGGATTGTACTCTCCTTGAAAAACCTTATTTCTTATTTGAGTAGCTTGAGTTTTCAACTTTCAACCTACATTTCTGAAAGCTGCCATTACTGTATTTTTCGGACTATAAGACACACTGGTATATAAGACGCACCAAGATTTCGAAGAGGTAAGTAAGAAAAAAAAAGTTTTTGCCCTCCCCCAGCCCCCAGGAGCAGACCTCCCAAACCTTCTGCACACCCCATTTTTGTGAAAAACGGGCCGTTTTTTGCCTGTTTTTGCAAAAATGGGGGTGTTTTTGCCCTCCCCCAGCCCCCAGGAACATTCTCCAGACCTCCCAAACCCTCTGCGCACCCCGTTTTCATGCAGGGTGGGGCTTCGGGAGGCCAAAAATGGCTGTATTCGGTGTATAAGATGCACCAACATTTCCACCCTCTTTTTGGGGGGGGAAGTGTGTCTTATACTCCGAAAAATACGGTACTTAAGTTTTCACACCCAACCTACAGCAGCTATGTTACTAGTTTGTTTCTGGGCTCAGTTTATAATACTGATAAATAGTATTTGTTTACTTGATTATTCCTCTTACTGTCATAGACTAGATTGCTATATGATGACATAGAACATACAGATTTTTCATGTTTTTCTGTTTTTCCAACATGCAATCTTTGCCAAATTCATATTCAGTAGTCTTTATTACAGGTAAGAATTTTTGCCTGGGCTTGTTGACTAAAAGATGGAATAATCCTAAGGAAACTGGGGTAGAATACATTACTGGGATCATATCCAAAATAGAAGTGCATACATGTACCAGATATATACAATACTTACCCAAATGTAATTACTTTGGAGACTGAACCAGGAAATCTGTGATTCAAATTTTTGCTACAAGGATCTGTGTTTCAAGAAAGCAGTGCACCCTTCCCTATAAGCCTCATTATCGTTAGTAGAAAATATTCTATCTTCTGTTTATCTGAATATCCAATGGGTAATAATCAAATAATCATCCAATGTCAAGGATGGATTCAGGCTTAGTGTAGAATATGGCCATTCATTATTTTTTGCAATTGTAAATAGGTAATTTAACCCTGGCCATTTTTAGAAGTTTACTCTGTTTTGTTTTTGTTTTAATGAGACCCATTACTGTACAAAGAGTTCTATAATTGCTCTAGAGTTTGATTATACTATGAGAGAGTGACACTTGTTCATGCTATCTAGAAGTGAGGGGGTTTGTACATGTGGGCATTGTGTGGAGGCTGGCCAAAATTATTAAAAAATGAATTGTTACAAGTTTGTGCACTTGCTAGAAACTGAACCTTTTTTCCTTAAGAATTAAAAGAAATAAGAAAATGATTCTCTGGAAATGATTAAGAAAAATGTTATAGAGAAGTCACTCATGAAATGAATCAACAGCATACAGTATTTCAGGAATTCTGATCCTGACTCATATTTCAACTTTTCCCATATCTTGTCCCCCAAGTACAACTCCAATTTCTAGCAGCCCATCATGGACAACAGCTGAATTGATTTTTGCAGGGGAACTGTAGACTTAGACCATGGGTGTGAAACTTGCCACATCATATTGCTGTCATGTGATATTTCGCGACATTTTCCCCATTCACGGAACTGGGGTGGGTGTGTCATGTGTGTGATGCATCAGGCCCGTGGGCCACCAGTTTCACACCCCTGACTTAAGCCATCAGCAGTTCTTCAAGCTGGAGAAGCTGGAGAAGGCTGGTATAAACAGATTGGAATAGACAGGGTGCTCGATTTCTTAGGTACCTCCTAAGGAATTGTTCTATTTTATTAAGTTCCCTAATTAAATACATTTTCATGTAAATTCCTTAAAAAAGATAATTTCTCTCTGATTTTGGTTTAGAAAAATAAGATTTTCCAATCTGTATTTCTGCAAGTAGTGTTTCCTTAAATTTTCTGTTGTTTCTCTGTACTCTTAACAGTATTCTCTTTTCATTTCAGGACTGGTCTATTAGTCTTATAACAGCATCTTTGGCTGGAGCCTTTGGATCCTCCTTCCTCTATGGTTACAATCTCTCTGTGGTGAATGCTCCGACAGTGGTGAGAAAATGATTTTTTAAAGTCTAAAATCAGTTTGGTGCAGCGATGGGATGTAGTAAGAGAAAGTTTATGTAGCATTGGTCTACACTTGTCCTGTGTTCCTTGTTCAGCTATAAATTGTCTCTTTCTCAGCAGAAGAGCAATGAAGATGTTTTCAGGCAGTGGTGGGATTCAAATAATTTAACAACCAGTTTGCCCGGGATCATGCCCATCCCCGTCCTCCAGCTCCGCTGCACATATGGGACGAGCCTCCTGCGATGGCCAACCTGACCTGGGTGAACTGGTTGTTAAATTACACACACACACACACACACACACACACACACACACACACACACACACACACACACACACATCCCACTATCAAAGTGGATCCTGGGCGCTGCGCTGCAATGGAGAAATTGCATGAGGGAAGGAGGAGGAGCAGGGAATAGAAAGAGGGAAAGCGGCCTCCTCCTTCCCTTGCGCCGGCCGCTCCGTTGCCCATTTCTCCATTGCCGTGCAGTGCTGTGCCACAGAGCTTGCCCCACCCACCACCGCCCAGATGCCTTCGCTTGAAGAGAAAGAGAGAAAGAGGATTCCATCATGTGCTGAATGCTGTAATTAAACCATGGCTTCCTATGATGCCATCTCTGTCATTGGATAAAGTGAGGAGGGCAACTCAAGGCAACTCCAGCCCCAACAAAGTGAAAGAAGAAGAAACACAAGAGCAGTGCCCACCCACATCTCTTTTCCGCCCCCAAACAGTGCACTGCTCCTAAAGGCCTCTAGGTTGATGCACCCGCCCATTCTGCCTCTTTCTGCAGTGCCCCTCCCATGCCCGTGTTCAGGGTGGGAGTGAGTGACAGAAGAGGTGGTCATCTTGGGCTCCTTTGCTGAGGCTGTGTGTGTGCGAGCAGGGGAGGAGGGAAGCAAGCCAAAGCTGGGATAAAGGAGTGACTTGTTTCTTTGTGGAAGTGGTGCCTTCACTCCCCCAGAGTGGAAGGAGGAGAGAGAGAGAGAGAGAGAGAGGCCCGTGAGGTCGTTGCCACCTTTCCTCAGCGGCATCCCAAACCCATGGAGGATGGCCGGGTGGCTCCCGGCCTGCATGGTGGACTATGGCACCAGGTGAGCCCAGAGACACGGAGAGAGAGAGAAAGAGAGAGAGTGAGAGTGAGAAAGAGAGAGGGGGGGGAAATGAATAGGTGACTGGGCGTATGGCTGAGAGTTGGCTTCCAGCACTGGAGAGGGTGGGGAAGAGACGTGGCCGGGCTGCTGCTGCCTTTCATTGGGGCACATGGAATGAGATGGGGCTCCTCTTGCTCTCTCTTCTCCCCTCCTTGCCAGGCATGGCAGGGCTTCCTGCACCTCACTTAGCCAACCGCTCCCCTTTATCGATGCAATTTGGGGGTGACAGGTGGGGAGGTGTGGGGGAGGAAGGCTATTCAGCCGGTTCTCCGAACTCCACAAAACTTTAGCTACCAGTTCTACCAAACTGGTGTGAACTGGCTGAATCCCACCACTGTTTTCAGGCAAATTCTCTGGCGTTATGATTATATACCGTATTTTTCGGAGTATAAGACGCACCTTTTTACCCCCCAAAAGAGGGTGAAAACTTGGGTGCGTCTTATACACCGAATGTAGCCCCACCCACCCAGCCACCCCCACCCTTTGGCCTGTGTCTTCCAGCAATTTACCTGTTTGCAGCAAAGAGGGAAGAGCCTATAAAGCCAAGCAAGTCACTAGCAGCTTCCCGATCTACAGCTGATTAGGTTTGCCACGTGGGAAAATGAAAGTGAAACTAACTGCAAAGAGGCAAATAGCTGGGAGAGACACGCAGATTTTTATTTTTTTGCTGAACTGGATGGAAGGGGGTAAGTGAATAACTATAAATGTTTGTAGAATGTTCAAATTATTAGACTTATTTTTTAAAGACTGCTTTATTATTGTTCTAGAGCCAGGGGTCTCCAACCTTGGCAACTTTAAGACTTGTGGACTTCAACTCCCAGAATTCAACAGCCAGCTTTGTTAGCTTTGCTGGCTGTGGAATTCTGGGAGTTGAAGTCCACAAGTCTTAAGGGTGCCAAGGTTGGAGATCCCTGTAAATCTAGACAACTTAACAAAATAAAGAAGCTTTTTAAAATAAATGCTTGCTCTGAAGAGGCCCAGTGCTATTATATCTTCTTTTAAATAATAGAGAATAATGTATACTTCCAGAAATTTTAATTAATTTTAACAGCTCTGTACAAGTATAGTCTGAAATGTAACAGTGTCCTGTTTAGTATTAGAGTTAAATTCTGACTTACCTTGGAGTAGATCTATTTAAATAATTGGAAGGAGTTAGTGTGACTAATTTAAGAAAACTTTCTGGCATAATGTACATTTCTCCAATTCTTTGCTATTTCTATGGGTCAGACACACATGCACAGAAATACACAGCAAACAGTATATATCATCTGTGCTGTTTGCTGTTTGTCAAATTGCTTAGAGGCAGAGGCCTTTTTCCCTTGTTTTCCTCCCCCAAAACTAAGGTGCATCTTATACTTCGGTGCGTCTTATACTCCGAAAAATACGGTAATTTCAAAAAGATTTTTTTATTAATTGTTCATTTTTATCTACACTTAATATATTATTGGCAGTCATTATCTTTTTAAGTGAGATCATACTATCTTGAAGTAATTAATATATCTCACAATTGGTATATTTTTATTTCCCCTTTTTAAATTTAATAAAGAACAAGGGAATCTATTCCTTCAGTGGAAACACTATTCTTGTATTTCTGATTTTACTTTTCCTTGCTTGCTTAATTTGCATAAGGCTGCATATTAACATCCATATATGGTTATCCTTGTTTTTATACAGGTAGTCCTTGAATTAGGACAGTTCACTTAACGACAGTTCAAAGTTGCGTTCCCCCCCCATAGTACTTACGACACAGACCCGAAGTTATGAACATTGCAGCACCATGGCAGTCATTCACCCTTATGACTGACCACAGAGACATTGCAATATCCCCGCTGCCTATTTCCACCCCCCAGAGACCTAACAGACATTGGTCATGCTATGCTAGCCCACTGGCACTTTCCCACCCCATTACCGATTGATTGCTCACTTACCTTTTGATGATCCAGAATTCCAGAACAGGCTGACTGCTCCTTTTCTCTCCTCAAGTGAGTTGTCTCACTGTTTGTACAGCAGCATGGTGCTAAGTGGTGAGAGTAGAGGCAGAGCAGGACAAGTACACCCTGCTCAGCTTGGCTGACTTACCAAGGCTGCTTGTGCAGGATACCTGATCTGCTTCTTTTTTTGCAAAGGAATGGAAGGCTTCAAGCAGTACAAGATTGCTTCCCCCGAAACCTTCCATCCCTTTGCAAACGCTTTTGGTGCAGAGTGGAGAAACCTTTGAGACACTGTCTTATGGTCCTTCAGGCTTCTATTCTCCATGCCAAAAGCTTTCACAGAGGGACGAAAGGTTTCAAGCAGTGCGAGATCACTCCCCCGAAGCCTTCCATCCTTTTGCAAAAGCTTTTGGCACGGAGAAGAGAAGCCTTTGGGGGCTTGGTCTTGTACTCATTCAGACTCACCGAGGCTGCCCAGCACTCCAAAAGTGAATCAGGTATCCTGCACAGGCAGCTCAGTGAATCAGCCAAGCTGAGCAGGGCAGGCTCCTCCTGCTCTGCCTCTGCTCTCACTGCTTCACTTTTGGAGTGGCCTGAGCAGACAAAGAAACCATGGCAGAGAGGCTGGAGGGGAGACAGCTTGCTTGATCATAGAGATCTTTGAAAGGTAAGTGACCTGGTGGGGCAGGATGGGAGAGGAGGAAGCATGAGATATCTCAGTGGGTTGTGGGAGACCTGGGTGGTCAGTAGCACTAGACCCCCCATGGTCTTCCCCACCCTGAGATATCTCATGTGCACTTAACAACATGTGCATTTGATTAGCAAATGCAATGGGTAAAGCAGGGAAGGATCACATTCATTTAACATGATCCAGTTAATGACTCCTCAGGTTACAATTCATAACTCAAGGATTACCTCTACCTGTTAACATTTTGGAAATAAAAGTCCATAAAGTGATCTATAAGCTTTACACATTATTGTACCTATAACAATAAATATTAGTGGGTCAGGGAAATCAAGTTCCATGTGTTTCATTTTAATAGATGAGCCATGGTGGCACAGTGGTTAAAGTGCAGTACTGCAGGCTACTTCTACTGACTGCCAGCTGCCTGCAATTTGGCAGTTCAAATCTCACCAGGCTCAAGGTTGACTCAGCCTCCCATCCTTCTGAGGTGGGTAAAATGAGGACCCAAATTGTTGGGGGCAATATGCTGACTCTGTAAACCGCTTAGAGAGGGCTGTAAAGCACACTGAAGTGGTATATAAGCAGTGGTGAAATCCTCCCGGTTCGCCCTGGCCCGTCCTTCGGCGTATAGCCGATGGAACTGGTGGCGGTCACGGCACGGAGCTTCTCCCGCCCGCTTTCCCGGCCCGGCTGAACGCCGCCATTCGGGTTATTTTTCCCTCTGTGCATGCGCGCGCATGCACAGAGGGAAAAATAACCCAAATGATTGTGGTCAGCCGGGCTGGGAAAGCGGTGATTGTGTTCAGCCGGGCCGGGAAAGCGGGCAGGAGAAGCTCCGCGCCGCAACTGCCGCCAGTTCCATCGGTTATACGCCGAAGGACTGGCCCGGGCGAACCGGGAGGATTTCACCCCTGTATATAAGTCTAGTACTATTGCTATTTATAGATACACTGAGTCCACACTTTGGCTATGAATACTGTAGTTGTTTCAATGGGAAGACACAAGCTTTATTCATTTGTGGGTGTTTTGCTAGAAATTCCTTGGCTTCACCTGCTTCTCATTTTTTAAAGCTGAAATCCTTCTCCACCTAGGTGCTTTAATACTAGTTGACTAGATATCTTATAAATTTAAAATTAGGGAGATACTTAGAAATTCCAGGTATACAGATTATCTAATACTCAAGACAATCTATAAAATTAACTAGCTGAAATTTCCTTAAACAGACTGTGGCTACAGATAGTCCTTGACTTACAGCTATTCATTTAGTGATTGTTCAAAGTTACAACAGCACTGAAAAAAGTGACTTATGACTGTTTTTACCTTATGACTGTTGCAGCATTCCTATGGTCACGTGATCATAATTCAGATGCTTGGCAACTGGTATGTATGTATGATGGCTGCAGTGTCCTCAGAACACCTTTTGCAAGCTTCTGACAATAAAGTCAATAGGAAAGCCAGAATCACTTAACAACTGTATTACTAACTGCAGTGCAGTGATTCACTTAACAAGTATGGCAAGAAATACTGTAAAATGGCGCAAGACTGACTTAACAACTGTCTTGCTTAGTAATAGAAATGTTGGGCTCAACTGAGGTTGTGTATAATAACAACTACGTATATAACAACTGTTGTCCAAAGAGGTTAATGTACCATCACCAATCATGGATAGTTCCATTATCATTTGGACATGTAAACAGGTATAAAATAAAAGTTGACATAAACTCTTACTCTTAACATTATTAACAAAGCAATATTACTTAAATATGCTACTATGGCCTCAGTTTGGCATTAAGCAAAGACTTAGATTTGAGCTATCTGAGCAAATTAAGTTCACATCTGATGATCATGACTTTTTAAAAAGGGCCTATTAGACAAGCGTTTCTTAAAGTATAGTCTCTCCAGGAAATCAAAATTATTTGCCAGATAGTGAAGATATTTGTAAAAATGTAAAACATCTCTTGTTATTTTTCTTTGTTAAAAATATAGGGTTTTTATTTATATTAACATCTAGTGGGTTTATAATATGATTGATTCAGTAAATATTTTACAAATGTGTCAATTTTAATTTTTAATTGGCAAATATCAACAAATACAACCCATAAAGCAAAAGCCCTTTTGGGGTCCTCCATCATTTTTAAAAGTAGGAAGGGGTCATGAGAAGAAAAAGTTAAGGAAGTTTGTCTTAGACTGAAAAGAAAGAGGTCACTAAAGCTCAGAAGTCAGGAAAAAAATTCTGATACTTGTCAGTGTCATAGTTATCTACAAATGGACCACCTTTAAGGTTCATTGCAACCATATTTCGCAGAGCCCTTACAAAGTTGCTGTGCTGAGTCCAGGTCAGTGGTGAAATCCAATTTTTTTTACTACCGGTTCTATGGATGTGGTTTGGTGGGCGTTACTTGGGGGGGCATGGTATGGCTTGGTGGGCGTGGCTTGGTGGGCGTGGCAGGGGAAGGATACTGCAAAATCTCCATTCTCACATGAATCCTGCAATTTGAACAGGTGGTGGTTGCATTGCAGACTTTAAAAAAGTTGGAATCTCAATTGTTTTTTACATTTCAGAGGAAATTCCAACATTTCAGATAAACCTGTTTTTCTCCCTCTTCTCCTCTTTAACATGTATTTATTATGTCACTGAAAACTCAGCAATTAACTTCCCTTGGAAGTGGTAAATTTTTAGATGCACTTTTTTCATTTGCAATGAATGTACAAGTAGTTCTTGGCTTACAATTATTCATTTAGTGATTATTTGAAGTTATAACAGCACTGAAAAAAGTGACTTATGACCACTTTTTGCACTTAAAACCGTTGCAGCATCCCCATGGTCATGTGATCAAAATTCAGATCTTGGCACTGGCTCATATTTATGATGGTTGCAGTTTGTGACCTTCTGACAACCAAAGTCAACAGGAAAGCCAAATTCACTTAACAACTGTGCTACTAAGTTAACAACTGCAGTGATTTACTCAACAACTGTGATAAAAAAGATTATAAAATGGGGCCAATCTCACTTTACAACTGTCTTACTTAGCAATGGAAATGTCGGGCTCAGTTATGGTCATAAGTCGAGGACTATATATTTTCCATAGTTCATTTCCAAATTAAAGAAGTTAATTACCTCTTTGTTATTTGAGGGGGGAAATAATTAACACAATAGGTCAATTACCATTTAGGAACTGGTTTACACTCATCAAACACAACACACACAAATGCTGTTCCTTCGGAAGAAGTCATTTCTGAAGTCACATTTGAATAAAATGTCCTGTCAGTGTTTACTTGATCAATTGCTGAAGCATGTAATGGATTTCATCAGTGACCAAAGTGCAAGTAATGGGGTCAAAGGTGCAAGATAAACACAACTTCACCGTGACTAATTTAGTGTTCCAGTGAAAAATAACAACCTGCATTTTGTATGACTATCATGAATTACCATCAACAATATTGGAACACTACTGAAATAACTATGTAACAAATGCTCATTTCTCCTTTGGTAATTGTATACTCTGTAATAATTTTTTGGTTACCATATTGTGCTTGCATGCACTGTCTTGCACCTGGACCAGGGGTGAAATCCAGCAGGTTCTGCCAGGTTCTGGAGACCCGGTAGCAGAAATTTTGAGTAGTTCAGAGAATCTGCAAATACCACCTCTGGCTGGCCCCAGAGTGAGGTGGGAATGGAAATTTTGCAATATCCTTCCCCCAGGAGTGGGGAGGGAATGGGGATTTTGCAGTATCCTTCCCCTGGAGTGGGGTGGGAATCTCAGAATCTTGGTGACTTTAAAGGGGCCTCTGTGAATCGATGAAGGCAGGCTATGTAACCATGGCACATTGAAAAAGAAAAGTAGGGATGGGAATGAGAATGTTGAAAGACTCCCACAGCCTTTCTTAGTTTCTTAGAAATTTTGCTTTTCTGGAACTAAAGGAGGAATCAACTTCTTTTTTCTCAGAACTTTTGGAGGAATTTTATTTATGTAATTTTATCCTACTTTTTTATATTGAAAGCATTCAAAGTGGATTTACTTGTTTAGAAAATATTTTTTTAAAGCACCTTTAGGAGCACAAAGGGATTTTCCATTTCTGAAACCAATCTTGGCACCCAGTTGTGATATTTGCATCCAGTTTGATCTTCCCAGGTGGAGCAAGTAAATGAATTGCAGGGGAGGTGCCGAAGGCAAAAAAATACATCACTTCCACTCTGGTCTAAAATTACTGCTTTGCTTATTGACTTCTGTCTTTCCCAATAGGATTTGATGTGTTTCCTTCTCTTCAGCTTGATTGAATCAATTAATTATCTCTAACTCTTACCTCATATTCTTTCATTGCTACAACATAATCTAACTTGGATGGAGCTTGTTGCATATTCAATTCCTTTCTTCCTTTATAGCAGCGGTGTCAAACTTGCGACCCGCGGGCCAGCTGCATCACATGCTGACCCCGCCCATGCCTGGTATAGCAAAGGGGGGAAAACTCCTGAAACGTCACGTGACGATGCAAGTTTGACACCCCTGCTTTATAGCACTCAACATTTATGGCACTAAATTCATGTCTGTGTCAACTGTCCAATTAGCGAACCCAAAACAAGGAAACACTCTTGGGAGAATTGAATTCCCAAAAGTAAAACTTTATTGGCTACCCCATGTTGGTACTGAAGAAAAAAACCAGCTCTGGTTTCCCGTGCAGATGCTCGCCCTGTTAAACAATACTTTCTCCTCCCCACCCCTGGTTGATAACATTGTCCAATTATGAGACTGTCTTTTGTTTCAAGCACCTACAGTGGTGACCTTGCTGGCTCCATGCTCTTACAATCTCTGCATACATTCTCCACATTCCATTTCCCTACACCCAGTACATTGGCAAGTTGAAAAGCATTAGGTTTGAAAGAAACAAAGCGGTTTAATCTTGACAGTCTGACAATCATGTAGCAATAAACCATTTTGTAGTTGGATTTTCTTAAGCATGTTTTTAGTAATGATAGATTAACTACATTCCAGCTGGAATCTGAGTACAGTCATACCTTGGCACTCAACTAGTTCAAAACTCCTCGAATTCGATATTTGACGTGTTTTGAAGCAGAAATCTTGTCTAGGTGTTCATCTTTCTCTTGGTAGTCAACATGCAAGGAAGAACTTGCTGATGTCAGCTGCCTCGTGACTCGCTATTTCTTCCAGCTGAAATGATAAATCACATGGTTTTCTCACTACTTGTCGGTTTTGGTATTCGGCATGTCTTTTGGAACGGGTTTCTGATGAGGACCAAGGTACCACTGTATAATTAATAATAAAAGAGTTTGCATGTTTACCTGCATTATTTCTAGAGCACTTTTAGAGAGTTGATGTTATCCATGAGAAGGATTGTAGTTGAGGCCATAGTGTATGACCAACTCTCAGACTCAATATTCCAGGAACTATTCCAGATCCTTGGAAATAGAGGGTCATAGGAAAACCTATTACACTGAAGAGATCCTATTGATCCAGGACACAGTAAAATAGGAGCAATTCATATTTATCATCATCATATCCCACTTCTATTTTGTTCAACTCAAGATAGTGTACATAATGCTTCTGCTGCTATTTTCTCTGCAATAATGACCATGAGAAAACTGGGAAGGAGGGTGCAGGTACTACTCAGGAACCTTTGAAGACTTTTTGTCTGTAGTCTCTACAAATGTTGTAATGATCATACAGAGGTGAAGGACAGAGCCTACTGCTCCTTTGCCCCCTCCCCTGATGACTCGTGGAGTGGGGGCAGGCTTGCTTCTCTACACAAACATAAGAAACCAATAGCAACCTTTAAACTTTCAAAAATACGGACGGACGGGGGGTTTCCCATTCCCCATGTTGCATAACGCTCTGTGTCAGTAGGCAAGTTGGTGTAAAATGCGCACCCCATTTTTTAAAAAAGACTCCTTATAGCGGAATTTTTAAGTATTGAAATAATTTGGTTTTGTTTTTTTAAAAAATATGTTAATTTGTAATTATATTTGTCTACACTGATAAGTATTTTATTTATTTATTTGTTTGTTTATTTATTTATTATGTATTTATTGGGATTTCTTGTAGTTTATTAAGAAGTTTTACAATGAAACCTGGGAAAGAAGATATAACCAGTCAATCACTGAACAGTCACTTACCTTGCTGTGGACTTTATCTGTCTCCATTTTTGCTATTGGTGGACTTGTGGGTGCATTAATTGTTACTCCAGCTGTCAAGTATTTTGGTCGGTAAGCATTATATTGAAAACAATACTATGCATTTTTTTTCTTTTCTCTAGCTGATAATATTTTTGCACCTGCATTTAAAATATCAAGTAAGATACTTCCCATGATAAAACAGTTGTGATTATTAGCAGGTAATAATGTATGCAATGCAATTTTATATAAATTAGGCTTTTTTTTAAAAAAAGTTCTCGTACTTTTAAAAATATTGTTTAGAAGTCTAAAGTAGCAATCAGTCTCTGGGACTGACAGTTTTTGCATCTCTTTGCTGCCATCTAGTGGCCATCTAGTTATATGAGTTCTATTTACGACAAAATTGATTACGGTATTTATTTCTCAATAAATCCAACAAGAATGTCCTGATAATTCTCCTCAAACCAAGTGCAGGAGGATTGGTTTATATCCTATACCAAGAGTAGACAGTTTCTCTCACATTTTAACTACTATTTATATTGAGATTGGAAGTGTTAAATAGAAATATTAGACAAGATATACAAATTAAAGGTATGGAAATAAAAAGGAACAATATAAACTATAGGCATTCGCAGATGATTTGGTTTTTATCTTGGAAGACCCACAAGAAAATGAACTTAAACTAATTAGGAAAATAAAAGAATATGGTGAAGTTGCAGGACTGAAAATAAAGGAAAAACCAAAACAATAGTTAAAAATGTTACAGACATACAGAAAAAAGAACTAACGAGGAAAATATATCTTGCCAATATTACTATATTTATTTCAAACAATACCAATAAAACTGGAAAAAATACTTTGAAGAATTAAATAAAACAATATTAAAATATATTTGGCAAGAGAAAAAAGCAAGGATAAGTTTGAAAATATTGCAAAATTCTAAAAATAGAGGTGATTTTGGGCTACCAGATTGGGAATTGCATTAGTCCAACTTTGGGAAGCCTGAGAATGTATCTTACACAGACCCATTTTGATGTTTTTTCACTTTTACTCAGAATACAATGCTTTTTTCTGTGGCTATGCTCACATGTTTTTGGATGCTTTAATTCTTGTGATGTAACTGGACAGATGGCTATTTCTAAACCAATGAACTTTTGCTTTGAAATTCTTCATTGTGCTAAATATAAAAGTAAACATAAGCCATTTTTTCTAGTTTATCCTTTTCATAACAGTATTCATAACAATTCTAGTTTATCCATTTTATAACAGTACTCTAATAAATTGTTTTTAAAAGATATTCTGACTTGGTTGCATATTGGAAAAGGTAAGTTAAAGCACAACCTAGAGCCAGATTTGGCTATCACCCTTAAGCCTTCTCTTAGTTAGGATAAATATACCTAGTTCTCTTAGCAGTTCATTGTACAATTTAGCCCCCAACCTCTTATTATCTTTGTTGCTATTCTCTGCATACTTTCTAGGTCTCAGCATCTTTTTTTGAATCATGGTGACCAGAACTGGACACCGTATTTTAAGTGTGGCCTCATTTGAATAATATTGATTATTGAGCAGTATTATCACTTCCCATGATTTTGATTTTGTTGGTGCAGCCTAGGACTGCATTGACTTATTTGGCAACTTCATCACACTGCTGACACATACTTAAGCGGGTATCCACTAGGACTCCTAGGTCCCTCTCACAGGCTCTACTGTTGAGCCAGGTACTAGAACATAGAACAGCAATAGCACTTAGACTTATATACCGCTTCATGCTTTACAGCCCTCTCTAAGCAGTTTACAGAGTCAGCATATTGCACCCAACAATCTGGGTCCTCATTTTACTGACCTCAGAAGGATGGAAGGCTGAGTCAAATTGAACTCCTGGAGTGAGCAGTGAATTAGCCTGCAGTACAGATTCTAACCACTGCACCCCCACAGAATAATAGAGTTGGAAGGGATCTTGGAGGTCTAGTCCAATCCCCTGCTCAAGCAGGAGATATACCATTCAGACAAGTCCAGTCCCATCTTAAAAGCTTCCAGTGATGGGGCATCCACAACTTTGGAAGGAAGGCACTTGTTAATTGTTCTCACTGTTAGGAAATTTCTCCTTAATTCTAGGTGGTTTCTCTCCTTGATTAGTTTCCATCCATCATTTCTTGTCTTGCCTTCTGGTGCTTTGGAAAATAAGTTGACCCCCCCTTCTTTGTGCCAGCCCCTCAAGCGATTTCTTGTTCTGGCCCCTCTGGTTTGGTTCCACCTAGCTCAGCCCGAGTACCTGGTGACCAGGGATGTCAGGACCCTGGGCTCAAGCTGCTGCTGTTGAATGCCAGGTCGATTCCTAACAAAGCCCCCCCTCGTACGGGATTTAATCCTGGAAGAGAGGGCTGACCTGGCATGCATAACGAGACCTGCCTAGGCAAGGAGGAGGGGTGCCCCTCTCAGAGATGTGCCCGGACGGGTTCTCGGTTTAGCATCAGCCGCAACCTCAGGGAAGGGGTGGAGGAGTGGCTGTTATAGCTCACCGGAATCTTTGTCCTCATAGGATCCCTGCTCCGGAGATTGTTGGGTATGAGACGCTCCTTCTGAAGTTGGACTTAGGGGTTCAGGTGGGCCTTTTGCTGACGTACCTGCCTCCCAGCTATGTTACAAAGGCCCTGCCTATGCTGCTCGAGGCGGTAGCTGGGCTGGCAGTGGAGTTCCCCAGGCTTATGGTGCTGGGGGACTTTAATCTGCCTTTGCCCGGCAAATCAAGGCCCTGGGCTCAGGATGCTGCTGCTTAACGCCAGGTCAATCACCAACAAAGCCCCCCTGATATGTGATTTAATCACAGAGGAGGGGGCAGACCTGGTGTGTATAACTGAGACCTGGCTGGGCCAGGAGGGAGGAGTAGCTCTCTCCGAGATATGCCCAGATGGGTTCTCGGTGCAGCATCATTCTCGACCCCAAGGAAGGGGGGGAGGAGTGGCAATAATAACGCGCGGTAATCTGCACCCTCGTAGGATCCCTGCCCCGGAGATTGTTGGGTGTGAGACGCTCCTTCTGAAGTTGGACTTAGGGGTTCAGGTGGGCCTTTTCTTAACGTACCTGCCTCCCAGCTGCGTAAGTAAGGCCCTGCCTGAGCTGCTCGAGGCAGTAGCCGGCTTGGCAGTTGAGTTCCCTAGGCTTATGGTGCTGGGGGACTTCAACTTGCCTTCCGCTGGCGAAACCTCTGGGGTAGCTCAGGAGTTCATGGATTCCATGACAACCATGGACCTGACCCAAGTAATCCAGGGTCCGACTCATGAGGGTGGTCACATGCTCGACCTAGTGTTTCTCTCGGGGCAGTGGAGAGATGATCTGAAGAAAAGGGACATAGTCATCACCCCACTGTCATGGTCAGATCATTTCCTACTGAGGTTGGATTTCGCAGCCCCATTCCTCCCCCGCAGGGAGGCGGGACCGACTAGGTGGTTCCGCCCCAGGCGCCTAATGGAGCCGGAAGGATTCCAGAGGGAACTTGGGGAAATACCTGAAACCCTGGTACACAATTCGGCTGATTCCTTGGTGGCTGCTTGGAACACCGCAGCATCAGGGGCCTTAGACCGAATTGTGCCTAAGCGACCTCTCCGTGGCAGTGGATCCCGGAAAACTCCCTGGTTTACCGAGGAGCTCCGGGAGATGAAACGCCAGAAGAGACGTCTGGAGCACCGCTGGAGGGCCAGAAAAACCGAATCTGACCGAACACTATTAAGAATTTACATCAGATCTTATTTAGTGGCGATAAGGGCAGCAAAACGATCCTATTTTCCCGCTCTTATTGCGTCCGCAGATTCTCGTCCAGCCGCCTTGTTTAGGGTGACTCGCTCCCTCCTTGCAAAAGGGGGGAGCGAGGAACACTTACAAGGCAGAGCTGAGGAATTCGCTGAGTTTCTGTCGGATAAAGTCGCTCAGATTCGGTCGAACCTGGACTCTGGCAGGGCAGAGTCCATAGAGTTGACAGGGGCAAGTCTTAGTCCACCATTATGGGAAGAGTTTGGGCCTGTTTCTCCTGAGGATGTGGACAGGGCTGTGGGAGCAATGGGTACCTCCACCTGTTTATTGGACCCGTGCCCCTCCTGGCTGGTTTTGGCCAGCAGGGAGGTGGCACGCGGCTGGATCCAGGCGATGGTCACCGCTTCTTTGAGGGAGGGATCCGTACCGCAGTCGGTAAAAGCTGTGGTGGTGCGACCCCTCCTGAAGAAGCCTTCCCTGGATCCAGCTGACTTGAAGAACTATCGTTCAGTCTCCAACTTACCTTTTTTAGGGAAAGTTGTGGAGAAGGTGGTGGTGACTCAGCTTCTGCAGCTCCTGGATGAAACAGATCATCTAGATCCTTATCAGTCGGGTTTCAGGCGCGGCTACAGTACAGAAACTGCCTTGGTCGCTCTGATGGATGATCTCTGGCGGGCCTGGGATGGGGGGAACTCCTCCATCCTGGTGCTACTTGACCTCTCAGCGGCTTTCGATACCATCGACCATGGTATCCTTCTGCATCGTCTCGGCGAGTTGGGAGTGGGAGGCACCGTTTTGCGGTGGTTCTCCTCTTATCTCGCCGATAGGATGCAGTCGGTGCTGGCAGGAGGGCAGAGATCATCCCCTAGGCCCTATCATGTGGGGTGCCTCAGGGGTCGGTTCTCTCGCCCATCCTGTTTAACATCTACATGAAACCGCTGGGTGAGATCATTCGCAGACATGGGGTGTGTTTCCATCAGTACGCTGATGACACCCAGCTGTACATCACCACCCCGTCTGACTTCAGGGAGGCAGTTGATGTAATGTGCCGCTGCCTGGACGACGTTAAGATCTGGATGGGGAGGAACAGACTCAGACTTAATCCCGACAAGACTGAGTGGCTGTGGATATTGCCTCCTAAGGACCATGACAACTGTCCCTCCTTGGTCTTCGAGGGAGCGAAACTGACTCCCTCGGACCAGGCCCGCAACTTGGGGGTCCTCCTAGATCCACAGCTAAAATTGGATCATCATCTTTCTGCTGTGGCTAGGGGGGCCTTTGCACAGGTTCGCCTGGTGCACCAGTTGCGGCCATACTTGGAGAAGGAGGCTCTACTCACGGTCACTCACGCCCTTGTCACCTTGCGTTTGGACTACTGCAATGCGCTCTACATGGGGCTACCCTTGAAGAGTATCCGGAGACTTCAGTTGGTGCAAAGTGCGGCTGCGCGTGCTGTGGTGGGTGTGCCAAGGTACACCCATGTGACACCGATACTCCACCAGCTGCATTGGTTGCCCATCGGTCTCCGGGTCCAATTCAAGGTGTTGATCACCATCTTTAAAACCCTTCATGGCTTAGGACCAGGCTATCTTTGGGACCGCATTCTGCCTCATACTTCCCTCCGACCGGTTAGGGCCCACAGAGTTGGCCTCCTCCAGGTCCCGTCGGCCAAGCAATGCCAGCTGGCGGGCCCTAGGGGGAGAGCCTTCTCTGTGGCCGGTCCCGCGCTCTGGAACCAACTTCCCCCAGAGACCCGAACTATCCCCACTCTGCTGGCCTTCCGAAAAGCCGTTAAGACATGGCTTTTCCTGCAGGCTGGGGGTAGAGCTTAATCCACTCGAGCTCACCCCCAAGTATGTATGGTTGGTGAATGGTTGTCGATGTTTTTTTATATTGTGTTTTTAAATTTTGTATTTGCTTTTAATTAATATTTAATTTTGGTTTATTCTTGTATTTTTCTCTGTTGTACGCCGCCCTGAGTCCTTCGGGAGTTGGGTGGCATATAAGAATACCAAAAATAAATAAATAAATAAATAAATAAATCCTCGGAGGCGGCTCAGGAGTTCATGGCTACCATGACAACCATGGACCTGACCCAAGTAGTTCAGGGTCTGACTCATGAGGGAGGTCACACGCTTGACCTAGTGTTTCTTTTGGGGCAGTGGAGAGATGATCTGAAGTTGAGGAGTCTAGCCATCTCCCCTGTGTCGTGGTCAGATAATTTCCTACTGAGGTTAGATTTCACGGCCCCACTCCTCCACTGCAGGGAGGCGGGACCGATTAAATGGTTCCACCACAGGCGCCTAATGGAACCAGAAGGATTCCAGAGAGAACTTGGGGAGATACCTGAATCCCTAGTACACAATTCATCTGAGTCCCTGGTGGCTGCTTGGAACAGAGCGGCATCTGGGGCTTTAGATCGGATTGCGCCTTTGCAACCTCTCCGAGGCAGTGGATCCTGGAAGGCTTCCTGGTTTACCGAGGAGCTCCGGGAGATGAAACGCCATAAGAGACGTCTAGAGTGACGCTGGAGAGTCAGTAAAGCTGAATCTGATCGAACACTACTAAGAACCTATATTAGGTCTTATTTAGTGGTGATACGGGTGGCTAAATCGCAGTATTTCTCCGCTCTTATTGCATCTGCCGATTCATGCCCAGCCACCCTGTTTAGGGTGACTCGTTCCCTCCTGGCTAAGGGGGGATGCGAGGAACACTTGCAGGGTAGAGCTGAGGAATTTGCTCAGTTTCTGGCAGATAAAGTCACTCAGATCCAGAAGAACCTGGACTCCGATTGGACAGGGCCAGCCGAGTTGACAGGGTCTTAGTCTGGTTTTATGGGACAAATTTGAGCCAGTCACTCCTGATGATGTAGACAAGGCCATGGGAGCGATGAGCGCCTCCACTTGTTTATTGGACCCATGCCCCTCCTGGCTGGTTTTGGCCAGCAGGGAGGTGTCACGTGGCTGGCTCCAGGTGGTTGTGAATGCTTCTTTGAGAGAGGGATCCATGCCGCGACCCTTAAAAGTTGCGGTGGTGCGGCCCCTCCTCAAGAAGCCTTACCTGGACCCAGCAGATTTAAAGAACTTTCGTCCAGTCTCCAACCTGCCCTTTGTGGGTAAGGTTGTAGAGAAAGTGGTGGCACTCCAGCTCCTACAGTTATTGGATGACACTGATTATCTAGATCCATTTCCATCGGGTTTCAGGTGCGGCTACAGTACGGAAACTGATTTGGTCACCCTGATGGATGATCTCTGGCAAGCCAGGGATGGTGGTCATTCCTCCGTCTTGGTGCTACTTGACCTCTCAGCGGCTTTCGATACCATTGACCATGGTATCCTTCTGCGTCGTCTCGGCGAGGTGGGAGTGAGCGGCACCGTATTACGGTGGTTCTCCTCCTACCTCTCCGATCGGACGCAGTCGGTGTTGACAGGGGGCAGAGGTCAAGCCCTAGACCGCTACTTTGTGGGGTGCCTCAGGGCTCGGTCCTCTTGCCCATCCTGTTTAACATCTACATGAAACCACTGGGTGAGAACATCCGACGACACGGGGTGAAGTACCAGCAATATGCTGATGATACCCAGTTGTACATCTCCACCCCGTCTCAATTTAGGGAAGCAGTGGATGTAATGTGCCAATGCCTGGACGATGTTAGGGTCTGGATGGGAATGAACAGGCTCAAGCTCAACCCTGACAAGACCGAGTGGCTATGGATATTACCTCCCAGGGATTATGTCGATTGCCCCTCCTTGGTTCTTGGGGGAGAATTCCCTCAGAATGGGTTCGCAATTTGGATCTCCTAGATCCACAGCTAAAATTGGATCAACATCTGTTAGCTGTGGCTAGGGGGATCTTTGCACCGGTTCGCCTGGTGCACCAATTGCGAACCTACTTGGAGAGGGAGGCCTTACTCACGGTCACTCACGCCCTCATCACCTCACGGCTGGACTACTGTAATGCGCTCTACATGGGGCTACCCCTAAAGAGTATCCAGAGACTGCAACTGGTGCAAAATGCAGCTGCGCGAGCCGTAGTGGGTGTGCCAAGATACACCCATGTAACACCTATTCTTCGCCAGCTGCATTGGTTGCCCATTAGTCTCCGGAAAAAAAATTAAGGTGTTGGTTTTAACCTTTAAAGCCCTACATGGCTCAGGGCCAGGTTACCTCCGGGACCGCATCCTACCGCATCCCTCCCTACGACCAGTTAGGTCCCACAGAGTTGGTCTCCTCCAGGTCCTATCAACCAAGCAATGCCGGTTGGTGGGACCGCGGGGGAGGGCCTTCTCTGTGGGAGCTCCGTCTCTATGGAACCAACTCCCTCCAGAGGTCCGGATTATCCACACTCTACTGGCCTTCCGTAAAGCCATGAAAACTTGGCTCTTTCTGCAGGCGGGGTGAAATTAAGATCAATCCCCCATGTTTGAATGACAGTCTGTTTTTAAATTTTAAATTTCTGTAATTTTTTAAATCATTGGTATCGTTTTTATAAATTGTTTTTGTATTATGTTGTATGCTGCCCTGAGTCTTACGGGAGTTTGGCGGCATATAAAAACAACCAAATAAATAATAAATAAACAAACACTGCTATCAAGTCTCCCCTAGTCCTTCTTTTCACTAAACAAGACATATCCAATTCCTGCAACCGTTTTTCATAAGTTTTAGCTTCCACCCCCCAATCATCTTTCTTGTTCTTCCCTGAACTCTTTCCATTGTCTTAACATCTTTTTATATTGATCTTGACTCTATCCCTCTATTAATGCAGCCTAGGATTGCACTGGTTTTTGTGTATGCTGCTTCACACTGTTGGTTTATATTTTAGTGATCATCCACTAGGGCTCCAAAAACGGTCTCACAGTTACTGGTCAAGTTTCATCCAGTCTGTACCTGTGCAATTGTTTTTTCTTTCCCAAGTGTAAAATCTTACTTTTATCCACAGTGAATTTCATTTTGTTAGATAGGGCACAGTGCAAGTCTGTTGAGATCCATCTGAATCTTGAGCCTATCTTCTGGGATGTTGGCTATTCCTGCCAGCTTAGTGTCATCTGCAAATTCGATGAGTTTCTCTTCTATTCCCTCATCTATATCATTTATGAAGATATTGAAAAGTACTGGGCCTAAAACAGAACCCTGGGGTAACCCACTGCCCACCTCCCTCCATGTGGACATAATTCCATTAAGGACTACATGTTGACTATGGTTTGTTTATCAGTTACAAATCCATCTGGTGGTAATGCTGTCTATCACACATTTTCCTAGCTTACCAAGAAGTAGGTTGTGGTCTACTTTTGTCAAATGCCTTACTGAAATCCAAGTATATGGCATTTTGCTGGTCCAGTAATTTAGTCACTTTGCCAAAAAAATGAAAAACAATTTGTTTGGCGTGATCTGTTTTTGACAAACCCATGTTGGCTTCTGGTTATAACTTTATTCGCTTCTTAGGTCAGGGGTGTCAAACTGGATTTCATTGAGGGCCAGATCAGCATTGTGGTTGTCCTCCAGTGTGTGTGTGTGTGTGTGTGTGTGTGTGTGTGTGTGTGTGTGTGTGTGTGTGTGTGTGAGAGAGAGAGAGAGAGAGAGAGAGAGAGAGAGAGAGAGAGAGAGAGAGAGAGAGAGAGAGAGAGAGAGAGAGAGATCCGATCCAACCTGGGAGAATTATCCCTGGGCTGGTGGTGGTGTGCTTCAGTGCCTGGCCAGTGGGGCACCTCTCACTTGACCGCTTTCCCTCTTCTCCTTGCTCCTCCTCCTCCTTCAGACAAAAGCTGCACTTTTCATCTGTCCATTGCAGAGCAACACCTGGGATTTACTTTGACAAGTGGCGGGACTTGGGGGATAGTCAATCCCCATTTGTGGCATGGTGGAGAAGGCAGAAGGCAATGCCCCCCACCAGACCAGACCAGCCTGGTGGTGGTGGTGAAACCTAACAGCACTGAAAGCAGCGCTCTCTCTCTCTCTCTCTCTCTCTCTCTCTCTCTCTCTCTCTCTCTCTCTCTCTCTCTCTCTCTCTCTCTCTCTCTCTCTCTCACACACACACACACACACACACACACACACACACACACACACACACACACACACACACAGAGAGAAGTTTGATCATATTGTTCTCTCGCTCTCTCACCCCACCTCATGGTGGTGGCACCAGCCATGGTCTCCACAGTGGCCTGCACTGCTTCGTCCTCCACCCCCCACCGCCTTGCTTCGTTTGTCTTTGTTCTTCGCTACTTCTCCTTGCTCACCGCCATAACGGAGCAGGAGGATGAGCGATGCACCAGTGCGGCAGCCACAAAGTGCGGCGGGGGGGGTGGAAGACAAAAATAGGTGGTCTATATTCAAACATTATTTGAATGTGAGAGAGATCAATGGAAATTTTAAAGAAGAAACTGAACAGGCATTTATTTGGAATGATATAGGGTCTCCTAGTTGAGCAGGGGGTTGGACTAGAAGACTTCCAAGGTCCCTTACAACTGTTATTCTGAAACCTGCACAGTTCTGGGGCTACTGGTTGTCCCACCCAATTTAAGACAATTTGAGACTCCTTGGCAAGAGAGTTACAGTCAGATTCGTTTGATCTACAGTATTGTCAATGTTCCGACAGATGCCCTAATTGACAAGTATTGACAAGTATACTTGTCAGATGAGTTGACAAGTATTTTTTATCCATGATTTTTAACTATCTTTATCCTTTCTATCCATGGGTTTTTAGTTTGTCTGTTTTCCACTGCCTTCTCCAAAGCAGTTTGAAGGATATTTGTATACCCTTAATTTTGGCATTATGGGCATACTTTTGACTTACTCTATCTGTCGTGACAACTTTTAATTATAATATTTTATGAAAAACTGTTTATCTGGCAATATAAAGAGGTAATAAGTAATTTGTTTCTTTTCAGAAAGCGAACACTGCTGCTAAATAATGTGTTTGCCATCGTGGCTGCATTGTTTATGGCCTTCTCACTGCTGGCAGGAATCTTGGAAATGATTATTTTGGGCCGATTCATAATGGGCATTGATGGAGGTATGATTTAATTTGTGCAAGATACTGATGTTTAGTGTATGTTCTGCAGTCCCTGCACTCTAGTCTTTTAATGTCTCAACTAAACTAGCTGAACCTGGAAAAATAGGCTGAATTCTTAAGAAATAAATTTTTGATGCATTTTTTTTCTCATTGACATTTTTATTGAGTTAGAAGATAAAATAAGATACAAAATACAAAAGAAAATATGAAAACAATGGGGAGGAAGGGGGGAGAAAATTGAGGAAGGATTAAGAAAAAGAAGCATTGACTTCCGACTCTCTCTATTGCAGTAAAATAAGGCATTAACGTCAAATTACAATTTTTTGTTTTTTCATAATAATATAAACTAGCCATTTCTATAAGGATCTATCAGTCTAATCGGTAAAACCCAAAATCAAAGTTTAATTCTTTTCCACTTCAAACACAAAGTTCAAAAGCAGTCTCCATGTGGAAACAAAAGCATTTATATTCTTTAATCAAAATAGTCAATTTTACCATTTCAGCCAACTCTTTCAGCTTCTGCAACCATTTGTCCATGGTAGGAATCGTAGTGTCCTTCCATTTTTGTGCATGTCTTGTTGCTGTCAACATATGTAGTAACAAAGTTCCAAATTTTTTCTCCAAGTCTTTTCCATTAGGCCCAAAAGGAAAATTTCTGGTTTAATCTTTATCTTCATTTTCAAAATTTTCTGTATTAAAATATGAATCATACTCAGAAAAATTTTTGCTTTATCACATGTCCACCATAGATGATAAAAAATCCCACCTTTACTTTTACACTTCCAACATTCATTTGACATACCTTTATACATCTTAGATAACTTATCTGGTGTTAAGTACCAACGAAACATCATCTTAATTTTTTTTAAAAAAATTATAATTTAATGTAAATTTTAAACCTTTTGTCCACATATTTTCCCATTGTTCAAGCATCACATTATATCCAAAATTCCTTGCCCACTGAATCATACAGTGTTTTACATATTCATTTTTCAATTTCAATTTCAATAACATTTTATAGATTTTAACAATAATATGTTCATCATTGCCACATAATGAAATTTCTAATTTATTTTTTTAACAAAGTCAAATCCATAGCTTTTTAGCCAATTTAAATCTTTCTTTCAGTTGTTGATAAGTAAACCAATGGCAAACATAACCTTCTGATTCAAGTTCTTCCCTCGGCTTTAATATTGGATCACCAGAGTTGAAAGATAAAATTTTGCCCATATGTCGACCAGTCTGGCTTCGCCACTGTTTCTTTTCTAAAAAAAGCTTCCTGGGGTGACATCCAAAGAGGCAACTTTGTAGAGAGCCTTGTTTTATATTTATTCCAAACTCTTAGTATGGCACATCTAACAAAATGATTATTAAAATCAACAATAACTTTAATTTTATCATACCATAAATAGCCATCCTCTTCATGGATTACTGGCTTGTCGTGGTGAAGGGGCTTGCGTAGCTCAATGAAGCTATGAGCTATGCTGTGCAGGGCCACCCAAGACGGACAGGTCTTAGTAGATTGCTCTAACAAAACGTGATCCACTGGAGAAGGAAATGGCAACCCACTCCAGTATCTTTGCCATGAAAACCCCATGGACAGTACCAAAAGGCAAAAAGATATGATGCTGGAAGATGAGCATATTGGACACATTCAGGTCGGAAGATGTCCAATATGCTACTGGGGAAGAGCAGAGGGTTACTACTAGTAGCGCCAGAAAGAATGAAGTGACTGGGCCAAAGTCGAAAGGACGCTCAGCTGTGGATGTATCTGGTGGTGAAAGGAAAGTCCGATGCTGTAAAGATCTATACTCCATAGGAACTTGGAATGTAAGACCCATGAATCAAGGCAAGCTGGACGTGGTCAAAAAAGAGATGGCAAGACTGAACATCGACATCGTAGGAATCAGAGAATTAAAATGAACAGAAATGGGTAAATTTAATTCAGATGACCATCAGGTATACTACTGCGGGCAAGAATCCCTCAGAAGAAATGGAGTAGCCTTCATAGTCAATAAAAGAATAGGAAAAGCAATACTGGGATACAATTTCCAAAATGACAGAATGATCTCAATTCGAATCTATTTTATTTATTTATTTGTTTATTTATTATTTATTTATTTATTTATTTATTTTGTCAAGTACGTATTTGGTAATATACATAAGTATAACATTATTTATATACATAAGATGGGTAACAAATAAAAGGGAACATTTGGACAGGGACAGTAGGCATGCAGGTGTGCTTATGCACGCCCCTTACTGACCTCTTAGGAATGGGGTGAGGTCAACAGTAGACAGTCTAAGGCAGTGTTTCCCAAAGTGGGCAGTACCGCCGCCCTGGGGGCGGTGGGAACCCTTAGGGGGGCGGTGAGAGGCAAGGGTGGTGACGGGGGCGGTGAGAGGGGCCAGGGGGGCGGTAGGTGGTTCGCCATGCTTTTGCACTTGAAGCTCTCTCGCGTTCCTCGCTCTTGTGTTCAGGGCAGCCCATTCTGAAAGAAAATGCAAGATGTTTTCTTTCAGAATGGGCTGCCCTGCACACAAGAGCGTGGAATGCGATGGAGTTACAAGTGCTAGGTATGATGCCTGTCTCGCGGCCCGCCCAGCCCCCGCCCAGCACAACTGGTCACCCCAAACTGCATCCCACCACATGACGGGCGTCCTACCTAGCACTTGAAGCTCTCTCGCGTTCCTCGCTCTTGTGTGCAGGACAGCCCATTATGAAAAAAAACACGAGATGTTTTCTTTCAGAATGGGCTGCCCTGCACCCAAGAGCGTGGAATGCGATGGAGTTCCAAGTGTTAGGTACTGAGCGCAGCACAGCGACGAGGGAAGCTGACTGCTCCCGAAGCTGCTCGGGCAAGCACTTGCAGACCCGTGGGAAGGCCCCACTGCAGAACCTGCGCGTGCTCGGACTTTCCCGCCTGGCATCCCCATCGCCTAGCAACCCGGCGTGCGCAATTCGGCGGGCTCCCCTCCAGCATGGCGCACCTGCGGATCTCAGCCCAGCTGCCACCCGACATCGACCCTAGGCGCCTGTGGCCTTCGGCCGCCGAGGCCTCTCCAAGCTCAATGAAGAGCTGCAGCACCCCGAGCTGCTGACGTGGCAACCGGCCTTGATGGCGCTCTGCAACCTGGTGCACGACCCGGAGAATGCTTACCTAGCCATTGGCCTGGGTGAGTGGCGGTGGCGGCCTGGCCATGGCTGGCGGGAGGGAAGGGAAGGGAGGGAAGAAGGAAAGAAAAAGGAAAGAAAGAGGGAGGGAGGGAGGAAGATAGAAAGAAAGAAAGAAAGAAAGAAAGAAAGAAAGAAAGAAAGAAAGAAAGAAAGAAAGAAAGAAAGAACGATGGTAGGAAGGAAGGAAGGAAGATAGACAGAAAAAGAAAGGGAGGGAAGAAGGAAAGAAAAAGAAAGAAAGATAGATGGTAGGAAGGAAGGAAGACAGACAGAAAAAAAGGAGGGAGGGAAGGGAAGGGAGGGAAGAAGGAAAGAAAAAGGAAAGAAAGAGGGAGGGAGGAAGAAAGAAAGAAAGATGGTAGGAAGGAAGGAAGACAGAAAGAAAGAAAAAGATGTACTGTAGGTAGGAAGGAAGACAGACAGAAAGAAAGAAAGAAAAGAAAAAGAAAAAGAAAGATGGTAGGAAGAAAGACAGAAAGAAAAAGAAAGAAGTGGGAAGGTAGAGAAGAAAGAACGAAAGAAAGACTTATGACCACAATTGAGCCTAACATTTTGGTTGCTAAGCAAGAGCGTTGTTAAGTGAGTTTCACCACTTTACAAGTTGGCCACGCCCATCCGGTCACCAGACCACTAAGCCACACCCACCTGAGGGGGTGGGGTGGGGGCGGTGAGGATGAGTTTGTAGCACCAAGGGGGCGGTGGACTGAAAAAGTTTGGGAACCACTGGTCTAAGGGAATCCAAGGCAAACCATTTAACATCACAGTAGTCCAAGTCTATGCCCCAACCACTGGTGCTGAAGAGGATGAAGTTGACCGGTTCTATGAAGCCCTACAGCATCTTATAGAATTAACACCAAAAAATGATGTCCTTATCATCATGGGGAATTGGAATGCTAAAGTAGGAAGCCAAAAGATAACCAGAATAACAGGCAAGTTTGGCCTTTGAGTACAAAATGAAGCAGGGCATAGGCTGTTAAATTTTGTCAAGAGAATACGATGGTCATACCAATTACTCGTTTCCAACAACCCAAGAGATGACTCTACACATGGACATCACCAGGCGGTCAACACAGAAATCAGATTGACTATGTGCTCTGCAGCCAAAGATGGAGAAGTTCTATACAGTCAGTAAAAACAAGACCAGGAGCTGACTGTGGCTCAGACCACGAGCTTCTCCTTTCAAAATTTAGGATTAATTGAAGAAAGTAGGGAAAAGCACTAGGCCACTCAGGTATGAACTAAATCACATCCCTGATGAATATATAGTAGTGGTGACAAGGGATTGTTAAGATTTAAGGAATTAGATCTGATAGAGTGCCTGAAGAACTATGGACGGAGGTTCGCAACATTGTACAAGAGGTAGCAACTAAAACCATCCCAAAGAAAAAGAAATGCAAGAAAGCAAAATGGCTGTCTGAGGAAGCTTTACAAATAGTTGAGGAAAGAAGGGAAATGAAAGGGAAGGGAGAAAGAGAATGATACACCCAATTGAATGCAGAATTCCAGAGAATAACTAGAAGAGATAAGAATGCCTTTTTAAATGAACAGTGCAAAGAAATAGAAAAAAAATAGAATAGGGAGGACCAGAGATCTCTTCAAGAAAATTGGAGATATGAAAGGAACGTTTCATGCAAAGATGGGCATGATAAAGGACCAAAATGGCAGGGACCTAACAGAGGTAGAAGAGATTAAGAAGAGGTGGCAAAATTACACAGAAGAACTATACAAGAACGAGCTTAATGTCCCTGATAACCACAATTGGGTGGTCACTGACCTCGAGCCAGACATCCTGGAATGTTAAGTCAAATGGGCCTTAAAAAATCTGAGCAACAACAAAGCTTGTGGAGGTGACAGTATTGTCAGGGTTCCAAATAGCATCCAAAATTAAATCAGAATCCAAAGCAAAGTATTCCTCAAAGTTCCAATTTCTAATTAATAATTAATTTCCAATTAATAGAGCCATGTTGGCACATCTGGGTGAAACCCGAATCTGAAGTCCTCCGGGTTTCACTACCCAGTTGAAAGTTGAAGCCCTTGCCCCCATACCCACAAACCCATCATGTTGTCCAATCTTCATTTGCCATGCTGGCAGAGTCCACCCATCTCCTTCAGTGCAGGTACCCCTTCCAATGTACTAAATATTGTAACTGACCCCTATACATTCTAAAGTGTAAAATCTTCTTTACTTCGTAATGAGTCTCCCCTCATGGAGGAGAGGGTGGTTGGGTTTGTGGCCGTATGCTAGACCCAATCACAGGCTTTAATAGACTTATCACCTCACGGCTGGATTACTGCAATGCGCTCTACATGGGGCTACCCTTGAAGAGTGTCCGGCGACTGCAATTGGTGCAAAATGCAGCTGCGCGAGCTGTGGTGGGTGTACCTAGATGCACCCACGTAACACCTATCCTCCGCCAGCTGCATTGGCTGCCCATTAGTCTCCGGATCCAATTTAAGGTGTTGGTCGTTACCTTTAAAGCCCTACATGGCTCAGGGCCAGGTTATCTTCGGGACCGCATCCTGCCGCATACCTCCCTACGACCGGTTAGAGCCCACAGAGTCGGCCTCCTCCAGGTCCCGTCGACCAAACAATGTCGGCTAGCGGGACCTAGGGGGAGGGCCTTCTCTGTGGGAGCCCCCTCCCTTTGGAACCAGCTCCCTCCAGAGATCAGGACCATCCCCACCCTACTGGCCTTCCGTAAAGCAATAAAAACTTGGCTCTTCCAGCAGGCAGGGTATGAATGAAAGTTTGTTTTTTAATGGATAGTATTTTAATATGGCTCCTTTTAAAAATTGTTTTTTATGTGTTTCTATATCTGCTGTGAGCCGCCCAGAGTCCCCCGGGAGTTGGGCGGCATAGAAATTTTAATAAATAAATAAATAAATAAATAAACTACAATGGAAAACAGGGTGAATCTTTCCCAATATTCTAGGTAAATCAAGCTGAACTGTTACTGGGTTGATTATCTTAACTATTGGGAAAGGACCCAAAAATTTTGGTCCTAGTTTTTTGCTGGGCATTCTCAATCGGATATATTTGGTGGACAAGAAAACTTTATCCCCCACTCGGAAGGGGGGCTGGAGCGATCGGTGCTTGTCAGCTTGCTTCTTGTAGGCTTCCGCTGCTTCAGCTAGTGCTTTCTTGGTGTTCTCCCACCCCTTTTTCAGCATCTCCATCCACTCAGTGAGAGACATGGAAGTAGGGGCTTCTTGGGGTAGTTCAGGCATGGGAACAAATTCCATTCCGCTGGTGATCTGAAAAGGAGTTAGTCCAGTGCTGCTGTGGACAGCATTGTTATACGCTACCTCGGCAAAAGGTAGCAACTCCGACCAATTGTCTTGCTGGTAATCTACATAAGAACGGATGTATTGTCCGACCATTGCGTTCGTACGTTCAACTGCCCCATTCATTCTTGGATGAAAAGCCGAGCTGAGTCCTTGTGTGGATCCAATAGTCCTCAGGAACTCTCTCCAGAACTTAGCTGTGAACTGTATGCCTCGGTCGGAGATGACTCTTTTTGGCACGCCGTGTAGACTGTAAATGTGCTTGAGAAATAGCTTTGCTAGCTTCCTGGCTGATGGTAGCCCTGAGCAAGCAATGAAATGGGCTTGCTTGGAGAACAGGTCAATGACTGTCCAAATCACCATATTCCCATTGCTGTCTGGGAGCTCTACAATGAAGTCCATGGCAATCTTTTTCCAGGGCTTGCTCGGGCTAGCTACCTGCTGCAGTAATCCAGGAGGTTTGCCTGGCCGATTCTTCCTGGTTGCGCACATGGCACAGCTCTTTTTTTTTTATTCAAAAAGTTTTATTAGTACAGAATTACAAAAGTAGTAGTAAAATATTAAATATAAAGTACAAACATTTTTGTTTTTTTCTCCCCCCCCCAAACCCACCCTCTTCCCTCCCCACCTCCCCCCCGGACTTCCCAGAGATAATACAGGGCATAATAATAATTTTAAATTGTTAATAAAAAGAAAAAAAAGAAAAAAAAAGAACACTATTTTTAAAAAGCTTCAACTCCAGATTATACACTAATAATATATCGCATTTATATACAATAGTAAAGATACAAAAAAGAAAAAAAAAGAGAGAGAAAGAGAAATCTCTTTAACAATACTAACAAACAAACCTCCTACCTCCTCCCTTCAATCCTCTATCTTATACAAAGTAAATGTTATATAAATAATAACTAAACATAAAATACAAAAATCTTAAAATGATATTATTGACATTAAAAATAACCTCTAAGATAAAACTTAACTAAATATTACATAAGTAATCATCAAATGTTAAATTTCATCACGATATTAATAACATAATATTATTCTAAATTAACTTACTAACTTCCATAAACAAAAAAAAAGAAAAGGAAAAAAGAATAAACAAATCTTCAACAAACTATATATATCTAATATTATTGACATTAAAAGTAACCTCAAAGTTATATAAAACTTAGCTAAATATTGCATAGGTAATCATTAAATAGGGAAAAGGAAAAATGCAATCATATTAGTCTCTATCCGTCCAATATATTTCAACATCACATCGTTTTGTATCTTGATAGTTCATCTTTTAATAGTTCAGTAAATTCGAATTTGTCGACTCGTCTCCCATCTGATCCCAAACCTCCATCTCCTTCTCCCCAGCTATCTGGTTCTGGCACTCCTTTTGGGTTTTTGAATCTATTTCCTTTTGATCCAGCAAAGACAGCTTCCCCTCCTCCTCCTCTTTTATTTTCATACATCCTTCCTCTGGAATCTTGGATATATCAGCCTTTAAAACATTGACATAAAATTCAGTAGCTTTTTTTATCGTGTTAAGCCGGTATCTTTTTCCAGAAAATTTCACTGCTACTCCAACTGGCGCTTCCCATTTATATTGTAAATTTAATCTCTTAAATTCATCAATCAAAAAAGTATAGCTTTTTCTGGCTTTAAGCATTTTAGAGGGGATTTCTTTCCAAATCTTTAGTTCCTGACCATTCACCATGAGATTATTGTTAAACGTTGCTTGTATAATTCTATTCCATAAAGCTCTTGTGGTAAAATATATGACAATGTCCCTTGGTAAATGCTTTTGTTTAGCGTACCACGAATTGATTCTGTATATTTTGTCGATTTGTGTAGCCAATTCCACTTTAGAAATTCCAGACACCTGATCCAATACATCAACCATCCTTCCTTTTAAATTTTCATATAATCCTTCTTTCAAACCTCTGACCCTTATAGCAACTTCCATGGATCTGAACTGTGTCATCAAGACCTCTTTTTCAAAATTTGCAATATCATTTTGGATTTTATCTATGTAATTCACCGAGGTTGCCAAAGCTTGTTTATTTGTTTCAATACGTTCTGCCAAAACTTCAATATTTGTTGCTAAACCTTTGCAAACCTCTAACACATCAAATCTGAGTTGTTGATTCATATTCTTCAAAGCAGCCTGCATTTTTTTGTCTATCTCACTTATTTTCTGATTAAATTCCAAAGTAAGTTCATGTTTCATAATCTTTAAATTATTTAATAAATTTTCAGGTGTCAAAGACTGTGGAGGTGTTAGCTCAGTATTAAGTTGCATTTTAGAAATATATCCAGATGGGTAGTCATTTCTTTTAGACAAAACAATCTTTCCAGATTTTGAAGCCATTATGGTGTTTCAAAAGAGTACAAAGAAGAAAGAAAGCCAGGTGCCTGATTAAAATTCTTTCCAGTTTAAAAACCAGGTAGTCTTTTATTATTGAAAGTATTTCAATTATAACTTTAATCCAGGGTTAGGAGACAGAGAAAGAGAGAACCATTTTTCCAAGTTAAAAGTTTCCATAAGAGAGAGAGAGAAAAAAAAAAAGCCTCTGGGAAAACGAAAGTCACTTTCACTTCTCAATCGCCATGTTGTTACTTTGTTTCCTTTGTTCCCTTGCCGAAGTGAAAGCTTGCCCAGGAGTTGAAAAAAAGGAAAAAAGAGGTTTCAGTACTTGCCCATCTCACGCCTGTTTCTCTCTGTCTGCTTCTGTAGTTTAAATGTAATTATAAATCCCATTCTTGAAGCAGCGGCTGGTCACGACATCTAGCTCCGCAAAGGCGGAGGTTTCCTGATCTTCGGAGCTGGAGACAGGCTGCATGGGGAGCTCTCCCTTCGCGCCCTACCAGATGGCTCCTAGGGCGCTGGGGGGGCTCTACCCCACCTGTCAAGCTCTCATCTCTCCCCTTTGCCTGGGGAAGAGATTTCAAAGCCGCCAGACAGCTGTTCTGGCGCTTTTAACGAAGATCGGAAAGGCGCCCGACAAGGGGACGTCCGCGATGAAGCGCTCCAAACCGGAAGTCCATGGCACAGCTCTTAACGTAATCCTCCACTTCAGCTTTCATCTTTGGCCACCAAAATTGGCATCAGGCTAGGTGGAGAGTTTTCAGGAACCCAAAATGCCCCCCCCCCAGTTTAGAGTTCTGGCTTTGTTGCAGGACTTCCAGCCTCAAGTTGGCAGGTACATATAGTTTGGATCCCTTCCATGCCAAGCCTTCTCTCATGGTTAGGACTTGTTTATTGTCATTGAGCCAGGGGCCACTGGGTAGAGCTGCTTTCAGTGCTGCAGTCAGTTTGTCCTGGCTAGGCACGCCCGGTCGTCTGGTTTGGCCGTGGGTGGTGACTTGTGCTGCTGTCTCTTCCTGGTTAGGGGGGATGATGGCAAGCTGTGCACAAACTTCAGCAACTCTTGCGCCACCACCTGCACCACTTGCTTGGAGCTGGTCTGGAAAGGAAAAAACACAGCCAAATTAGGCAGGACTTGCCCCACCCAGGTCCCTCCGAACGGGTCTCCCTACTTAGCCTCCCCGCTGAACTACCCCAGTGTTCGCCCACCCAAAAGGAGCCCACCCTCCAATCTCTTCTGAGCACCTGCTCTTTCCTGCACGAATGAACTGGGGGCGCGAAAAGCCCTTCCCCTCTACATGCATGCTGTTACCGGCTCTGCACCCCCCCTCAAGACCAACAAAACGCCGCTACCCGAGGCCACCGGCTGCTACCTGGGTGCAGAGGGGGGTGAAAAGCCGGTAATAAACCAAATGCAGGTAGAGGGGAAGAGTTTTCCCCAGCTCGTTCGCTGCAGAAAGTGGGCGGTTGGAAGAGCTCAGAGGGCGGGCTCCTTTTGGGTGGGAGATCAATGTCGGGTCGCATAATTCAACGTGGAGGCTACGTAGGGAGACCCGTTCAGAGGGACCTGGGTGGGGCGAGTCCCTTTTGGAGGAGGAGGAGGACAGGAAGGCTACGATCCGGCTATGCCCGCCTGCCTTTTGGATTTCACCCTCCTTCTCTCCTCGCCACTCCAGGAAGGAAGCAGCAGGGGCGGGCGATAGCTGGAAATGGCTGGGAGGCTCGGCTCGGGCTCCTTTTCTCCCTTTTCCTGCTTGGGTTTCAGGACACCTTCGTGTGAACCCCGCCCCTGGCTATGGGCGAAGTGACCAGGAAGAAGCAGGAGGGGAGAGGAAGCACAGGCGGTGCTCGGCAGCCCGGATGCTGCTTTGCCACCAGTTCTGACAAATTCCTTGTGTGTACAATCACACTTGGCCAATAAAGAATTCTTTTTTTTTGCAAAAAGTTTTTTATTTTTCTCCATCTTGAAAATACATACTTAATAACACATATACCATAAGTAACCATATATATATAATATCCCTTACATAGAAATAAATCACATTTCATAATATCTACTGTTCATCCTGCATCAATAATAAAAATAAAAAATATAACTTTGATATTTCCGGGGTGGAGCCACAGCGAACGGTCG
The DNA here is from genome assembly GCA_023053685.1 of Diadophis punctatus similis. Classification (NCBI taxonomy): domain Eukaryota; kingdom Metazoa; phylum Chordata; class Lepidosauria; order Squamata; family Dipsadidae; genus Diadophis; species Diadophis punctatus. Next base: position 19,366,287 of record JALIGW010000006.1, on the reverse strand, counting down.
GGTAAGCAGAGCTCTGCTCTCCCGAACCTCAAAATTCGTTTAAATTCCTAGTGATTCAGCCCAAAAGATTCCATCTAGAAGGGAGCTTGGGAGATAGGAAGACCCCAGGGAATAATCGAGGCAACTTAAGACCTGCCCGGTTTCGTAGTTGGGGGGTTTCTGGACTCGAAAGCTCCGAACGCTGAACGCTGAAATAGGAAGCGCCATTTTCAGCTGTGCAACAAACCCAGCTGTGAGGAAGCAATTTATGATCTTTGCTGAAAGATTTACGATCTTTGCTGAAGGGACAAAGCAATTTACGATCTTTGCTGAAGGGAAAAAGCAATTTACGATCTTTGCTGAAAGATTTACGATCTTTGCTGAAGGGACAAAGCAAGTTACGATCTTTACTGAAGGGACAAATTGATATCAGCTTCTCTGGAGAATATCTGTTAATAAAGGAGCCGGGATATTGGGATAGCACGCTCAGGACGGACTGTTTAAACTGTGCCTGGTGGAAATCGGAAGAGCTACGTGGCAAGGTGGACTCCGGCTCTTTTAACAGCTCTTTTAACAGCCTGCTATCCTCTTCGCCCGATTTGACATTCGAACGGGGGCACATTGCCTGGATTTCCAACCTGGTCTTAGAGCACCATCTCTGGCTCGGTGCCGAGGGCCGCCATTGCTGCCATTATCATCTTAGCGGGAGGCGCTGCTGCAAGCGGCATTATAGCTGCGGTGGGTTCCATCGATACCGCTACGAGGCTGGCAAGTGTGGATGTGGCCACGCCCTCCTCAGACAGCCCCGCTTATTGCGGCCGGCAGAAGGGGAGAAAACACGGAGACGGAGGCTGTTCTACTGGCTTCGTTTGACGTGGTTGAACCCTCACTGGCAGAACTGCAGTTTTCGCTCGGGGAGGGGGGCCTTGGAGAGGGAATGCAGCCCAGGCCTCTCGACCATTGTTTCCCCCGAGGCCTTGTACGGCTGGAGGAAGATCTAGGCGCCATAGGGAGACCCATTTGGTGGTTTTTGGCCTTACCTTTTATTACGACATTAATTATTTTGGTGACTCCTAGTGTCCTTATTATTTTTACCATCTCTTTTAAGGGTATAAGGACAATTACTAACAGCAGGCATTACCAAGACATTGGTGAGGAAATCGGGGACTGCCATTTTTTCATCTGGCTGACTGTGCATCAAGGGAAAGTGTTTATTAATGATCGTGGTGGACCTGAACGCAGATCCCAGGGACTGGGAATTATTCTCAGAAAGCGCACCCTCCGCTTACCGACAGGCTCTATTAATATGACTTTTTTATTTTTTCTACTGTATACTGTACCCCGGAAGTGATGAATGTCGTATGATTGAGAATGTTATGACTGTGGTTATGAATGTTTAGAATGAAATTTTAGAATGTTAGAAGATAATATGAGGGAGCTGGGAACTGTGGCTTGGTTCCCCCTTTGCTGAGTGTACAAACAGAAGCAGAGGGGGTCCGGGCCTTTTTACCCAGCTCAGTATGTATGGTATGGATGGCCTGCAGGATGAGAGGGGGACCAGCGGGGGAGGGGAGGGGGTCTCTGGTAGGGATGAGAGCCGGAACACCTCGGTCATAATGGGAAGAGGCAGGTATGGTGGGAGCAGAGGGGTGGGCCGCTCTCGGGGAATAAGACCTCGCTGTGTACAAGCGATCCCTTGTTCCGGCCCCTCCGATGTGGTTCCATCTTGCTCACCCCGGGTACCTGGTAACCAGGTTGTTCAGGGCCCTGGGCTCAGGATGCTGCTGCTTAACGCCAGGTCAATCATCAACAAAGCCCCCTTGATATGTGATTTAATCACAGAAGAGGGGGCTGACCTGGTTTGTGTAACTGAGACCTGGCTGGGCCAAGAGGGTGGAGTTGCCCTCTCTGAGATATGCCCAGACGGGTTCTCAGTGCAGCATCATTCCTGACCCCAGGGAAGGGGGGGAGGAGTGGCAATTATAACGCGTGGAAATCTGCATCCTCGTAGGATCCCTGCCCCGGAGATTGTTGGGTGTGAGACGCTCCTTCTGAAGTTGGACTTAGGGGTTCAGGTGGGCCTTTTCTTAACGTTCCTGCCTCCCAGCTGCGTAAGTAAGGCCCTGCCTGAGCTGCTTGAGGCAGTAGCCGGCTTGGCGGTTGAGTTCCCTAGGCTTATGGTGCTGGGGGACTTCAACTTGCCATCTGCTGGCGAAACCTCTGGGATAGCTCAGGAGTTCATGGATTCCATGACAACCATGGACCTGACCCAAGTAATCCAGGGTCCGACTCATGAGGGCGGTCACACGCTCGACCTAGTGTTTCTCTCGGGGCAGTGGAGAGACGATCTGAAGATAAGGGACATAGTCATCACCCCTCTGTCATGGTCAGATCATTTCCTACTGAGGTTGGATTTCGCTGCCCCACTCCTCCCCCACAGGGAGGCGGGACCGACTAGGTGGTTCCGCCCCAGGCGCCTGATGGAGCCAGATGGATTCCAGAGGGAACTTGGGGAGATACCTGAAACCCTGGTACACAGTTCGGCTGACTCCCTGGTGGCTGCTTGGAACATCGCAGCATCAGGGGCGTTAGACCGAATTGCGCCTAAGCGACCTCTCCGTGGCAGTGGATCCCGGAAAGCTCCCTGGTTCACCGAGGAGCTCCGGGAGATGAAACGCCAGAAGAGACGTCTGGAGCGCCACTGGAGGTCCAGCAAGACCGAATCCGATCGAACACTATTAAGAATTTACATCAGATCTTATTTAGTGGCGATAAGGGCGGCAAAACGATCCCATTTTTCCGCTCTTATTGCGTCCGCAGATTCTCGCCCAGCCGCCTTGTTTAGGGTGACTCGCTCCCTCCTTGCTAAAGGGGGGAGCGAGGAACACTTGCAAGGTAGAGCTGAGGAATTTGCAGAGTTTCTGTCGGATAAAGTCACTCGGATCCGGTCGAACCTGGACTCTGGCTGGGCAGAGTCCATGGAGTTGACTGGGGCAAGTCTTAGTCCACCGTTGTGGGAGGAGTTTGGGCCTGTTTCTCCTGATGATGTGGACAGAGCCTTGGGGGCGATGGGGGCCTCCACCTGTTTATTGGACCCGTGCCCCTCCTGGTTGGTCTCGGCCAGCAGGGAGGTGACACGCGGCTGGATCCGGGCGGTGGTCATCGCTTCTTTGGGGGAGGGATCCGTACCGCAGTCGTTAAAAACTGCGGTGGTGAGACCCCTCCTGAAGAAGCCTTCCCTGGATCCAGCTGATTTGAAGAACTATCGTCCGGTCTCCAACTTACCTTTTTTAGGGAAAGTTGTGGAGAAGGTGGTGGCTACTCAACTTCTGCGACTTCTGGATGAAACAGAGCATCTAGATGCCTATCAGTCGGGTTTCAGGCACGGGTACAGTACAGAAACTGCCTTGGTCGCTCTGATAGATGATCTCTGGCGGGCCCGGGATGGGGGAAACTCCTCTATCCTGGTGCTACTTGACCTCTCAGCGGCTTTCGATACCATCGACCATGGTATCCTTCTGCATCGTCTCGGTGAGTTGGGAGTGGGAGGCACCGTTTTACGGTGGTTCTCCTCTTATCTCGCCGATAGGATGCAGTCGGTGTTAACAGGAGGGCAGAGATCCTCCCCTAGGCCCCTGTTATGCGGGGTGCCTCAGGGGTCGGTTCTCTCGCCCATCCTATTTAACATTTACATGAAACCGCTGGGTGAGATCATCCGCAGACATGGGGTGCGTTACCACCAGTACGCTGATGACACCCAGCTGTACATCACCACCCCGTCTGACTTCAGTGTGGCAGTTGATGTAATGTGCCGGTGCCTGGACGACGTTAGGATCTGGATGGGGAGGAACAGACTCAGACTCAACCCCGACAAGACTGAGTGGCTTTGGGTATTGCCTCCTAAGGACTACGACAACTGTCCCTCCTTGGTTTTAGAGGGAACGAAACTGATTCCCTCGGACCAGGTCCGCAACTTGGGGGTCCTCCTAGATCCACAGCTAAAATTGGAGCATCATCTTACTGCTGTGGCTAGGGGGGCCTTTGCACAGGTTCGCCTTGTGCACCAGTTGCGGCCATACTTGGAGAAGGAGGCTCTACTCACGGTCACTCACGCCCTTGTCACCTCCCGTTTGGACTACTGCAATGCGCTCTACATGGGGCTACCCTTGAAGAGTATCCGGAGACTCCAACTGGTACAAAATGCGGCTGCGCGTGCTGTGGTGGGTGTACCAAGGTACACCCACGTGACACCTTTACTCTGCCAGCTGCATTGGTTACCCATTTGTCTCCGGGTCCAATTCAAGGTGTTGATCACCATCTTTAAAGCCCTTCATGGCTTAGGGCCGGGTTATCTCCGGGACCGCATTCTGCCTCATACTTCCCTTCGACCGGTTAGGGCCCACAGAGTTGGCCTCCTCCAGGTCCCATCGGCTAAGCAATGCCGGCTGGCGGGTCCTAGGGGGAGGGCCTTCTCTGTGGCAGGCCCCGCGCTCTGGAACCAACTTCCTCCAGAGACCCGAACCATCCCCACCCTGCTGGCCTTCCGAAAAGCCGTTAAGACGTGGCTTTTCCTGCAGGTAGGGGGCAGAGCTTAACTCCAACTGAACTCTCCCCCGGGTATGCTTGGTTGTTGCATGGTTGTTTTTATATTGCATTTTTAATTTTTATATTATGTTTTTAAATTTTGTTTATTGGTTTCTTGTATTTTCCTATGCTGTACGCCGCCCTGAGTCCTTCGGGAGTTGGGCGGCATATAAGAAAGCCAAATAAATAAATAAATAAATATTAAAACAGCAAACCAAATTAATTTTCTTATTTTTATATTCTAGCAATAATATTATTAAATCCTAATTTCTATTTCCATTCTATTCTAACTTATTTACGGTATATGTCACATATTGTCTAACGCTGCCTCCTTTTCTCTTTTTGCCTTCCGGGTTATCTAAATCATATTTCTCAATTTCTTTAATTCTTTTATATTAAATTTACATTTGGTATTCTATCAATTATCTATCAATTATCTATTTTCTTTTTCCACCCATTCATAAAATTTTCCCCAAATTTTATAAAACTCCGAGTCTTCTTTATCTTTAAGTCTCATTGTAAGTCTATTCATTTCCGCACAGTCCATTATCTTTCTTAATACTTCTCGCTCTGTTGGTATTCTATTCAACTTCCAGTTTTGTGCATATACAATTCTAGCAGCAGTCATGATGTGAATAATTAAGTTTGTTTCTTCTTTATTACATTGTTCTGGCAATATGCCTAATCGAAATATTTCAGGTTTTAAATCAATGCTTTAAAATCTTTTCAATCCATATTCGAACTTCTATCCAATAGTTTTTGGCTTCAGTGCAAGTCCACCACATACGGTAAAATGTGCCAGGTATGTGATTACACTTCCAACAATTCATCGATTTATTCTTAAACATTTTTGCTAATCTCTCTGGGGACATATGCCATCTATAAAACATCTTATACATATTTTCTTTAAATGCTGTTGCCATTGTCATTTTATAATTCCTTTCCCATAGCTGCTGCCACATATTCCTATCTATTGTATGTCCTATATGTCTCATCCATTTTATCATCATCTCTTTCACTTGTTCAAATTCTAATTCAATTGAGAGCAAATAGTTATATAATTTCTTTATCAAATTTTCATCTTTTCCTGTTAATATTACATCTAATTCTGTTTTCTCCAAATTAATTCCTTCTATTTTACTATCTTTTTCAAATCTTGCTTGTAGTTGCGTCCTCAGGAACCAGTCCATTTTTATGCCTTGATTCTCTAATTCTGTGACAGATTTCAGCTTATCCCTCTTTGATAAAATATCATTATATCTCGGAATATTATTCCAATCTATTCTACTTGGGTGTATCTGAGTTTCTAATGTCGATATCCAATAAGGTATTTTTGAGTAATGTTTAGTCTTTATTTTATCCCAAATTAAAAATAACGAGTTCCTTATACTATGTCTCTGGAAATAGCCATGTATCTTATTTCCTCCATACCAAATAAATGTGTGCCATCTAATTTGTAAGTCATGTCCTTCTAGTATTAAGAGTCTTTTATTTCTAAGTAATATCCATTCCTTAATCCATGTCATTGCTGCTGCTTGGTAGTACAACTCCCAATTTGGGAGGCCAAAACCTCCTCTTATTCTTACATCTTGTAACGTTTTCAAACTTATCCTCGGTCTTTTCTCTTGCCAAATAAATTTTGTTATTGTTTTATTAACTTAATTGAAGAAAGTTTTATCTATTTTTATTGGTATTGTCACAAACAAAAAAAGTAAACGTGATAATATATTCATCTTGATTTATGCAATTCTGGCCATTAATGATAATTTTAAGTTCTTCCATTTTTCCAAGTCCTTGTCAATCTGTTTTTTAAGTTTTAAATAGTTGTCTTCCTTAAGTGTTAAACACCTTGCAGATAATTGAATTCCCAAATATCTTGCTTTTTTTTACTATTTGTATATCTAACAATTCTGTCAATTCCATTTTTTGCTTTTCTGTCATTTTTTCACAATCATTTTCGTCTTATCTTTATTTATTTTCAATCCAGCCACCTCTCCATAGTCTTGAATTTGATGTAAAAGTTTTAGTCCTGAGTTAAGTGGATCTTCGAGTATAAATGCTAAGTCATCTGCAAATGCTTGTAATTTGTATTCTTCTTTTCTTATTTTAATTCCTGTAATCTCATTGTCTTCCCTTATAGTCCTGTTTAATACTTCTAATGTCAAACTAAATAGCAATGGTGATAATGGGCATCCTTGCCTTGTTCCTTTCATAATATCTACTTTGTCAGTCATTTCCCCATTTATTATTATTCTTGCTGTTTGTGTACTGTAAATTGCTTTTATAACACCAAGAAATCTTACTCCAAAATTCATATACTGTAGTTGTTGGTTCATAAACTGCCAATTTACATTTTCAAATGCTTTCTGTGCGTCCAAAAAGATTAGCGCCATTTGCTTCTCAGGATTTTGCTCATAGTACTCTATAGAATTCAAAATTATGCGCATATTATCTCTTATCTGTCTTTTGGGAAGAAATCCATTTTGATCCATATGAATAAATTCACTAAGAAATCTTTTAAGTCTATTCGCTATTATTGATACAAATATTTTGTAATCTACATTCAATAATGATATAGGTCTATAATTTTTCACCTTTTGTAAGTCAGTATCTTCTTTTGGTATCTTCTTATAACCTTCTTTTCAAGGTTATAAACGCTTCTGTCCATGTTTCCGGTATTTTAGCTTCTATCATTAATTCATTAAAAAGATCCAGCATTACCAATCCAAATGAATCCTCAAAGGTTTTATAAACTTCTGCTGGAAGTCCATCTGGTCCCGGTGCTTTGCCATTTTTCTGTTTTTAATGGCTTCCACTAACTCCATCATTGTAATTTTCTCTTCAAGAATGTTTTTATAATTTTCTGGAATTTTAGGTGGATCCGCTTTTTCTAAATATTGAAATATTTTCTTATCGTCAATTTTCTCTTGTTTATATAAATCTTTATAATATCTCCATACTATCTTCCTTTTATCTTCTTCTTTATACTGTAATTCTCCTTGTTCATTTTCTAATTGCTTTATACATTTTTTTCTTTTTCTTTCCTCATTTTATAAGCCAACCATCTTCCTGGTTTATTTGCATTTTCAAAAAAGTTCTGTTTTGATATTTTAAGATTCCTTGCTACCTCTTCATTTTCTATCATATTTAATTCAAATTTTTTTTAAGTCCATCAATTCTTGAGTTTTCACATCTTGCAGATATAATTGTAATTTCTTTTCTAATTCTCTATGTTCCATTTCAAGTTTTATTTTAATAGCTTTCCTCTGTTTATTTCTCTTACTCATATCTGTCATCACCAAATCCCTAAAATATGCCTTGGATATATCCCAAAGAATCTAAAGTGTCGTGCCTTCCTTTCTGTTTTCTTGGGGAAAAAACTCATTTCTTTACAAATTGTTCAAATTCTTTTTCTTGTAATATTTCTCATCTTAATGTCCATCTTATTTTTCCCCGTATTCCTCTCCATCTAACAAGGATTGGATTGTGATCAGCCCATACATTAGGTTCAATATCTATTTTTTGTAGGCCCTTTATTAAATCTGTAGATATCCATACCACATCAATTCTAGACCAAGACTTGTGTCTAGGGCAGTGGTTCCCAAACTTTTTCAGTCCACCGCCCCCTTGGTGCTACAAACTCATCCTCACCGCCCCCCACCCCACCCCCTCAGATGGGCGTGGCTTAGTGGTCAGGTGACTGGGTGGGCATGGCCAACTTGTAAAGTGTGGTGAAACTCACTTAACAACGCTCTTGCTTAGCAACCAAAATGTTAGGCTCAATTGTGGTTATGTCTTTCGTTCTTTCTTCTCTACCTTCCCCCTTCTTTCTTTCTTTTTCTTTCTGTCTTTCTTCCTACCATCTTTCTTTTTCTTTCTTTCTTTTCTTTCTTTCTGTCTGTCTGTCTTCCTTCCTACCTACCATCTTTTCTTTCTGTCTCTCTGTCTGTCTTCCTACCTACCTACCTACCATCTTTCTTTCTTTCTTTTTCTCTTTTCTTCTTCCCTCCCTCCTTTCTTTTTCTGTCTGTCTTCCTTCCTACCATCTTCCTTCCTTCCTTCCTTCCTTCCTTCTTTCCTTCCTTCCTTCCTTCCTTCCTTCCTTCCTTCCTTCCTTCCTTCCTTCCTTCCTTCCTTCCATCTTTCTTTCTTTCTCTTTCCTTTCTCTTTCCTTCTTCCCTCCCTCCTTTCTTTTTCTATCTATCTTCCTTCCTTCCTACCATCTTTCTTTCTGTCTTCCTTCCTTCCTCCCTCCCTCGCTCTTTCTTTCTTTCCTTTTTCTTTCCTTCTTCCCTCCCTTCCCTTCCCTCCCTCCTTTCTTTTTCTGTCTGTCTGTCTTCCTTCCTTCCTACCATCTTTCTTTCTTTCTGTCTTCCTCCCTCCCTCTTTCTTTCTTTCTTTCCTTCTTCCCTCCCTTCCCTTCCCTCCCTCCTTTTTTTTGTCTGTCTTCCTTCCTTCCTTCCTACCATCTTTCTTTCTTTCTTTCTTTTTCTTTCTTTCCTTCTTCCCTCCCTCCTTTCTTTTTCTGTCTATCTTCCTTCCTTCCTACCATCGTTCTCCCTTTTTTCCTTTCTTTCTTTCTTTCTTTCTTTCTTTCTTTCTTTCTTTCTTTCTTTCTTTCTTTCTTTCTTTCTTTCTTTCTTTCTTTCTTTCTGTCTTCCTTCCTTCCTTCCTTCCTCCCTCTCTCTCTCTCTTTCTTACCTTTTTCTTTCCTTTTTCCCTTTCTTCCCTTCCCTCCCGCCAGCCGTGGCCAGGCCGCCGCCGCCGCTCACCCAGGATGATGGCTTGGTAAGCATTCTCCGGGTCGTGCACCAGGTCGCAGAGTGCCATCAAGGCCGGCTGCCACGTCAGCAGCTCGGGGTGCTGCAGCTCTTCATTGAGCTTGGGGAGGCCTCGGCGGCCAAAGGCCACAGGCGCCTTGGTGGGGTCAATGTCTGGGGGCAGCTGGGCTGAGATCCGCGGGTGCGCCATGCCGGAGGGGAGCCCGCTGAATGCGCAGCGGGTTGCTAGGTGCCGGGGACACCGGGCGGGAAAGTCCGCACACGCGCAGGTTCCGCAGCGGGGCCTTCCCACGGGTCTGCGAGCGCTCGCCTGAGCAACTTCAGGAGTGGTCGGCTTCCCTCGTCGCTGTACCGCACTCAGTACCTAGCACTTGTAACTCCATCGCATTCCATGCTCTTGGGTGCAGGGCAGCCCATTCTGAAAGAAAACATCTCGCGTTTTCTTTCAGAATGGGCTGCCCTGCACACAAGAGCGAGGAACGCGAGAGAGCTTCAAGTGCTAGGTAGGACGCCCGATACACGGTGGGACGCAGTTTGGGGTGACCAGTCATGCGGGGCAAAGCGGAGCCTGGGCGGGGGCTGGGCGGGCCGTGAGACGGGCATCATACCTAGCACTTGTAACTCCATCGCATTCCACCCTCTTGTGTGCAGGGCAGCCCATTCTGAAAGAAAACATCTTGTGTTTTCTTTCAGAATGGGTTGCCCTGCACACAAGAGCGAGGAACACGAGGAAGCTTCAAGTGCAAAAGCATGGCGAACCACCTACCTGGCCCCTCTCACCGCCCCCCTGTCGCCACCCTAGCCTTTCACTGCCCCCTAAGGGTTCCCACCGCCCCCGGGGGGTGGTACCACCCACTTTGGGAACCACTGGTCTAGGGGAATAGAACGTAAATTGTTTTTCTTTTTGATGTCTCTCTCTCCATGCATCAATCAAGTTCCACTCCTCAACCATATTGAAAAATTCCTTTGTCTTTTATTTTCCTTACTTGTTTTATAATCCAAATCTGGTCTTACAATCGCATTGAAATCTCCTATCAGGCACATATTCTCATAATCCAACTCATTAATTTTCTTATGTAGTTTCAAATAAAATAAATCTTGGTTTTCATTTGGAGCATATATTGCAATCAATAATACCTTTTGTTTATTCAACATTATTTCTACCATTAATATTCTTCCTTCTTCATCAGAATATATGTTTTTTAATCTATTTTCTTTTGTATATACAAAGCAACTCCTCTTTTACTTTGATCTGTTAATGTCACATACAATTCTCCCAAACTTTTATTCTCTAACACTTTTTTGGATTGTTTTTTAATGTGAACCTCCTGTAAGCAAATTATATCCATGTTTTTTGAGTTTACTAAATATTCTATTTCTCTATTTGGTGAATTATTCTATTTCTCTATTTGGTGAATTACCATATTTTTCGGAGTATAAGACACACCTTTTTCCTCCCTAAAAGTGGCTGAAAATTTGGGTGCGTCTTATACTCCGAATGTAGCTTTTCCGAAGCTTTTTCCCCCAGCCCTAACTAGGTGCTAACGATCTTCCCAGCTCTTACCTTGCAGGCTTTTTCATTGTTACTCTCTCCGAAGAATGTTTTTCCAGCCCTAAGTCTTTGCAGGGTTTTTTTTCATTGCTCTACTTGCTCCAAAGAAGTTTTTTTCCAGCCCTAACCAGGTGCTAACTATCTTCCCAGCTCTTACTGGCTTGCAGGCTCTTTCATTGTTACTCTCTCAGAAGAAGGTTTTTTTAAGTCCTAACCAGGGGATAAAATAATGTGCTGAAGCTGACCAGACTAAGGACGCTAGCCAGATGAATACCTGGTAGGCAGATCCCCCCCCCCTATTTTCCTCCCCAAAAACTGAGGTGCGTCTTATACTCCGGTGCGTCTTATACTCCGAAAAATACGTTAGTCCATTTATGTTTATTGAACTCATTCCAATTTCTTCATCCGTTTGTTTTATTTTTCCTATTTTAAGGCTTTTGCCGTTCTTTTGCTGATCTTGTCATTCTCATTTCTCTCTGTTCTTTAAATTCAGCTATTACTGTTTCCAATTCCTTATCTTCCAATTCTTGTTGAGTTGGTTGAAGTTCCTGTCCTCCAGCTGCCTCATCCATTAGTTTTTCTTCTCTCTCTCTCTCTCTCTCTCTTAATTCTCTTATTCCTTCTTCCGTCTGTATGAAACTCTGTCTGTAGAATATTTCTGCCTTGTTCATCGTGTCCAATCTCAATCTTTGTCCTTGCCAGACAAACATTATGCCTTCTGGGACCAACCATCGAAAAGTCACTCCCTTTTCAATTAATTTCCTAGTAAGAAAGTGGTATTCTCTTAGATCTCTCACTTTTCTTGGTACTTGTTTTAAAACAGCAATCTCCTTCTCTTTATATCTAAAAGTGGTGTTTCTCAACTTTTGTAACAATTCCATTCTCCGAGTCTTTTTAGTAAATCTCACATGTACCTCCCTAGGAAGATTATGTCGCATCGCATATCGAGTATGTACTCGGTACACTTCATCAATGTCAATCAGAAGTTTTTCTTTGCTTTCTTCTAAAGCGTTTGCCAAACCAATAAAGAATTCTATTCTATTCAGGAGCTCTTTGCCTTCTCGTGGCTTGGAAGTCCAGCTGGAAGGGAAGGGGAGGCGGCGGCCAGCCTGAAAATGGAGCCAGAGCCACCGCTGCCGCCGCTGCCTTCCTCCTCCCCCCAGCTCTGCCTCTGCCCAGTAGGAGGGAGCCTAAAAGCTGAGTCGCTAGTCAGGCTCCCTCCCGAGGTGGGAAGACACCACGCCAAAGCCCACCATGGCCACTAAGGTGAGGAGACCACCCCGGCTGGCCTCCACACTCACCCGCCCCAGGTTTTGGGAGCGCTGCCCCTTGTGTTTTGTTTGTGTTTTGAAATGAGTCGGGCACGTGCACTCCTGGAAGCAGCAGCAGCGGCGGCGGCGAAGGTGGATAAAAAGTAGATGGGGCTCGTAAGGGAAGCCCAAAAAGAGGGCGAGGTGCATCTGAGCGGGCCGCCACTCTGCCTGGGGAGGAAAGCGTTTTCAGGCGGCAGCTCTGCGATCCCCTCCCCAATTCCAAAAGGCTGAGTGGCGAGCTGGCAGGTGGGTGGAGGCTTCTTCAGCTCCGCAGCTTCCTTGGGGCAGCAGCAGGACAAGGACCCTCCAACCCGCCAATACCTGCATGGCGGCAGTGGTGGCAAGCGATCACCTCCCCCCTCCCCTCCGCAAATGTCTGCGGTGCGCTGTCATTGCCGGCGGGCTCGCGATCGGCCGGCTCAGGCTGGAAGGAGGGAAATAAAAAAATAAAAAAGCTCCTTCACTCTTAAAGGGGCCGCTGCCTCCTGAGGACGGGGGTGGCTCCCTGGAGATGGCTGATCGAGGGTCCTTCTCGGGAAAGAAGAGCATCGCGTTTCCGGTGGCAGGCAGCGCCAGTTGCATGCCCTGTTTTTGGAATTGGGGAGGGGATCGCAGCGCTGCCACCTGAAAACGCTTTCCTCCCCAGGCTGAGTGGCGGGCTGGCAGGTGGGGGGTGGGGGCTACATTCGGAGTATAAGACGCACCCAGTTTTTGACCCTCTTTTTGGGAGTAAAAAGGTGCGTCTTATACTCCGAAAATACGGTATTCCTTCTTGACCTAGTTGCTCCATAGATTTTAAATGTAATCTAATTCCTTCTTCATAAAGAAGTTCTTTATATGTAATTTTATCTTGCTTTTGTTCCAAGTTTGTGTTTTCTATCGCGTGTCTGGGTACTGTCCATATAGGTAATTTATCATTTAATTTACATTGATACTTTTTCCAGACCCGCAATAGCGCGTTTCTTAATATATGACTCCTGAAAGCCCTGTCTACTTTTTTATTGCCTTCTTCACTAATTAGCACAGGGTCCCTGATTAGCAGCCCTTAATGTATATAGTGATCACATGAACTATCTAGGAGTTTGCCTCTAGAAAAATCCTTGCACAATGTAGAGGAACTGCATGCTACATAACTGCATGCCTCTACAATAGAGATATTACATATAGATATTGGACCATTATTGCATTAGTATTGCCTGTTTAAATTTAATTTTAATGTTTTGTAATGTGTGAAAGGATTACAAAAGTTATGGTACAAACCTCAGACCAAGAGGCTGAATGTTTATTTTGATATATATACACAAGCTTATTACACAAGGGGTACGGTTCTAATGTATTAAATGTAATATATACTGAATAGAATAGAGCTGGAAGGGACCTTTGAGATCTTCTAGTCAAGCCCCCTGCTCAAGCAGGAGAACCTATACCAGTGATGGCTAACCTTTTCTGGTCAGAGTGCCCAAAGTGTGCCCGAAGCCCCAAAATGCAATGTGTGCGTGGCCCCCGCACATGCGCCCTGCAACGTGCATGCGGGACCCCTGCATGTGCCCCACCCCCACGCATGTGCTCATGCCCCCCTGCAGGCCCTCACGCATACACGGCAGAGACCCGACAACCAGCTGGGCTGGTGGGAGGCGCACGCACATGTGCGGCAGAGCTGAACTGGGGCGACGGCTCGCGTGCCCACAGAGAGGGTGCTGCGTGCCATCTGTGGCACGTGTGCCATAGGTTCGCCATCACGGACCTATACCATTTCAGATAAGTAACTATCTAGTCTCTTCTTAAAAACCTCCAGTGACAGAGTGCCCATGATTTCCACTGGTTAATTGTCCTCACTGTTAGGAAGTTTCTCCTTAATTTCAGGTTGCTTCTCTCTTTGATTAGTTTCCAGCCATTGTTTCTCGTCCTGCCCTCTGATGTTTTGGAGAATAATTTGACCCCCTCTTCTTTGTGGCAGCCCCTCAAATACTGGAATACTGCTATCATGTCACCCCTAATCAGGAGTGAAATCCTCTGAAGTCTGCTACCAGTTGCTTCATGTGCGCTTTGTGCATGCATGCATGCTGCGCCCACATGTGCACCGCAGGCACTACCGTGCAGCACTAAAAGAGGAGCATTTTGAAGCCATCAGAGTCTGCAAAGGTAAGTAGAACAGTGAGGGGGGATCAGCTATGCCGCGCGATTTAGATTTGATAGAAAGCAGGAAATCCTGCTTTCTAGCTAATCTAGATCGTGCGGCACAGCTGATCGTTGCACAGTTGATTGTCGGATATACCTCTTCGGTCGAACCGGTAGCATTTTTTACTACTGGTTCGGGAAAACTGGTCCGAACCGGTAGCATTTCACCTCTGCCCCTAATTCTTCTTTTCTTTAGACTAGCCAAACCCAAAACCTGCAGCCGTTCTTCATATAGTTTAATCTCCAGGCCTTTTATCATCTTAGTTGCTCTTCTCTGAACTTTTTTCAAAGTCTCAACATCTTCTTTGTAGTATGGTGACCAAAATTGGTTGCAGTATTCCAGGTGTGATCTTACTAGGGTTTTATAAAGCGGTACTAATACTTCGTGTGATCTTGATTCTATGCCTGTTTATACAACCCAGGATTGTATTAGCTTTTTTGGCTGCTGCTGCACACTGCTGCCTCATATTCAAGTGATCATCCACTAGGATTCCAAGGTTTGTCTCGCAATTACTGTTTTTGAGCCAGGTCTCACCTAATCTGTACTTATACCTTTGATTTTTCCTGCCTAAATGTAAAACTTTTCTCCACATTAAAATTCATTTTGTTGGATAGTATCAAGATCTTTTTGGATCTTCTGGGGTGTTGGCTATTCCTGCCAGTGTAGTATCATCTGCAAATTTGATGAGTTCCCCTTCTACTCCCTCATCTAAGTCATTTATGAAGATATTGAAAAGTACTGGGCCTAAGACAGAGCCCTGCTTACTTCTGCCCATATGGATGTAGTACCATTAAGGACTACTCATTGAGTACGGTTTATCAGCCAGCTACAAATCCACATTTTTCTAGCTTACCAAGTAGTAGATTGATGTCTATTTTGTCAAATGCCTTATTGAAATCTAATTATACTATGTCCACAGTTTTTCGCTGGTCGTCTAATTTAGTCACTTTATCAAAGAATAAAATAAGATTGGTTTGGTATGATTGGTTTTTAACAAATGTGTTATGGCTATTAGTTATAACTTTATTTGCTTCTAGTTGTTCCCAGATCTGTTTTTATTATCTTTTCCAGGTATTGATATTAAACTGATTGGTCTGTAGTTTCTTGGGTCTGATTTTTTTCCTTTCTTGAAGATGGGAACCACATCAGCCCTTTCCCAATCCTTGGGTACATCCCCGGTGTACCAGGATTTTTTGAAGGATATGGTACAATGGTTCTGAGATAACATCTGCCAGCTCCTTCAGAACTCTGGGATGTAATTTGTCAGGTCCCGGTGATTTATATTTGTCAAGGTCAGATAGGTGTTGTCTTACCATTTTCTTGCTTACTTTAATTTTATTTCTAGTTTGTCTTTTACAGTAGTTTTTTTGGTATGTTGGGCTATAATTTCTTTTTGTGTGAAGACTGATGCAAAGAGTGAACTAAGCAGCTCTGCTTTCTCCCAACTGCAGTTACTTCCTTGCCATCTTCTCTCTTTAGTGGACCTACTGTTTCCTTGACTTTTTTCTTGTTATTAATATATTGAAAGAAACTTTTTAAATTATCTTTGACTTTTGTAGCAAGCCTTAGTTCATTCTGAGCCTTTGCTTTCCTGACTTCATCTTTGCATATTCTGGCTATCTGCTGATAATCAGCCTTAGTTTTGTGTCCCTCTTTCCAGTTTTTGTCTTTCAATTTGTCAGAGAGATCTTTGTGCAGCCATGCTGGCTTCTTCTTGAATTTCTTGTTTTCCTTTTTCAGTGGTATTGTGCTGGACTGGGCTTTTATGATCACATTTTTCAGAGTTTCCCACGCTTCTTGAATTGTTTTCCCCTTTAAGATTTCCATCCATGGCATGTTTCCTAGGCTCTTTCTGAGTTTGGTAAAATCAGCTCTTTTAATGTTTAAGACACTGGTTGGATTATTTTCTATTGTTTGTGTTTGCATTATATTGAATTCCAGTATGACGTGGTCACTTTCACCCAAGGTTCCAGCAACTTCAACTCCCTCTATCACTTCTTCTCTATTAGTAAGAATTAGGTCCAGTATAGCTTTACTTCTAGTTCCCTCTTCTACCTTTTGGATGACAAAGTTGTCAGGTAGGTTGGTTAGGAATCTGTTTGATCTCCCACTCGCTGCAGAGTTAGTCTCCCAGTTGATATCTGGATCGTTAAAGTTCCCCATTACTATTGTGGTATGCTTCCTACATATATTTGTTAATTAGTTGGCAAAGAGTTCATCTATTTCTTCTGATTGGCTGGGTGGCCTATAATATACACCTATGGGAATGTCACTTTCCCCCCATTTTCTATTGACCTGTATAAATTCTAGAGGAGTTTTATCTTTGATCATGTGCATTTCTGTAGATATGTAGTGATCTCTCACATATAGTGCAACTTCACCTCCTATTTTTGTTGATTTGTTTCTTTTGAACAATTTGTATCCATCTATCAGTACATTCCAGTCATGGATTTCATCCCACTAGGTTTCTGTAATGGCAAATATGTCATACCTACCCTCGTGTACTATTACTTCTAGTTCACCCTTTTTGTTTCCCAACCTTTGAGCATATACAATTAGTTTTATCTGTTTCTAATAATATATAATATGCTATAGCTGTAAGTGACAAATGATAATCCTTAATAAAGTTACAATTTTCCTCTTTTTTTGCCTATGTTCGTGACTGCCCAGCTTTCCTAGTATTGCCACAATGCTTTCTCAGTTTTCCCCTTTAAAGACTGAGAATTTGGATCTTTTTACCTTACATTTAGCTGTACACTGATAGTCCTCAAGTTACATGACCACACCGCTTAGCATAAGCATTTCCAGCAACCCTAGTTGCCATCATAACCCAGGAAGAGGCAGGAGTCCCAGGCAAGGAAGTCAGCAGGTGGGAGGGGTGCTTTGGACAGGCACTCTGGAGCACAAAAGGAGAGGAGAGACTTCAAATTGCTTATCGAAAGCTGGCAAGGAATGTTGGAAATTGTGATCACATAACTTCAGCTCAGTGTAATATTGTAATGGTGAACAATTGTAAGTCTATCTTGTTTAGCATCATCATAACTTTAATTGGTTGCTGGACAAGTGGTTGTAATTCAAGGCCTACCTATATTATTCTCTATTTCCAGCCCTTGTACTACAGTAGGTTATGCTGGAGGTTGAAGTAGCCTGGTCATTGCTCCCTTTGACTGAGTTGTTTCTCTGTCTCTCAGTCCTTATCAGCTTGAAAGAGGGAGAAAATAATTACTTGTTGTGGCTGCAGCTAGTTTCCATCTTTGGAAGCCTTGTAAGGTTTTAAGACTCTGTTATTCTTTTTTCAACTATAGTAGCTTCTGAGTCTCTTTGCTTACTTCATCATCTGCTTTAGTTTCACCTCTCCACATATAGTACAAGTCATTACTTTAGTTCTCCAGTAGTCTTCTTTCTCTCTTCCACCAATACCCACACTCTGTGCCTTCAGGTTTCTCTTTTGTCTCCCTGCAGTATAGCAATGGTGGGTTCCTGCTGGAGCTGTCCGGTGCATAGCTCCGGTAGGGAGCGGCAGATTGCGCAATTTGCGCGTGACCGCTCCGGAGCCATCTTCGCCGCTCCATCGCGCGTGTTGCCATCTTTTTCTGAGAATTTTTGGGCGATTTTGCTTCTGCGCATGTGCGGAAGCAAAATCTTGCCAAAATGTCACGAGGGTACGTACGCGCGTGTGTGAGATTTCAGCGAGATTTTGCTTCCGCGCATGCACAGAAGCAAAATCGTGCCGAAATCTCACGCACGCGCGTCCCCTCACAAGATTTTGGTAAGATTTTGCTTATGCGCATGCACAGAAGCAAAATCGTGTGAGGGGGCGTGCATGCATAGCAAGCGCGCATGCACCCACAATATGGAGATGTGTGTGCAGCGCACTGGCACCGGTAAGCGAGCAACCCGCCCCTGCAGTATAGGTGTGGTCCTTTGGTGTTAGGGAACACAAAGGAAGGAAAATTCTTATCAGTAGCCTTCCCCTTAATGGCCTATATTTAATTATGCTTGAAAGTAAAACATTCTTGTATGGTTTTTCTAATGGTTCTTCGTGTTAACATACACTTTCTCATAGTTAAGGAGAGAAGCAACCTAGAACTAAGGGGAAATTTCCTGACAGAACAATTAAACAGTGAAACAACTTTTCTCCAGAAATTCTGAATGCTCCAACCCTGGAAGTTTTTAAGAAGAAATTGGACTTTGTCTGAAATAGTATAGGGTTTCCTGCCTGAGCAGGGGGTTGGACTAGAAGACTTCCAAGTTCCCTCCCAACTCTGTTATTCTGTTATTTTCTAAGGTATTTGGAAAAAATATGAACTATTTTTGCAGTAGCTGCAGCTGTGCATCAAATGTAGTTGAAATATGATTCCAGTGAATAATTCAGAATAAAACTTCATTTATTTGAAGTGAAATGGACAGGTAAAATCCATTTTGATCCAAATTGAAGCCCTCTGTGGAATTCAAGTCCACTCAACCCAGTGGTGAAATCTAAAAATTTTCACCTACCGGTTCTGTGGGCGTGGCTTGGTGGGCATGACTTGGTCAAGTGACTGGGTGGGCATGGCTTCGTTGTTATGGTCATGTGACCGGGTGAGCTCAAAAACCTTCACACTTCACACACAAACAACACAAAAGCTACACAACTGACTCACACACAATGCAGAAGCAGCTGACTTCACACAAAATGGCTCCTGCAACAAGCAGGAACCTCACAGAGTCACAGATAGCTCAAAACAACTATCACATTTTACACAAAAATAATACAAAAGCTACACAACTGTCTCACACACAATGCAGAAGCAGCTGGACTTCACATAAAATGGCCCCTGCAACAAGCAGGAACCTCACAGAGCCACAAAGAGCTCAAAAACCAACTTTCACACTTCACACACACAAACACAACTGACTCCTACACAACTGAATCACACACAATGCAGAAGCAGCTGGGCTTCACACAAAATGGCCCCTGGAACAAGCAGGAACCTCACAGAGTCACAGTTCGGGCAAATAGGTAATAAAAATGCTTTAAAAAAGTAAAAAAAAAAAGTTCCGATCCCCCGCTCAGCTGATTGTCAAACAGCTGATCATCAGAACCTTTTTTTTTTACTTTTTAAAGCATTTTTTTACTACCAGTTGGGGCGAATAGGTAGTAAAAATGCTTTTTAAAAAGTTTTTAAAAAGTTCATCAGCTGTGACAATCAGCTGTGCTGCCTGATCGTGGGAACCTTTTTTTTACTTTTTAAAAGCATTTTTACTACCGGTTCTGTGAACCGGAAGCATTTGTTACTACCGGTTCAGGTGAACCGGGCCGAACCGGTAGCATTTTACCCTTGACTCAACCCAATATAGCACAACCAGCACACGCTTTGAAAGCATATTACTGCCATACATCAAAAATATATCAGAAGGCACTAATAGACAATTACAACCACATGATATCATACTACCACACAAACCAACCAAAGCCCTCCAAAACATCCTAAGTAAACCAAAAGACCCAGCAACTTCAGAAGAAAAAACAGTCATCTACGATAGTGTAAGGACTGTAACAGCCATTATGTAGGAGAAACAAGATAAGAGGACTAGCAGAATGGATCCATGAATACCAATTAGTAGTCAGAAGACATTAAAAATTCCTTAATTTCACGATATATGGACAGACTTAACCATAGTTTCAATTGGGAAACTGAGCATCCTAACCAAGTGAAGTCCAAAAATGCTGGATAATTCCTGGAAGCCAGGCACTCACACAAAACAGCCATCAACAGGAATATACTATTCAACATCTACATACTATTCAAAGGAGACCATCCAAAAGACCAAAACACCACCTCACCAGCAACACCCAGATGAGCAGAAGTTAACAGCAAGATTAACAGTAGACCAACAATCAAGAAATAAACAATACCCCAATCAAGGAACTACTAAGACCACTCCCAACAACACTGACAGGATAAGCCACTAGTATATATAATGAGAGCAAACCTCCCTCTAACATCGATGATGTTACCTAGCTTGGTAATGAAACGTCTGCAAGTAAACAACCAAGGTCAAGAGCACCAAGAATCCCATAGTTCGACCCTGAGCTGCCAATATTCTCTTCCATAGGGATCTGCCTGCCTGCCTACAATTTTTCTTTTTTATTAAACAAATGTTATTTACCATTTTTTTCTTTTTCACAGGGGTATCTCTGAGTGCACTTCCAATGTATTTGAGTGAAATTTCTCCCAAGCAGATCCGTGGGTCACTAGGACAAATTACAGCAATTTTCATCTGTATTGGTGTTTTCAGTGGACAGATTTTGGGGCTACCTGAGATATTTGGAAAGGTCTGTAATAATTCTGAATTATTTATTCATTTTTGCACTCTGTGTAAATTGAGATTGAAAGCCCATTAATTATAAACAGATAAATGATGTCTAGATATTCTTTACTATAATATCAAATAACAAGACTTATTTACAGTCTTGTGTAAATAAGTAGAAGCTGAACAACTTCTGTTCACTTTTGCTGGATAATTTTTGATAAGACATGAGTTTTTTTTAAAAAAAAATGAAAACTACCGTATTTTTCGGAGTATAAGACGCACCTTTTTCCTCCCTAAAAGTGGCTGAAAATTTGGGTGCGTCTTATACTTCGAATGTAGCTTTTTTTCCCAGCCCTAACTAGGTGCTAACAGATCTTCCCAACTCTTACCAGCTTGCAGGCTCTTTCATTGTTACTCTCTCAGAAGAATGTTTTTCCAGCCCTAAGTCTTTGCAGGTTTTTTTTTCATTGCTCTACTTGCTCCGAATAAGTTTTTTTCTAGCCCTAACCAGATGCTAACTATCTTCACAGCTCTTACCGGCTTGCAGGCTCTTTCATTGCTATTCTCTCAGAAGAAGGTTTTTTTAAGTCCTAACCAGGAGATAAAATAATGTCCTGAAGCTGCTCCGAATAAGTTTTTTTTAGCCCTAACTAGGTGCTAACGATCTTCCCAGCTCTTACTGGCTTGCAGGTTCTTTCATTGTTACTCTCTCAGAAGAATGTTTTTCTAGCCCTAAGTCTTTGCAGGGTTTTTTTTCATTGCTCTACTTGCTCTGAATAAGTATTTTTCTAGCCCTAACTAGGTGCTAACGATCTTCCCAGCTCTTACTGGCTTGCAGGTTCTTTCATTGTTACTCTCTCAGAAGAAGGTTTTTTTAAGTCCTAACCAGGGGATAAAATAATGTCCTGAAGCTGACCAGACTAAGGATGCTAGCCAGATGAATACCTGGTAGGCAGATTGTTTTCCCCTATTTTCCTCCCCAAAAACTAAGGTGCGTCTTATACTCCGAAAAATACGGTACTTTTTTCCTGACAATTTTTAAAGAGAGAATGTAATGATAGAAACTACACTCATCTGCATTCCTAACTTTACACTTATTGGTGGTGTTGACATTCACAATTAAAAGTACTTATCCTCAGGTTACATAATTGACATTCTTCTGCCTATAGAGCATCTGTTATGTTACTGAACTGTGAATTTTGCCCATGTTTTTAGTATCACATTTTTACATGAAATGCAGCAATACCAATACTAATTTCTTGACTAATTACAGGATTTCCTGTGGCCTTATCTGTTTGCAATGATTATTGTTCCATCAACTCTCCAAATTGGAGTCCTGCCTTTTCTTCCAGAAAGTCCTCGCTTCCTCTTACTTGAAAAAAATGACACAAAAGCAGCAGAAAAAGGTACTGTCACATTCATATTTTATCTCAATTGATCCTACTGTTCACCTGGTTTAAAAGCAAAGATCATAATCACAAATGCAATATTGTTGTGGGTGGCAGTCTTCAGGAGCACTACATGCTGATATCTGGCCTGTAGGGTGGTTCATTCACAGCCAGCTTTCCTCCTCTGCTGGCCATCTTCCTCTGACCATTCTCCACAGTCAATGGGCCCCTGGCCCTCCGTCCCTCACCCTTCGGCCTGGCCCATATGTCCAGACATTGTTTGACCCAGGCCTTTGGCTGCACAGAACAAATAGCCCCCAGCCAATTGGATGGCAGGCAGAAGTAATGGTGCTACGAGGTTAGTGTGGAATTGGCGATTGCAGGGGCTGTGGGGGCAGCAGCGTGTGATGCAAGATTTTTTTTTAAGTGCCGCAGCTGCTCTGCAAGTTTTTCTTAAAGGGGAAGGTATTGGAAATGGTAAATCTGCAGCACAAAAGCATCCCACTATTGGGGCAGCATAGATCTGTCACCAGGACCCAAGGGGAGGGGGAATGGAGGTGGGAAGAACAGCCGCCAGAGCCACTAGGGGGGGCAGACAGTTGAAAGTGTGTTGAGGGGAGACCAGGAAGGAGGGAGGGGCATCTCTAGGGAGCTTCACAGAGATGATTTGGCTTGTAACTCAGTCAGCTCCAATGAAAGGGGGGAGGGGGGAAAGGCCGGTGCAGCTTCTGGCATTATAACAGGCGGAAGGGGGAAAGAGTCTCCATATTCACACATATGCTGGTAATACTCTGTGAACATTGCATTGGTTTAACACACTTAAGCACACATGCCCCTCCTGCACACAATTTCCATTATTTGCTTGGAATGCAACTGGCCGCTCATCATCCCTAAGAGCTGCGCCTGGCTGGCTCCTCCTCCTCTCAGCTCCACTTTACTCTCCCTGCTCTGCGCACATGGGGGAGGGTGATCTAAAGGAAAGCTGGGAATCTTTACCATGACCCTCTACTTGCAGAAAAGTATCACTCCTCCCAACAACCACTGGAAACCGGTTATGAACGAGTATAATTGAATTAAGTAAAAGATCTCCCCTCCCCTGTTTTTCTCCCCTTGCCCCCATTTGCATTTCACTGAGAGCTCTGCATTTTTAATCCTCTACCAGGCATTTGCCAAACCTCCCTTAGTCCAAGACAACTGTGGAAAATAATTCAGAATTATAACTGTGTGGAAATGGTTCAGTGCCAGGGGGATTTGCCCTGGTCAGCCACCATGGCAATTTGGGACAATAATACTTTTTTATCTCACCTTCTCTTGTCTCCACATTTCTTTTTCAGTGTTTCTCAGTCTTGGCACCTCTTAGATGTGTTGACAGGAAGGAAGGAAGGAAGGAAGGAAGGAAGGAAGGAAGGAAGGAAGGAAGGAAGGAAGGAAGGAAGGAAGGAAGGAAGGCTGAGAGGCTGGGTGTGGTGTCTGGTGGCAGGGATCTTTGGGATGTTGGGTGGGAGCTTGGGAGCAGCTGGATCTTTGCCATGGGGGCACTTACAAGGGATACAATTGCATGGGGCTCTTCCAGTGGGTGCGGCCATTACTGTAGAGGCACTCAGGACTTTCTGCGCACATGAGGAATCACTGCCTGGGATTCTGGGGAGAGGCAGTGACTGGCATGATGGTAAATACTCAGCTTCTCAACAGAGGATCCCCCCAAAACAGGAGAAGCAATGAGGCTCCAGACTTCCCCTCTCATTGAACCACTGCCTGGGATACTCACACTTCCTTAAAACACACCATCCCACCTATAAGCACACACCATCGAAAAAGTAAAAATGCAGAGCTCTCACTGAAATGCAAATGGGGGAGAGGGGAGCTGCCACATTATGCGCAGGTTCCGCCCTGCCCCCATTGCCTGGTGTAAATAAGACAGTTTTCACCTGAGTGACATGATCAAGGGTTTCTGTTGCTCCTTTCTTGGACTTTTGGGGAGGGTTTTTTTCCCCCGCCTGGAAGGAAGTTGAACGAAAATAAGATGTGTTCTGGAAAACACAGATTTTCCGGAACACGTTTAACCGGTTCACAGAACTCAGCCAAAAATTAGCTACTGGTTCTACCGAACCGGAGCAAACCGGCTGAATCTCACCACTGGGCCCATTGGCAGTGGAGAATGGCTGGGGGAGGGCCAGTGGAGGAGGAAAGCTGGCTTTGAGATAGAGGCGAAGGAGGCACGGCCAATGGTGGGAGCCTAACGGTCCTAGACCAGTGTTGGCGAACATTTTTGGCACTGAGTGCCGAACGGGAGGGCGCGCGCGTGTGCCAGAAACTGAAAAAGCAGCTGTGCAATGAGCATGTGCGCGCCGGGAAGATGATCTTCCTGTTTCCGGCACGCGCATGCGCGCCAGCCACCTAGTCTTCTGGTTTCTGGCACACATGCGTATGCAAAGACCAACTGGCCGGTGCGTATGCGCATTCCAGAAACCGGAAGATCATTTCCCAGTGCTACATGGTATGGTTGTTCTATTGTTTGTTTGTTTGATTGATTGATTTCTGTCCAGAGGAAAAACAAAGCTTAAAACAAGTAAAAAAAAACCATTTAAATAATTTAACTTTATCTACCGGTATAAACTAGCTCAGACAGAAAAGATTGGGAAAAAGAAAGATTGGTTCATTTGCTTGTAATGGAACACGTTGTCGTTGTCTTCCATACTTTGGAATAAATGTAGTTATTTTTACTAGATGTGTGACCGGTAGAATGCTACATAAATCTTGTCAGAAATAAATGTCTTTAACTTAATTGCAGGAGAAGTAAATATAAGATTGCAGTTTAGATTTCATTGTGCTTCGAAATTTCTACTTACAAGGGACCATATTAGTTATTATATTACCTGATTTTGCCAACAAATAAAGATATAAAATCATGTTATATTGTTGCATAATAATGAAAAAAGATGTGAATGAGATGTGTACAGTTACAAATATTTAGAAATATGTTGGAAATAGGATATATAACATAATAGTTACACTATGCTGTTATTTTAAATGCACGAACAAGAGCAGCAGATTTAGAATTTACAAAATTGCAATATGTTGGCCCTGAAATGAAACTTGTAAATATTTGTGGAATTATTATTGAATGATGAGGAATCACTATTTGCTATTTATTTGAGTAAACCCAAACATTACTGATGAAGTTGACATATTTTGCTGAAGGCTCTGGTTTTGAAAGATAAAAAGATAAATGTTTGGTGTAAATTACAATTTGATGCGTAAAATGTGTAATTGATGTATAATTTGGTGTAAAGTATAGTTTTATGTGAATAATACTAATTGTGTATAAATTGTATGAACTGTGGACTTGCAGCATTTCAGAAATTCCTTGGAAAATCTGACGTGTCACATGAAATAGAAGAAGTTCTAGAAGAAAGTCGAGTACAGAGAAACATTCAAGTAGCATCTATATTTCAACTTTTGTGTGACAACACTAAGCGGTGGCAAATTCTCACTGTAGTTGTAACCATGGCTTGCTATCAACTTTGTGGCCTTAATGCTGTAAGTCATTATAAAAAATATATATTTAATTATTGCTTTCACAGCCCACCTTTTCTTTAGAATCTCAAGTAATTTATAATAGCGCTCCTTCAACATCAAAATCTGGGAGATCAGTTGGCCAAGAGACCTATCCCTTCCTGCTTTTACTCCAGCTCTAAACCACTGAACATACAAATCCTCACTTGTTTCTGTTTGTATTTTTCCTCTTTCCCCCTCTCCTTCTTGAAAATATATGAACTGCAAATCTGCAATTAACAGAATAACAGAGTTGTACGGGACCATGGATGTCTTTCAGTCCAACCCCCTGCTTAAGCGGGAAACTCTATAGCCGTGGTGGCGAACCTATGGCACACGTGCCAAAGGTGGCACGCGGAGCCATAGTGGACGGCACGCGAGCGTTGCCCACCGGCAAACCGGAAGTGCAGAAAAACGCACTTCCGGTTTGCCGGTGAGCTGTTTTTTGCACTCCAGAGGGTTCAGGGAAGCTCCCTGAAGCTCCGGAATGCAAAAAACTACAAAACGGACAAACCGGAAGTGCATTTTTACGCACTTCCGGTTTGTCCGTTTTGTAGTTTTTTGCATTCCAGGGCTTCAGGGAGCTTCCCTGAACCCTCCGGAGTGCAAAAAACAGCTCACCGGCAAACCGGAAGTGCGTTTTTCCGCACTTCCGGTTTGCCCGTTTCGTCATCCCAGGCTCCGGTAAGGCCTTTGCGCGGGGGTGGGGGTGTGTGCGCATGCGCAGGGGGCAACATGGGGGGTGTTGTGCGCATGCGTGGGGGGGAGGGAATGGGTGTGGGTATGCAAGCGCGCGCTAGCGCGCACACCCCCCCCCTTTTGCCCCCCCCTAAAAAGGTTCGCCACCACTGCTCTATAGCATTTCAGACAAATGGTTATCCAATCTCTTCTTAAATACCTTGTGTTGGAGCACCCAAAACTTCTAGAGGCAAGTCATTCCACTGATTAATTGTACTAACCCTCAGGAAATTTCTCTTTAATTCTAGGTTAGTTCTCTCCTTGATTCATTTCCATCCATTGCTTCTTGTCCTGCCATCAGATGCTTTGGAAGATAGGTTGACCCCCTCTTCTTTGTGGCAGGCCCTTGGATATTGGAATTCTGCTATCATATCACTCCTAGTCCTTCTTTTCATTAAACTAAACTAGACCAAATTCCTGCAACCATTCTTCATATGTTTTATCCTCCAATCCCCTAATCATCTTTGTTGCTCTTCTCTGCACTCTTTCTAGAGTCTCAACATCTTTTTTATTTCATGCCAACCCAAACTGGGTGGAATATTCTAAATGTGGTCATACCAAGGTATTAGCAAGTGGTATTAACATTTCACGTGATCTTGATTCTTTCTCTCTTAAGGCAGACTAGGATTGTGTTGGCTTTTTTGGTAGCTGCAGCACACTGCTGGCTGATACTTAAGTGATTGTCCACTAGGATTCCCCAAATCCCTCTCACAGTTACTACTATTGAGCCAGGTACCACCTGTTCTATATCTGTGCACTTGTAAAACCTTCCTTTTCTCTACATTGAATTTCATTTTGTTAGATAGGGGCTAGGGTTCAAGTCAATCAAACTCCTTCTGTATCTTGAACCTATCTTCTGGAGTATTGGCTAGTCCTGCCAGCTTGGTGTTGTCTGCAAATTTGATGAGTTCCCCTTCTGTCCTCTTGTCTAAATCATTGATGAAGATATTGAACAGTACTAGGCCTAAGACAGAGCTTTGGAGTACCCCACTGCATACTTTCCTCCATGTAGATGCAGTTCCATTAAGGACTACATGTTGAGTGTGGTTTGTTAGCCAGTTACAAATCCATCTGGTGGTGAAGTTGTCTAACCCACATTTTTCTATCTTACTAATTCTCTAGCGCTGCAGGGTTCCCTTCTTCTCCTACCCTCCAGTTGTTTGTGAGGGTGAATGAGAATGGGTGGAGGGGGATGGCAGAGCCCCTGACTCTGGGAAAAGGGAGGCCGGGGAGGGAGAGGGATGATATTCTTGGGAGATGTAGGGCAGGACAAAGCATAAGAGTAGGGGTGCTATAGAAGTCTGGGGGCAGTCCATTACAGGGAAGATGTCCCTGATGTATAGTATCAGTGGCATCTTCCGGACCCCTGAGCTCATTCCCAGTTCCTTCACAGCATATCAGAGAACCTGAGATTTGGCTGATGCTGGTGAATGCCAGATTGGTCAATAATAAGACTCCCCTTATCTAAGATCTTATTGAGGAGGAATGAGCTAACCTGGCATGCATTACCGAGACCTGGCTAACTCTGGAGGGGGGGAGTTCCCTCACAGAGATGTGTCCAGCTGGGTTTAGGGTTTGGCATCAGCTGAGACCCCAGGGCAGGGGAGATGGGGTGGCAGTGGCCATCAAAGAATCTCTTTTGGCCTTCAGGGATGCTGCTCCCCATGGTTCTGTGAGACTCTGATTCTGCAGCTGGGCTTATGAGATCAGTTGGGACTGTTGCTGTACCAGCCTCCCTGCTGTGTGGCAACTTCCCTGCCTAAGCTGCTAGAGGCTATCTTAAGGTTGTTGGAGTTTCCCAGACTTATAGTTCTGCATGACTTCAACCTGGCACACCTGGGTATGTCCTCGGAAGCAACCCAGGAGATCATGGCTCCATGGCAGCCATGGGCCTATCCCAGATCATCTCAGACCTGGCTCAGGACAGTGGTCACATGTCAGATATGATTTTCTTGTTGCAGCAATGGGGTGAAACATGATCTGGGGTGAATTTAACGTTATCCCCCTTGTCATGGTCAGATCATGCCCCGATGTCCCTGAGATTCTCTGTTACTGTCCCCACCCACCTCTGCAGGGAAGCTAGGCCTATTTGTATGGTTCATCCCTAGTAACTGATGGACCCAATTGGGTTTCAGGGCAAACTGAGGGATATCCCAGAGGCTCGACTTCATGGCCCTGTTGAAGCCTGGGTTATGGCCTGAAACCAACAGGCCACCAGGGCTTTGGACAGAAGTCGCTTCTATGCGACCTCTCTTCACCCATCATTCCTGACTCTTCCTGTGGTTCATGGAGGAGTTGTGGGTTTTGAAAAGGGTTAAGAGATGCCTAGAGCATTGCTGGAGGATAATGAAGGATGATGCCGACAAGACACAACTTAGAGTTACTAACCAGGACTATCTTGTGGCAGCAAGAATGGCAAAAGAGCATTATTTCTCTCTTCTTATGTCTCTTATGTCCACATAGTGTTGCTCAGTGGCCCTGTTCCAGATCATGCAATCCCTCCTGCGATGGGGGGACTCATGTGATTATCTTCAGGGCCATGACAGAGAAATTTGTTCAACACCTGATGGACAAAGTCATTCGGATTCATTCTCAGTTTGAGACCCATGTGAGGCAGGTCCTTATGAGATGCCTGGGGAGGGGTCTTGCCTAATGATCTGGGAACAGTTTTATTCTGTTGATCATGATGAAGTGAACAGGATCATTGATGCTGTCAGTGATACCACCTGCCAGTTAGATCCTTGTCTCTCCTGGATGGTGAAAGCCTCCAGGACACTGATTAGCAGTTGGATTCAAGCAGTGATTAATATATTACTTCAGGGGGGGACATTTCCAGGACCTTTTAAGGAGGCCCTGTCTCGCCCCCTCCTCAAAAAACCATTGCTTGATCTGATCTGCCTGGACAACTTCTGTCCAGTTTCCAATTTTTAGGGAAGATTGTGGAAAAGGTAGTGGTCTGGCAGCTTCACAGGGTCCTGGGTGAAGTGGATTATCTATACCCCTTTCTGTTAGGATTCAGGCACAGTTATAGGATAGAAACATCACTGATCTCATTTGTTGATGGCCTCTAGCAAGAGCAGGATAGAGGTAGTGCAACCATACTTGTTCTCAGCGGCCTTTGATAACATCAACCATGGTATCCTTTAGGGCTGGCTATGGGGTCTGGGGTTGGGTGGCACAGTTTTGTGCTGGTTTGGCTCCTTTCTCCAAGGCCGGTACCAAATGGTGTTAATAGGGAGTGAGAGGTCCAGCCCTCACTCTACATTCTCCTCTCCTCTTTAACATCTACCTGAAGTCACTGAGTGAAATCATCCATCACCACCACCACTCAGCTCTATATCTCCATCCCAATTACCCAAATGATACTATGGCTGCCCTCTCATGGTGCCTGGAGACTGTGGGGGCCTGGACAACAGGCTCCTGCTGAACCCTGGCAAGACTGAGTGACTGGGTGCATGGAGTTAGTCTAAGATCTGGGATTAACATCTTTAGTTCTGGATGGGGTTGCACTATGAGCCATGGTGGCACAGTGGTTAGAGTGCAATACTGCAGCTACTTCTGCTGCCTGCAGGCTGCCTGCAGTTTGGCAGTTCAAATCTCACCAGGCTCAAGGTTGACCCAGCCTTCCACCCTTCCAAGGTCCAAGGATGACCCAAATTGTTGGGGGCAATAGACTGACTCTGTAAACCGCTTAGAGAGGGCTAAGAACTGTGAAGCAGTACCATATGTTCCGGCGTATAAGACGACTTTTTACCCCTTGAAAATCATCTCAAAAGTCGGGGGTTGTCTTATTCGCCGGGTACTAAAACCTCTGAGCCAGACTGGATTCAAATCTCCCGCACGCCAGCTGGGAAGCGCAGAGCGCTATTGTCCCACCTCCCTCCTTCACGCAGTTAGAAGGCCGGTGGGCAGAGAAGAGCAGAGGAGGAGGAAAGCAGAGCAGCGTTCAGAGACGGCGCAGGCTGCAATTTTGCCCCCCCTTAATTTTGGCTTCACCATCAATCAGAAGCAGCGGGCGCTCCTGAGTATTCTCGCGGCGTCAGGCAAGAAGCTCAACAAAGAAAGAGAAGGCTGGCAAGCGGGGAAGCGGGGGTGATTAAAGCATACTTGTGAAATTCAATGACTGCCTTGTCCTGGGAAAGGAAGGGGCCTTTTATTCTGGAGCAGTTCCCACAGCTGTCACTCTGCTTGCCTCTGAAGGTGCTAGCTGGCATTGCAGAATCCGGAGCACTCTGCATTTCATACATAGCAGTGAACAAGATTGACAGTATTGTAAGCAGCCACTGTTCTTTCCTTTTCCTGACAATACTTGGTCTGTTGTCTCCTTTCTCTTTTGGTACACAATGCATCGGAAAAGCCATGCCTGCAGCTCGAGTCTATTTCAATCCACTCTTTACCCTGGCTATGATTGGGAAGAATGCCAGCCAGTGGTGCAGAATGCTCCAACCTGGATTTCCCGCATGGAATTGATTGAATAAATTTGTAAACAAATGACCGCTTCACTCCCTTTCGTTCTTACAGTCCTTTCGAGATTGCCTCGGGTTGAACCGAGGCTCAGCAGATCTCTCTCCCCACACACCCTGCCGCCTTTCCCGGTGCCAGCGTACTGTATATTTACCAGTACTAGCCACAGCTGTGCTTTGGACATGCCTCCTTGGCCAAGGATTGGCTCCAAATGCAGAAGGTCCGGACTGCCTCTTGGGTGATACTTGTACTAATGAGAAGCACCTTGACACTTGATGGACATGTATCGTTCCTCCAATAGCAATGAATGCAACCCGGATTTGTCATCTGAGAGGAGCAGGCAGGGGTCCCCAAACTCGGCAACTTTAAGACTGGTGGACTTCAACTCCCAAAATTCTCCAGCCAGCATAGCTGGCTGAGGAATTCTGGGAGTTGAAGTCCACCAGTCTTAAAGTTGCCAAATTTGAAGACTTCTGGGCTAGGGCTAGAAAAGCAGGAGCAGGGGGGTTTAACTTCATTCTGACTGTACAGTGGGAAACTGCAGGGTGGAAGGAGAGAAGCAGGCAGGCAGGGAGAGCTGACCAATCCAAGCAGGCTTTGTATACAACAGTGGTGGCGAACCTTTTTAGGTTCACGTGCCAAAAGGGGGGGGTGCGCACGCTAGCGCACGCTCGTGTGCCCACACCCATTCCCTCCCCCCACGCATGCGCACAACACCCCCATGCTGCCCCCTGCGCATGCGCACACCCCCCATCCCCGCGCAAAGGCCTTACCGGAGCCTGGGATGACAAAAACGCACTTCCGGTTTGCCGGTGAGCTGTTTTTTGCACTCCGGAGGGTTCAGGGAAGCTCCCTGAAGCCCCGGAATGCAAAAAACTACAAAACAGACAAACCGGAAGTGCGGAAAAATGCACTTCCGGTTTGTCTGTTTTGTAGTTTTTTGCATTCCGGAGCTTCAGGGAGCTTCCCTGAACCCTCCGGAGTGCAAAAAACAGCTCACCGGCAAACCGGAAGTGCGTTTTTCCGCACTTCCGGTTTGCCGGTGGGCAACGCTCGCGTGCCGTCTGCTATGGCTCCACGTGCCACCTTTGGCACGCGTGCCATAGGTTCGCCACCACGGGTATACAACAACCAGCCAATCACCGGTAAGGTACATCGCTTGCTGTGATTGGCTGGTTGTTGTATACTGGGTACCACATACAGTACAGCACCTGTATCTGTACCTGTTCATACAGTATAGCACCAGTACATACAGTACAGTATACAAATGTCCAACAGTCAAAACCCCATCATGGCTCCACCAGCAAGAAGAAATAAATATGAAGCCAGTTTCAAACTTAAAGTTGTAAACTTTGCCATGGAACATAATAACTGCGCTGCTGCAAGACAATATGGAGTAACAGAAAAGATGGTTCGGGACTGGAAAGCAAATGAAAAAGCATTAAAGAGTATGCCAAGGGGTAAGTGTGCATTAAGAAGAGGCACCCCACATTGGCCAGAACTTGAAAAACATGTAGCAGACATGGTGAATGAGCATTGCCAAAATGGTTATATAGTGACACGAAATAAAATACGTTTGTTTGCACTTCAGTGGGCCAAATCTAACCCAGATCACAGCAACAGATTTAAGGCCACTGTATCCTGGTGTATTAGATTCATGGGAAGGCATAATTTGGTACTGAGGCAAAAGACGAAAATTGCCCAAAAATTACCTGCAGATCTTGATAGCAAAGTAAATAGTTTCCATCGATACATAATACAACAGCGCACTAAACATGGCTATGCGTTAAATAGTATTGGAAATATGGATGAAACTCCAATGAATTTTGATATGATTGGAAATAAAACTGTCCATCAAAAAGGTGAAAAAACAATTTTAATTAAAACAACAGGACATGAGAAGTCCAGTTTTACAGTGGTACTAGGATGCACAGCTGATGGTGCCAAACTGAGACCAATTATTATTTTTCAAAGAAAAACAATGCCGAAACTCAAGTTCCCTGTTGGTTGTTTTGTACATGTGAATGAAAAAGGCTGGATGGATGAAGAAGGGGTAAAGCTATGGCTTGATGATGTATGGAGCAGGCGACCAGGTGGACTTATTCAAAAACATAGTCTACTGGTGTGGGATATGTTCAGGGCTCATTTAACTCCCAGCACCAAGCAAAGGCTTGCAAGACTAAACACAGATGCAGCAGTTATTCCTGCAGGATAGACATTGTTGGTACAGCCACTGGATGTGTGCCTAAACAAGCCATTTAAAGATTGCATTCGAGAACAGTGGAATGAATGGATGGTTAGTGGCGAGAAGTCATTCACAAAAGGAGGAAACATGCGTGCTCCACAGTTGGATGTTTTGTGCAAGTTTGTCATAAAAGCCTGGAATGATATTGATGCAGAAACAGTAATCAAGTCTTTCAAGAAGTGTGGCATATCAAATTCATTAGATGGTATGGAGGACGACTATTTGTGGCAAGATGAAGAGGAAGCCGAAGCTGAGACCACACCATCTGATACAGAACTTGATCCATACGATGACTGCCTTACAAATGTATCACAAGATGTCATTGATGTACTTATGATATCAGATGACGAACAGGAGGATTTTGAAGGCTTTTAAAGGGAAACTGTCACACCAGCAAAACCTGTAAAAATACCGTAGCTTGCAGTTATGATGGGCGTTGCTAACTCGGCAGGGACTTGCCCGGCACTTGCTATTGTTTGTTATCTTCCTCCTATCATCATCAGTTCCAGTTTGGTTGACAGCTTAGAGATGTTTAAACAGCATGGCAGCTCCCATGGGTTTATTGTCTTATCCTTCCTTTCAGCTTTAGAGTGAATTAGGAAAAGTTTAATGCACTTGCACTGTTTTATGTTTACATGTTTGATGACAAACAGCCTTATGTTTATAAGTCACAGTTTTCCTGCTAAGTATCTGCATATCATAAGCATTTGAATTAAAATTACCATATTGAAATCAAATCTGAGGTTTTTTAATTTTTATTTGGTGTGCGTTGGAAGAGGGGTAGTCTTATACGGCGAGTATATCCCAAACTCTATATTTTAACTGGAAAAGTTGGGGGTCGTCTTATACGCCGGAACATACGGTATATAAGTCTAAGTGCTATTGCTATTGCTATCCCAGATAGATCCGGTCTGCAACTTGGGGGTTCTACTAGACTTGCAACTCCTGCTCGAAAAACAGGTGGCAGTCACGGCTAAGAGACCCTTTGCCCGTTTTGCCCGTTTTGGGTGGCAGTTGCGGCCTTTCCTAGATCAGGAGTCCCTCCACTCAATCACTCAAGCCTTAGTCATCTCATATTTGGACTATTGCAATGTGTTCTATATGGGGCTACCCTTGAAGAGCATTCAGAAGCTACAACTGGTACAGAGTGCAGCAGTGTGAGCAGCTTTTAGGGCCCCTAGACTGGTCCATGTTACACCACTGGTTTGTGAGCTGCACTGGTTGCCAGTCTGGTTCTGGATACAATTCAAGGTGTTGGTCATCACCTTTAAAGCCCTGCATGGGATGAGTCCAGACTACTTGAGGAACTGTCTCACCTCGATGGAATTGGCCTGCACCACCGACACCAGCAGAGGGGGCATGCTGTGGATCCCATCAACCAAGGAATTTTGGCTAGAATTTCTCTACCATGGCTCCTGCCCTCTGGAACATC
This sequence comes from Diadophis punctatus similis, assembly GCA_023053685.1. Lineage (NCBI taxonomy): Eukaryota > Metazoa > Chordata > Lepidosauria > Squamata > Dipsadidae > Diadophis > Diadophis punctatus. The sequence continues at coordinate 19,331,780 of JALIGW010000006.1, read as the reverse complement.
TTATCCCCTGAGATGAGATTGACTTCCACCCTCCTAATGTTTTGAAAGAGCCTCAATATTTAGCTCTGCCAGATGGCTTGGAAACCCAATGTGGGAGCTTCATACTGGAGGTGGTTGCTCGGCTGGATCTTCCCTTTGAAATGCCGGGGTGTTGTTTTCAGCAGGAGGAGGGGGTGGTGGTCCCCTCATCTCGCTGCTCCTCAGGGCTGTTTCCCTCCCCCGCTGGATGGGTCTCGTTGGTCCCTCCCCCATTTGGCGTTCAGGTTTCCGGATGGGTGTTTGGGGCCAGCATTCGGGTGCTCGGTGTCCCTCCTTCCCGCATTTGTAACAGATTGGAGGTTTAGGGGAGAAGCCCTGTTGCCTTCTGAAGGGTTCTTTTCTCCATTGGGGTGGGGATTTCTTCCATGCTCTCCCCGTACGGTACTGATTCCTAGCCATATCAATCTCCGCTTCTTCAGCGGTGAGGTACCACTCATGCAGGTGATTCGGTGCACCCCTAGCCACGCAGGCATTATACAGATCGTCACTCAGTCCATCCTTAAAACAGCTTACCAGGATGTCTTCTGGCCAGTTTAGCCGACATGCGAGGTCCCGGAATTCTTCAGTGTACTCCGCCACTGGTCGTCGTCCCTGTTTCACCACCTTAATACGGTCGCGTGCTTTGCGGTCTGCCAGCGGGTCCTCGAATCGTCGTCGTAGGGCCGTCATGAATTGGTTGAAATTGCGCAGTTCGGGTGCGTCGTCGTTATGTAGGGTTACCATCCATCTGGCCGCGGCTCCTTCCAGGGCTAAGGTAACTGCTCGCACCCGAGATCCCTGGGTTTGGAACTCACGTCCATATTCTTGCATATAGGTGAGCACATGTGCTACGAAAAATCCCAATTGTTGTGGGTCCCCATCAAATTTCACCCCCGGGGGGGAGTTTTCCTTTCTAGTTGTGGAGTTTGGAGTTGGTTAGGAAGTGGTGCCGCTGCATGTGCTGCCCTGGGGGGGTTTGTTGGGTTTCCTGCCGCGTCCTCCATCTGCACGCCTGCTCCCCAGAGGTTGTTGCCCCCCCCAGTTTCCTCAGCGGTTGCTGTGCTCCCAGCGCTCGTTATCCGTCGTTCTGGGGTCCCTCGGATGTTGAGATTTTCTAATGTTTCCATCACCAGCTGGGACAGGTATCTCTTCAACCGCCCCTCCCTTAGAGGCGCTTCGGTGGGTTCTTCCTGATCCATGGCTGCTTCTAGCTCTAATTCCCAATGGGGCTTCCGATCCCCCCGGTTAAGGGTGACACCTCTGGTTCTGCCATCCCAGCTGTCTTTTTTTCCAATGCCGATAGACCAGCGGGGCTTTCCAGAGGCCTCGAAATCTCCCTCAGCCTCTTTGCTGGGGAGTGCGGGACAGGCTTCCGCCCGGGGGGTGATTGGTGTCTCCCCCCAGCATTCAATTTCTTCCTGCTCCCGGTTTTTCTCGGTCATGATTGCCCGGTCCCCTCAGTAGATCGAAGTTACTCTCTGGGTTGACCGATTTTGTAGACCTTGCTTTCTGTAAGGATTGTCTTCAGCCACAAAATAAGGTACGAACTTCTGAGTCCAGTCAAAGGATTTCAAAAGGATTTCCTTTATTTGCATCTGTATACAACCATTTCAAATCAAAGCAAGGTCTAACATGCCCTCAGGCAAGACAAGTCTTTTAAGCTAACACCCCACCCCATTCCACATAATGAATACACAAATGTTTGACAAATGGATCCGCTTCTCAGATCCGTTCTTCCTTTCAATTACCCCCCCATAAAACATTCTCTTAAGACGAAGAGGCTCCCATATGTCTGGGATCCGGATACCCCCCCATAAACCCTTATCTTAAGATGAAAAAACTCTCAGATGCCTGGGATCCGGATATGTATAACCTTTTGATCAAACAGAGCCAGACTCCCCCCTTTTCCTTCTGAATGACAGAGTTTGAACTCTGACACCTAATAGCAATAGCACTTAGACTTATATACCACATCATGGTGCTTTACAGCCCTCTCTAAACATTTTACTGAGTCAGTATATTGCCCCCAACAAACTGGGTACCCTTTTTACCGCCCTTGGAAGGATGAAAGGCTGAGTCAATCTTGAGCCAGTCAGAATTGAACTCCTGGCAGTCAGCAGTGAGTTAGCCTGCAATACGGCATTCTATTGCACCACCACCGTTAATAGCACTTCCCCACCCTTTGTGTGTCCGGCTCCCACCTTTCCTGTCTGGTTTTAATGGTTTGTAATTGTCAATGATTTTATCTGCTGTGTGCTATGACTTGATTTCAATGTCTTTTCTGCTTTAATATTTTATGCTGTAAGCTGCCCAGAGTCATTGGATATGAGATAGGCAGCAAATAAATTTCCTAAACAAACAAACAGCCATTCAAAAGATTTGCTTCATAAACTGGGACTATGAGCACAGGGCAATTCAAAGTAGTTGTACTTTTAATATGGTTCATTAAAGCAGCTGTTCCTTTTTTTCAGATTCATGCAGAAAGCTACAAAGAGACAGCAGCTACTTTAAAGAGGTGCTGGGCTCATGCTTTCCTCAGTTCTAAAATATTTTTTCCTAATTGTTTTTGAATCCCTTCACTTCTTCCTTTGCCTTCCCTTCTACTCCCTTCCCTAGAAAGTAAATCCCCAGTCAGGGCTTGTGGCAAATGCAAGCCAACCATCACTGGCCAAAGTGAAAGTGAATGAAATGAATGAATGAAATTAATTGAAATCCAGAAAGGGGTTTCTTAAGCAGTTCAATTTTTGTCCTGGCATCAAGGAGCTGAAAGCTGAGGCTTCTGTACCTCAGCTTTCAGCTCCTTGATGCCAGGACAAAAAACTTTACAACTTAGCCTACGTTATCTTTTTTTTCTCTTTGTTGTTTGGTTGTTGGTTGTTCAGCTAAATGAAAATAAGGGTAACAGACTCTTTCCTCACGTCCCACAAAAACGTCCTTTAAGAAGAGCATTCACCACTTTCTATTCTGTTACTTTTCTCTTTTTGGGGGGGGTGGGAAAACATTAATGTGCTGACACTGGAAAATGGACAAAAACAAAAACTCAAGCTTAGAGTGAATAGTATTGTTTCTATTCATTTTGGTGCTGTTTTGAAGCAACCTAATAAATATTTCACATTGTCTTCAATAATATACCCAGATACAAATGTTTATAACATTGTGATGTCCATAGGCTAGGCATCTGGAGGTTATGGAGAACTATTTTGATAATAGTTGGGTGGCCTATAAGAACTTTTAATTAAATTAAATTTCCAGACCATCATTAAATGTATGTATATATGTAGAACTTAGAATTTGATAGGGCCAAATTATTTTTTTGAAACCCAGTAACTGGAAGGTGGCTTCTATTCCAGATTTGGTTCTACACAAATGACATTTTCAAGGGAGCTGGCCTAAGTCCTGAAATGATACCATATGTTACCTTAAGCACAGGAGCTGTGGAGATCTTGGCTGCTCTTTTCTCAGTAAGTGTGTAGTGGATTGGAAAACCCATAGAAATGTATAATGAGTATATAATTTAGAATGAAATATTTTTCAGTTTCCATCTTAGTTTTTATTGGCAATAAGGAAATAAAAGGACTGAATCTTATAAAAATCTTCACTAGAAACCAGGAGTCTGTGAGTTCGGATCCTGCCTTAGGCATAAAAGCTGCCTGGGTGACTTTGGACCAGTCACGCTCTCACAGCCCAACTCAGCACACAGGATTGTCACTGTGAGGAAAAATAGGAGGAGGAAGGAGTATTATGTATGTTTGTTGCCTTGAGTTACATGTAAAGTAATAAAGGCAGGAAAAAAATCAGATAGATAGATAGATAGATAGATAGATAGATAGATAGATAGATAGATAGATAGATAGATAGATAGATAGATAGATAGATAGAGCACAACACTTTAGAGTGAATAACAGACATAGTTCACCATCTCAAAGATTTTACTTGTTTTGAAAATCTGAGGAGAAAATAGTTAATCAGGTAAGCAACTGAGATTGTATCTAATGTTTTGTTACAAACTTAGGTGTTCTTTCTTTTGACTAGATCAATATTAATTTAATTTTTTGGAATCATGAGTGGCACGAAGAAATGTACTCCATAACACATTAATGAAAAAAAATAGATGGAAGTTACTAACGACAACTACCGTGTTTCCCCGAAAATAAGACATGTCCCGAAAATAAGCCCCATGGGGCTTTTCGGGACATGCGTTGAAGTAAGCCACCCCCAAAAAATAAGCCTCCCCAACTACTTCCGGGGAAAGGGGGGAAACATGCCGGGAGCTGCTCTTTTTGCGGTGGCCACTCTTTTGGCCGGGAGAGAGAGAGAGAGATCCCTGCGTCGCTGCCAGCAGGAGCGAGTTTCAAAACGCTGCCAGAGGCATCCCAGAACAGCCCAGTCAGTCCCGCGGGGGATGCGTGTAGCCACCTCTCACTTACACCCCCCTCCCTCTCTCTCTCCCCCCCCGGCCAAAGAGTGCCTGCTACACAAATAGCAGCTCCCGGCTGGGAGAGCTAGAGCAAGTCCCTTCGGCTCTGCCTCCCAATGCCACCTCCCTCTGCCTCCCGCTGCCGCTGCCTCCCTCCCTCCCTCGCTCGCTCGTCCGCTGCACAAAGAGCAGCTCCTGGCTGGGAGAGCTTGAGCAAGTCCCTTCGGCTCTGCCTCTGGCGGGGGGGGAAGGAAAGAGAGATAGCCGTGCACTCTCTGCGAGACGCTGGTAAGATGAGCGTCTCGCAGCCCGGCCCTCCCCCTCCCCTGCCACCACCAAATTGTGCCTGAAGATCTTACCATACCAGCGTCTGGCAGTTCGCCGCTTCTCTTTCTCAGCAGCTCTTAAAATGGGACACTCCTTGAAATGTAAAGGAAAAGTTATAGCGAGTGCAAGCAATTAACAACTTCTCACACTCACGATAACTTCTGAAAGAGAACGTCTCGCGAATTCAAACTCGAACTCGCGCGGCGTTCTTTCAGAACACGCTGCCGTGGAGAGAAGATGGTGAGAATGCGACGGAGGTCCCGGGACAAGTCGCAGGTAGGACGCCCGCCTCGCCCCGCCCGCCCTGCCAAGCCCCAGCGCGAGACGCGCGACCTACCTGGTACTTGTCCCGGGATCTCCGTCGCGTTCTCACCGTCTTCTCTCCATGGCAGCCCGTTCTGAAAGAGAACGTCTCGCGAGTTCAAACTCGAACTCGCACGGCGTTCTTTTAGAATGCGCTGCCATGGAGAGAAGATGGTGAGAACGCAACGGAGGTCTTGGGACAAGTCGCAGGTAGGATGCCCGCCTCGCCCCGCCCGCCCTGCCAAACCCCAGCACGAGATGCTCGTCCTACCTGCGACTTGTCCCGGGACCTCCGTCGCGTTCTCACGGTCTTCTCTCCACGGCAGCCTGTTCTGAAAGAGAACGTCTCGCGAGTTCAAACTCGGAACTCGCGCGGCGTTCTTTTAGAATGTGCTGCCATGGAGAGAAGACCGTAAGAACGTGACGGAGGTCCCGGAACAAGTCGCAGGTAGGACGCCTGCCCCACCCCACCAAGAGAGACGCACCACTTACTGGAGTTTTGCAGCTCCGTGGTCTCTTGGCTTGTGTGTTTGCAAGTTTTTTTCCCTAAAGAGACTAGCCGAGAGACCACGGAGCTGGCAAACTCCAGTAAGTGGTGCGTCTCGTGCCCCGCCCCGCCTGCACCCCGAAAATTATAAGCCACCCCCGAAAATAAGGCCAGGGGCATTTTGGGGGGGTTCAAAAAAATACAAGCCCCTGTCTTATTTTGGGGAAAACACGGTAATTTATGGTTAAAATATAGAGAGCTAATGTTAAGTGTGTAAGAACTCCTGGCTTTAACTGAAATGTACATTTTAATCTCTTGTTGAAATAATTGGAATGGCTCTTCAAAGAATATTGGAACTTCCAAGAAAATATGTTTAGGATTACACTTGAACTTTGGATTAGATAAAATTGTTACCTATACCAGGGATCACCAACCCCCAGTTTGCAGACCAGTACTGGTCTGCGGCCCATTGGGAACTGGGCCACTCAAGCGGCAGGGGATCAGGTGAAGCTCCATTTGCGCAGGTGGCGGGCACACATGCGAAACTATCCCCTCCACTATCACTGCTGGTCAGCAGAGCCAGAAAGGTTGGGAAACATTGACCTATGCCATTTGAAGATTTCTTATTCACCTCCACCATTCAAGGATATTTTCCAAAAAGACAAACTTTTTTGTTACTGAGGAAAACACTGAAAAAGCCATATTTTGCAAACAACTGGCTGAAGCCCTTGTTTTAAAGCTATTAGGAGAAAGAAACATGCATAATACTTTGTATGAAACTGCCATTTGTTGAATGTCGAGAATACCACTTACCGTATTTTTCAGAGTATAAGACGCACCTTTTTACCCTCAAAAAGAGGGTGAAAACTTGGGTGCATCTTATACACCAAATGTAGCCCCACCCAGCCACCCCCACCCTTTGGCCTCTGCCTGCCAGCAATTTACCTCTTTGCAGCAAACAGGGCAAAGCACAAGAAGAGCACAAGAAGAGATAAACTGCCTCCCGACCTACAGCTGACGGAGGCTTGCAAGCCACGTGGTAAAATGAAACTAACTACGGTGGCTGTAATGTGACAAATTGCTGGGAGATAAACTGCTGGCAATATTAGACTGCTGAAATTGCAAGACAGTAAGGTATAGCTGCTATAACTCAGAGCTAGAGCTCTTGCCTCACAATCAGGAGGTTGTGAGTTCTATCCTAGGTAGAGGCAGATTCTGTTAATATGTTATTTTGTTAGATGTTTGTAGAGTGTTCAAATTATTAGACTTATTTTTTAAAGACTGCTTTATTATTGTTCTAGACAACTTAACAAAATGAAGAAGCTTTTTAAAATAAATGCTTGCTCTGAAGAGGCCCAGTGCTATTGTATCTTCTTTTAAATAGCAGAGAATACTTCCAGAAAGCCACATCAATTTTAAAGATCTGTAAAAGTATAATCTGAAATGTCCTGTTTTAGTATTAGGTATTAGTATTAAGTATTAGTATTAAAAGAAAGCAGCTGAGAAACCCTGACTTAGTCATGTTTGGAGTAGATCTATTTAAATAATTGGGAGGAGTTAGTGTGATTACATTTAAGAAAACTTTCTGGGATTAATATACTGCCATTTCTCCAATTCTTTGCCATTTCTATGGGTCAGGCACACATGCACAGAAATACTCAGCAAACAGTGTATGTCATCTGTACTGTTTGCTGTTTGCTGTTTGGCAAATTGCTTGGAGGCAGAGGCCTTTTTTCCTTGTTTTCCTCCCCCAAAACTAAGGTGCGTCTTATACTCCGGTGCATCTTATACTCCGAAAAATATGGTACTTCTTTACATGTAGAGAGGTTGCCACTGACAACTGAAGCCCTTATCATTCTGACTGTTGAACACCATGAGATACTGAAATCTACTTACAAAATATATTTACCGTATTTTTCGGAGTATAAGACGTACCTTTTCCTGCCCTAAAAGTGGGTGAAAATTTAGGTGCATCTTATAGACCGAATACGAGCGTTTTTGGGCTCCCAAGTCCTCCACATGTCATGTTTTTGCCCTCCCTGACCCCAGAAGCATTCTGCAGGCCAAAAATGGGCACGTTTTTGACCAAAACATGCTGTGCAGAGCACTGCAGAGTGCTTCTGTGGGCCGGGGAGGGTAAAAATACGATGCATGGAGGCCAAAAACTATTTTTTTCTTGTTTTCTTCCTGTAAATTTAGGTGCATCTTATAGTCCGGTGCATCTTATAGTCTGAAAAATATGTTATATGTTGCTACTAATACATAGTTATTCTAATTGCTATTCTAATAACGTATTAATATACATTGTAATAATGTAGCTGAAGATGGAATGTGAAGTTATGAGTATATATGAGCAAAAAGAAATTTTAAAAGGTCATCTATTTTTAGAGTATAGAAATACAGTAATTGATATTGGTTTAGGTCTGCTGCTGGTTGCAAACTTGCTGGTTTTAAGCACTGCAAGCATGCGAAAGTAGCCAAGATTTAATTAGAATTTTTATCTGATTTAATACATTTGAATCTGAGCTTTGCTGGGTTGAATTCAAATAATCAGATCAGTTTTATTCACAAATTTGATTCATTTTAATGAAGCATGAAAGTGTAAAAGCACATTAATTTACTGAATAATGTACCTAGTTAGATTTGATGTATCACATTGATTAAGTTATTCAGACTTGATTCAAACAGCTATGATCAAATTTATTCTAAATCAAAGCTTTGCACAATCTTATTAGCCATTAATCCCTATGGTGTCCCACCCGTTCTGCAGTATGCAGTTGAGTTAGTGATATGTTCTGTATTACAAAACAAAAGAGGTTGCAATATGAAAGTATATACAAAGCCTTTGGAACTTTTATACATTGAATTGGAAATTAGAAGCTCAAAGAAAATTCTAATTTTGAACCAAGTGCATAATAAACCTATTAGCTTTAGGAATCAGATTCTGCTAAAGGAGGAATAAAAGGACAGAATAGGACATTGAGGTAAGAACATAAAGTATCATATAAAGTTAGAAGACCAAAATTCAAAGCAGTCTGTTTATACATTGATTTAAGATACTTTTTCATGGAAAAAGATACGTTTTATGTATGGAAATTACTCTTGATTTTCCTTGAAAAAAGCTTAGTACTGTGAATTGAATGAGTTGCCTAAGGATGATTGTGTTCTACTAGGGTCTTAGGATGAATCCATCCACAATTCTGTAATAATACCACCTATTTTTTCCTCAGGGTTTATTGATTGAAAGAGTTGGACGCAGACCTCTTTTGATTGGGGGATTTGGTTTGATGGTTTTCTTCTTCATCATACTTACTATGTGTATGAGTCTACAGGTCTGTAAATGTTAATTGATCTATTTTCTTTTAAATATGTGAAATCATCAGGTTTAAAAGTTCTTTTTAATCATTCTTATCTGCAACAAATATTAGATCTTTTCTGTGCAACCTTGAATTAGAATAATGGACAAATACTAATTTTCTTTTGTGAACTGCATTTAAGAAGCAAGTTCAAACTTTACATTAAAAATATTACTGTAGTTTTCAGGATTTGTAGTGTAACAAACTAAGGCATAACAATGAAGTGCTCCATCTGATATCTATCTGCATTATATTTTTTGCAATAATACCTTCCCAGTTTTATTTATAGCAAACTGAAAAAATATGGAAATGTTTCAGAATCATTATGACAAACCATGGTTTTAAACTATGTCTTCACCAGTCCTAATTTCCAGTTTTAAATAAAATCTCCTTTTCAAAGATTAAAGCATACTACTCAGGATCACAGCTATGGAGGTAGTGAAAATTGCTTTGAAGCTTATACATTTGTTCCACTTTTCTAAAGATCTAGGACTGCTCTGCATAGCTGTCTGTCCAAGAGCCCTTTGACCTGATCGTACAGATCTTGACAAACATGTGAGGTGCTGTGTTAGTGAGTTGCCCTTCTTGCTTGTGAATATTGATTTTTTTCATATTCTTATGACATTTGGATGTCAGAGCACTTCCATCAGTCTTGAATAACAAGGGGGAAACTGGAATTAAAACTTTGGGTTCAGCCAAATCCATTTCTGATGGAAATGCTAAGCAATCTAACAGTCTTAGTTCTGGGTAATCAGAGACTATGATTAGGTATGACCTTGGCTGATTTTGACAGGAGGAGACAGAGCTTGGATGGCACTGAACTAGAAAGGGCCTGCCCGCTCTCTTCGGATGTCTTCCACTGATTAGTCTCAGCCTGTAGAGAGTGTTTCTGTTATTGTTCTTTTAATCTGAGTAATAAAGATGGGATTTATTTGCTACCCATGACATATTAATGACTAGAGTTTATTATTCTAAGCAGGTATTAGATGGCATACAGATTTCCAAAGATAAGGTATCAGCAAAGTGGTCTTTGTATTACTCTGCAAATGTTCTTGCTTTCTACAAGCAGTCTGAGGATCTCTTTGTATTTGATTTGCAATTTTTTTTAAAAGTTGCCCAATAACTATTCTGGATGGTTTAAAATCAAACATAATAAAAAGATACAATTTGAATAAAACACAAACAATAAAACATAAAATAAAAACACCATATAAATTACTGTAGGTTTACAAAAAAAATTCATTTTTAATGTTATCATGTATTTTTCAGGATCAAGCAGTCTGGCTTCGATATCTCAGTATAGTTTGCATTCTTGCAATCATTGCCTCATTTTGCATCGGACCAGGTAATGACTGTCTTTTCAAAGATGCTCTGACAGAAAGAGTTGTGATGGTTTTTCTAATATAATTAAACCGCTCATAATATGGCCTGTAAAGTTGGATTAGGGTGGGGTAAATAGCAATATAGCAATAGCACTTACACTTATATACCGCTTCATAGTGCTTTACAGCTCTCTAAGCGGTTTACAGAGTCAGCATATTGCCCCCAACAATCTGAGTCCTCATTTTACTGACCTCGGAAGGATGGAAGGCTGAGTCAACCTTGAGCCTGGTGAGATTCGATCTGCCAAACTGCTGGCAGCCGGTGATCAGCAGAAGTAGCCTGCAGTACTGCACTCTAACCACTGCGCCACTGCGGCTCATAAATCTCTGTAATAGTATAAAGTATTACAGTATGTTCTTCAGGTGATAATAGATATATTGGGGCAGTTGAGAAAGACATACTTATTAGGTTACATGTATCTAAGAATAATAATATACTGTATAACATTATTATATGCAAATGCTATATATTATGTTATTTTATTGATTAGACTATTGTATACTTTTGAGAATGTCAGCTTGTAGTGATCACATAGATCTTCCCTAGGATGATTGGTCACCCACTTGGCCCTTCAGATCTTGCAATGGTATACCCATTGCCCTTGTAATCATATATTATATGATTATAAATCTAAATATATAAATTAAAATCTATTACATTATTTACAGAGTGCAGAATAACAGAGTTGGAACGGATCTTTGAAGTCTTCTAGTCCCTCCACTTAAGCAGGAGATCCTATACCAGTGATGGCGAACCTATGGCACGCATGCCACAGGTGGCACGCGGAGCCATATCGGAGGGCACAGGGCGTTGCCCTATGTCAGCTCCAGCGCGCATGATGCGCTGGCCAGCTGATTTTCGGCCTTGGGGAAGGCTGTTTCGCCTCCGGAGGCTTCAGGGAAGCTTCCCTGAAGCCCCGGAGTGCGAAAAACAGCCCAATGGGCAAATCGGAAGTTCAGAAAAAACGGCCAAACTGGAAATTCAGAAAAACGGACTTGTGCTGTTTTTCGCACTCTGGGGCTTCAGGAAGCTTCCTTGAAGCCTCCAGAGTGCGAAAAACAGCACAACGAGCAAACCGGAAGTCCGTTTTTCTGAATTTCCAGTTTGGCCGTTTTTTCACCATCCCAGTCCCAGGGGGTTGTGTGTATGCACAGGGGGCAGCGCAGGTGTGTGTGTGCATGGGTGGGAGGGAGGAAATGGGTGTGGACACATGCACGCACACTAGCACATGCACGCACCCCCTTTTGGCACGCAAACCAAAGAAGGTTCGCCAACACTGTCCTATACCATTCCAGACAAATGCTGATTGATTGTTGTCACTATCAAGGAATTTCTCCTTAATTTTAGGTTGGATCTCTCTTTGCTAAGTTTCCATCCGTTATTACTTGTCTTGCTCCCAGATGCTTTGGAGAATAAATTGTCCCTCTCTTCTTTGTGACAAGCTCTCAAATATTGGAAGATTGCTGTCATGGTACCCCTAGTCATTTTTTCATTAGACTAGACCAGGGATCGACAATCTTAAAAACTCAAAGAGCCATTTGGTCCCATTTCCCAGAGAAAACAAAACACCCGGAGCCCCAAAACATAGGTTGGCATGGCCAACTCGACATCACTCCCACCTAGTCACATGAACCCCCCAGCTACACCTATCCAGGTTTTGTGGCTGTTTTCTATGAGAAAAAGGTATCTCTCTCTTTTCCCTCTCTCTTTCTCCCTCTCCTATCTCTCTTTCTCCCTCTCCTATCTCCCTCCCTCTCATCTTTCTGTCTCTCTTTCCCACTCCCATTTCTCTCTATCTTTCCCTTCCTCCCCACCCATCTCTCTCTCACTCTCCTTCCCTCATCTCTCTCTTTCACCCATCTCTCTCTTTCTCCCCCTCTCTCTCCTTCTCTCCCTGTGTGCTGAGGAACGATCGCCACCCCAGCTTCTCTTTGGGAGACCCTCCTCCCCTTCTTGCGACTCCCTGGCTGGGTGTGGCGTGCGCGATGGGCGGGCGGCAAGCGGCTGCTCGCTTAAGGAGGATCATTGGACACTCAGACCGTGCGTTTTCCTTCTCAGACCCTGGTGGATTGTCCCGACTTGTACTAAAGAAGAAGAGAAAACAAACCCATATCTCATTCTTGGAAGTGGTCAAGACTGCAAGACTGAATTTTAAAACTCAGCTGTACATCGTCGTACAGCCTTTCCCGTTTTCACCCTTGCTACTTATATATAAAAACGCTCCCTGTATTCCTTTTTTTTGTTCATACTAAATACCTAAAAAATGCTGAAAGCAGGAGGCCAGAAAGCAAGCTGTGAGCGGGATTATAAATTTAAGCTTTCTTTTGGTATGTGTGTATGTGTGTTTTATTCTTGTCCAAATACATCCACCGAGTGGCTTCCGAAAGTTTTAGTTTTCCAGAATGCTCCTTCTTGCCTTCCTTCCCTCTTTAACATTCTTTCTCTCCTTGCCATGTCCCGTCCCATCCCCCCTCCCCGCAGCTCTTCGGCCGAGCGAGGAGGGCATGAGCTCCAGCCCAAAACTGCAGGAAGTGAAGGCAGCTACAAGCCTGCTTCTCTTCTGTTCTAAGGATCTGGCCATTGCCTTGCCATGCCCCCCCACCCCGCATGAGATGAGAAGGAGGGGGAGGAAGGTTGCCGGAGCGAAAACAGTTTTCGCTTCCTGCTGCTTTGGGCTGTAGCTGAAGCCCACCCCGCTCGGCTTGGTATATGAATTCCTGTTAATGCGCTGGAGTATCAGCCCCAGGCACTTCCCCATCCCCCGTCGACACCCTTACCTTCTCAGGCCAGGCGAGGGAAGGGAGGGTGAGGGAAGGGGCAGCCAGTGATGGGACAGGGAGCCATGGCAGAGGGCCCAAAGAGCCGCTTGTGCCTCGCGAGCTGCAATTTCCGACCCTTGGACTAGACATACCCAGTTGCTGTAAGCGCCTTGATCATCTTTTTTGCTATTCTCTGCACTCTTTCTAGAGTTACAATGTCTTTTTGTATCATGGTGACCAGAACTGGATACAGTATTTATTTATTATTTATTATTTATTATTTATTATTTATTATTTATTATTTATTATTTATTATTTATTAATTATTAATTATTAATTATTAATTATTAATTATTAATTATTAATTATTAATTATTAATTAATTAATTAATTAATTAATTATTAATTATTAATTATTAATTATTAATTATTAATTATTAATTATTAATTATTAATTATTAATTATTAATTATTAATTATTAATTATTAATTATTAATTATTAATTATTGCATTTGTATGCCGCCCAACTCCCAAAGGACTCTGGGCGGCTAACAACAATTGCAAATACAAAAAATATAAAAGCATTAAAACAGATAAAAACAGATTTAAAAACTCATACATACCCTTTCATGACTGGATCTCTCCAATTATAGCTGTGAGATCAACGGCCTTAAGCCTGCCAGAAGAGCCAGGTGTTAACCGCTTTTCGGAAGGCCAATAGGGTGGGGGTGGTCTGGATCTACAGAGATAGCTGGTTCCAGAGAGCCGGGGCAGCCACAGAGAAGGCCCTCCCCTGTGGGCCCGCCAGCCGGCATTCTTTAGCTGATGGGACCTGGAGGAGACCAACTCTGTGGGATCTCACCGGTCGCTGGGAGTTTTGTGGCAGAAGGCAGTCTTGAAGATAGCCTGGTCCTAAGCCAAGTAGGGCTTTAAAGGTGATGACCAACACCTTGAATTGTGTCCAGAGACCAATAGGAAGCCAGTGCAGCTCGCGGAGAATTGGTGTAGTGTGGGTGTACCTCGGCGCACCCACAACAGCTCGAGCGGCTGTATTCTGGATCAACTGTAGTCTTCGAACATTCTTCAGGGGTAGCCCCATGTAGAGCGTGTTGCAATAATCTAATCGTGAGGTGACAAGGGCATGATTGACTGTGAGGAGAGCCTCACGATCCAAGTAGGGTCTTAATTGGTGCACCAGATGGACTTGTGCAAAGGTCCCCCTAGCCACAGCTGTCAAGTGTTGCTCTAATTTCAGCTATGGGTCTAGGAGGACACCCAAATTATGAACCCGTTCTGAGTGGGACAATTTCTCCCCCCCGAAAACCAAGGATGGACAGTTGACATAGTCCTTAGGAGGCAGTATCCACAGCCACTCGGTCTTGTCTGGGTTAAGTCTGAGCCTGTTGACTCCCATCCAGACCCTCACAGCTTCAAGGCACCGGCCCATCACATCCACTGCTTCATTGAATTGATGCGGGGTGGAGATGTATAACTGGGTATCATCCGCATATTGTTGATACCTCACCCCGAATCATCGGATGACCTCCCCCAGTGGTTTCATGTAGATATTAAATAGGAGGGGAGAGAGGCCCGAACCCTGAGGCACCCCACAAATGAGGGGTCTAGGGGTCAATCTCTGTCCTCCTATTAACACCGACTGCGATCGACCAGAGAGATAGGAGAACCACCGTAATACGGTGCCTCCCACACCCAGCTCTCTTAGCCGTCCCAGAAGGATATCATGATCGATGGTATCGAAAGCAGCTGAGAGGTCAAGTAGCACCAAGATGGAGGAGTGACACCCATCTCAGGCTCGCCAGAGATCATCCATCAATGCGACCAAAGCGGTTTCCGTGCTGTAGCCAGACCTGAAGCCAGATCGAAAGGGGTCCAGATAATCTGTTTCATCCAATAGCCGTAGGAGTTGGAGTGCCACCACTTTCTCAACAACCTTTCCTAAAAAGGGTAGGTTGGAGAATGGACGAAAGTTTTTTAATTCAGCTGAGTCCAGGGAAGGCTTCTTGAGAAGGGGTCACACAACCGCCTCCTTTAAAGGTTGCAGGAAGGACCCATCACTCAAGGATGCGTTGACTAACACCTGGAGCCAGCCTCGTGTCACCTCCCTGGTGGCCGAAACCAGCCAGGAGGGGCACAGGTCCAATAAACAAGTGGAGGAACTCATCGCTCCTATAGCCTTGTCCACTTCCTCAGGAGTCACAGATTCAAACTCATCCCATATTACAGGACTAAGACCTCCCCCTATCGTCTCGGTGAGAATTGCCCAATCAGAGTCCAGGTCCATCTGAATCTGAGCGACTTTATCCGACAGAAACTGTACAAATTCCTCAGCTCTACCTTGTAAGGGCTTCTCCGTTCCCTCTACGTTAAGGAGGGAACGAGTCACACTAAAAAGGGTGGCTGGGCGCGAATCAGCTGATGCATAAGTGCGGAAAAATGCGAACATTTTGCTGCCCATATCGCCACTAAATTAGTTCTAATAAAGTGTGGCAGTATAGCAGTACTAATATATAATGTGATCTTGATTCTATTTCTCTGTTGATGCAGCCCAGGACTGAATTGGCATTTTTAGCAGCTGCACGCAGCTGACTCATATTTAAGTGACTGTCCACTAGGACCTCCTGGATCTCTCTCATAGTTACTACTGTTCAATCTATTCTATACCTGCGCATTTGTTTTTTCTTGCCTAAGTGTAAAACCTTCCTCTTCTTGCCACTGAATTGCATTATGTTACATAGGGCCCAGTATTCAAGCCTGTCAAGATCTTTCTGGATCTTGTGCCTATCTTTAAAGTATTGGCTATTCCTCCTAACTTGGTGTCATCTTCAAATCTGATGATTCTCATTTTATCCCCTCATCTAAATTGTTTATGAAGATGTTGATGGGTATTGGGCTTAAGACAGAACCTTGGGCATGCTTCCTACTGCATACTTCCCTCCATGTAAATGTAATTCAATTGAGGACCACAAGTTTAGTGCAGTTTGTCAGCTAGTTACGAATCCATCTGGTAGTGATGCTATCCCACATTTTTCTATCTTACCAAGAAATAGGTTATTTTTCAAATGCCTTATTGAAGTCCAAGTATATTGTGTCCACATCTTTTCACGTGTCCACTAATTTAATCACTTTGTCAAAGAATGCAATAAGATATATTTGGTATGATCTGTTTTTGACAGGCCCATGGTTTGTCTTCATGGCTTCTAGCTTTGCTTGCTTCTAGGTGTTTGCAATTCTGTTACTTGATTACTTTTTCCAGGATCTTCCCAGGTATTGATGTCAAGCTGATAGGTCTCTAGTTTCCTGGATCCTTTTTTCCTCTTTTTTTGAAATGGGAACCACATCAGCTCTTTAATAGTCCTTTGGTAGTTACACGGGGCTCCAGGTTCTTTGAAAGATATGGTTTAATGGTTCTGAAATCACATCTGCCAGCAACTTCAGAAATGTGGTCCTAGTGATTTGAATTCTTCTAAGGTGGACAGGTGTTGTCTTACCATTTTCTATTTTAACTTGTACTCCTAGTTTGCCTTTTACTAACTTTGGTAGATTAGGTCAGATGCAAAGAATGAATTAAGCAGTTCTACTTCTCCCTGCTGCCCATCATTTCCTTGCTATGCTGTGGACCAATCATTTCCTTAACCTTTTCTTGTTTTTTTACATAATTTTGAAAAAAATATTTTTGACATTTGTTGTAAGTCTTAGTTCATTCTGACCCTTAGTTTCCAGAGTTCATCTTTGCAGATTTGGGCTATATGTTGGTATTCTGCCTTAATATATTACCAACACGTACTTGACAAAAATAAATAAATAAAATAAATAAAATTATGTGTCCCTTTTTTTTCCAGGGAGTTTTTCAGTTTATCAGGGAGTTCTTTATGCAAACCTGCAATTTTCTTTTTCAGTGGTATGGTGCTGGACTGGGATTTTTGAGTTTCCCAAACTTTTTGTCAGACTGAAGCCAGATTGATTGGCCTGCCACAATATGCTATATTCTTTTGGAATGTATCTTGCTGTGGGAAGTTGGGAGGGGCGGTGGCATGAGGAGGTAGAGATAGTCAAAATAAATTCCTTTTAGAGTTTCAAGGTCATCCTTTGTCCAGCAGTCGCCCGGAAGAAGATGAGAGTGTACGGACCTGGTGGCAGAAGATTAGTGGTCCATGTGACAAACTTGTGGGTGTGGGACAGGGGAATGAACTTTAAACTGGAAGAGAAGCTCTGGGGAAACCAGATTTGGGTTTCCACCGATGTACCAAGATGGCTCTAGGAATAAATTGGAACTTTGAGGAAACTTTTGCCTTGGACTCTGATTTATGCTTAGATGTTATTTGGAACCCTGACACTTTACTGTTTAAGATTTTCATCCATGGAATCCTTCCGAAGCTCTAAATTTGTTGAAACCAGCTCTTTTAAAGTCTAAGACACTAGTTTGCTTTTATTCTATTGCTTGTGTCTTCATTATATTGAATTCCAATATGACATGATCACCCTCCTCCAAAGTTCCTGCAACTTCAACCCATTCTATTATTTCATGTCTGTTAATAAGAATTCAGTCCAGTGTAGCTGACCCTCTAGTTTACTGGTGTCAAACTCTATCACATCACATGACGTATCATGATGCATCGCAACAATTTTTGCCTTGAGCTGGGGTGGGCGTGTGACCACCAGCTCATGGGCCGCCAGTTTGACACCCCTGCTCTAGTTCCTTCCTCTACCTTTTGGATGACAAAGTTGTCAACTAAGCTTGTCAGGAACCTGTTTGATCTCGCACTTGAAGCAGAGTTTGTCTCCCAGTTGATGTGAGGGCAGTTAAAGTCCCACATTACTACTGTCGTGTGTTTCCTGCATACATTAGTTAACTGATTAGCAAAAAGTTAATCTATTTCGTCTACTTAGTTGGGTGCCTGTAGTATACACCTATGCCAATGTCATTCCTTTTCCTTTTATTTTAACCCATATGCATTTGAGGAGGCTTTCATTCTTGGTTTTATGCATTTCTGTAGTGATTTTTTAATGTATAATACAACTCCACTTCCTCTTTTGTTAGGTCTGCTTCTTTTGAACAGTTTATATCCTTCCAGCAGTATATTCCAGTCCTGAATTTCATCCACCAATTTTTGCTAATGGCAACTATATCATACCTGTCCTCATGTACTAGTATTTCAAGTTCACCCTATTTGTTTCCCAAACTTTGAGCATTAGGCATCTGAGTCCTTTATGGCTGACCCTGGGTATTCTTCCTACATCTCCTGTTTTATATCTTCCTTCCTTCCCACCACTCCCTACCTCCTTGTTTGGTTAGCTGTCTTGAGGTTTACGCCTGGGATTAGGTCTTAAAGATTCTAAAGATTGGTCACCCTCCCACTCAGTTTTAATTTAAAGCCTCTTGAATAAGAAAAGCAGTCATGTTTCAAATAGTTTCTTCCCAGTTCTTGTGAGATGCAGCCCATCCCCTGCCAGAAGGCCTTCATGTAAGTAATGTGGACCATAGTCTAAGAATTCAAAGTTCTATTGACGCCTCCACCCCTTAAGCCACTGGTTTATTTCTAAAATTCTCTCTTCCCTCTTTGGAAGTACAGATGACTACACCATCTGTACTCCTAACTCTTTAGCTTTCATGCCAAGTTATTCATAGCGTCTTGATAGTGTTTTTGGTTCATTGTTGTATCGTTCATCCCCACATGAAAGAGAAGGATGTGGGGTTGATTATTTTAGTAAGGCTCTCAGTCACATCTTTGATTTTTGTTTCTGGGAGACAATATATCATTGTTCCCCGAAAATAAGACCCAGTCTTATTTTCTTTTGGGCCCCAAAATAAGCACCAGGTCTTATTTTGGGGGATGGCTTACCTTAGAACCACAGCAGCCAGGCCTCCTACACCCCGACATCTGTTGCACCACTGCCTGACTTCTTCTGCGGCTGCTTGCAGCCATTCGCAGCCAGACACCACGTGGTGCATCACACATGTGCTGCCGCTCGCGGCACAAGGCTGTGTGGCTCATCGTGCCAGTGCCGCTGTTCACGGCAGGCCACGTGGCATATTGAGCCATTGAGCGCGTGAGCGGTGGCACTGGCGCAATGAGCCATGTGGTCTCCTGCCATGAGCGGTGGCACTGATGCAATGTGCCATGTGGGGTTTAGTCGCAAGCGGCACATGTCCTGCCGCAAGCAGTGGCACTGGCTCAACATGCTGTGCAGCCTCCTGCTGTGAGCGGCAGCACCGGCACAATGTGCCACATGGTGTCCAGCTGCAAGTGGTCATAGAAGAAATCAGGCAGCAGGACAGGTTTCGGGGTGTGGGAGGCCTGGCTGCAGTGGTCCTAAGGTAAGCGGGTGAGGGGTGCATGGGGCAGAGAATTAAATTTCAGAGAATTAAAGCAGTGATGCTTATACGGTCCTAATAATTTGTAGACGAGTACATACACAAAAAACCAGGAATAAAACATCTTCAAATAAGGGATTTAAAGAGAATTGGTCAGTTTGTCCTGCACTAAATTAAAAGTGACTCCTTCCTTGAGGCAAAATGTTGTGTATTTGGAGCATATGAACAGAAGATAGACTTTAGAAAATCATTAAATTTGTCAAATTGAGGGACATAAAAGGAGAAGACAATAGATGAGATTAGTATGATGTCATTGGATTATTAATATCATTAGTATCATTGGATTATTAATATCATTAGTATGATGTCTTTGGATTATCAATATCAAGTCAGGATGCCAAGTATTCTTACTCATAGCAGGATACCACATACCATTTACAAGAAATCAAACCTATTAGATCTTGTTTGTGTTTATCATTTTTTTAATGGAATCATGGTAAAATAAAATTAATTTCAATATATAATGATCAAGAGTGATGGTTGCTATGTGTACAAATTATATATTTCATAACACTCATCTTTTCTAACAAAATATCAAATATGTCTAATCAGATTTGATCTTATTTACAACAGGATGAAAGGCCTCATGGCAGCACACTCCTGAGTATTCTTTAGCAATAGGTTCCTGGCCTGAATAGACCTCAAGCCTTTGTTTTTCTTATTAGGAATAGGTTTATGAAACATCTAATTTTTGTCTCTTTCTTGCAGGTGGAATTCCATTTATCCTCACCGCAGAGTTCTTTCCACAGTCTCAAAGGCCAGCAGCATTTATGATTGCTGGAATAACCAACTGGCTCTGCAATTTCATAGTTGGACTCCTTTTCCCTTTCATTCAGGTATGGGCTCCGAATTACAGAAGGTACCAGAACATTTTAAAAAGGGCAAAGTATGATTTGCAGTGAAATCAATATGTAACCCTCTTGATCTATTTATAGTATCTTTTTTCAGTGTTATAAAACTTCTGATTTATTTATTTTTTATTCAAAAAAGAATAGCTTTAAGTCATTACATGCAAACCATCATGAGTTGGGGACATAAAAATAAAAACATAGGGCAATTTAAATAAAAATTAACAGAAGAATTAATTGAAAAATACACAGGAAAAGATGAGGCTCTGAAAAGATATAGAGCATGTTGATCTGTTCCTGTTTATGAGGCAACTTAATGTAAAGAAGTGCCAGTTTGCAAAGAACATACAAAGGCTAAACCTCTTTAAAACATCCAAAAATGAGAAACCACAAGCTCCCTTGGTAACTTATACAAATCTTACTTTAGGAAGTTTTTCCTTACATTTAACTACAACTTATACCCCATTTTGACCTTAATTTTTGTGACCATGGAAAATAGTTCTGATCAACTTTCCTACATAATTTTGTATGCAATTAAATAGCACAGTTTTAATGTGACCAGAATTAAGAATATGTGGGGATAATCCATAATATCTTGGGCTGCATGATTTTCTACAGGTTTTATTGTTTTTAAGCTAGAGAGATCAAAATATGGTGCTCAGCTTCAAAGCATATTATGAAATGCTGGTAATAGAAGGCATGTGTTTAGTCAAAGGAAAATGTTTTTATACATTTGTAGACCAAGACTGGTTTGATATCTGGTAAGGATCCTGATAATCCAGGTTTCATTTTGCTTTGTGTTTTCAGGAAGGGTTGCAAACATACTGTTTCCTGGTTTTTGCTGCCATCTGTCTTGTTGGAGCCACTTTCCTTTTCTGTGTTTTACCTGAAACAAAAAAGAAAACACTTGCTGAAATCAACCAGGCATTTGCCAAGAAGAAAATGCCTCTGGAAATCCAGGAAATGGGCCATTTTGATCCCAAGGGAAAATCAAGTGAAGTAGAAGAATCCAATTTTTGTCATTCATTGGGAAATGAAAAAAACAAAAGTGAAATGGCCTAAATTCAATTTTTACATGGTTTTTTTTTCTTTTTTGCATTTTAACAAAGCTATTTATTAATTGTCTTGTGGTTGGAGAGAAGTTGTGGCTAGAGTTGATAAAGAATCAAAAAATGAGGAACTGGATTATTTGAGCAAGATCATTGATTCATTTAACTATGTAAATTCACATCTGAGCATTGAGGCATATTAAGCAGCTAGCATTTCCAATGAAACTTCCTTGATTAATTGTAGGAGTGCAGTGACTTTTACCACTAGTTTGGGTTCATGGTTCAAGCATGATTCCCTTTCTCAAGCATATGTTTTGCAAATTCAAAAACCTATTTTTTATTTACAACTTTAATTAAAATTCAGATTTTTTTATAGTGAAGATTGGATTTATGGAGGGTTTTAACCTTTTGAGGTTAATGCTAAAATAATTAGTCCCATATAGATAACTTCTTAGACTCATGGCAATTCTATGAGGACATACTTAAATCTCAGATCTTCAGTATCTTTTCCTCGTTAAATATAATAAGGGCTTTAGGTTTTTGCAGTCCATTTTTATTTTACATCTTTGAGTGGCAGTTACTTTGTAAATAAAATTTAGTGAATGTGTATTTGAACATTGTAGCTCAACCAATATCATCTAGTATCTTTACCCCAAGTCAGCCCAATGATGAAAACATATCTTGCTTTGTGGTTCATCTTTTATCAGGTTATAGATATAGTTTTAGTTACATAATGCTGAACCCAGGAATGTTGTGTTACAAACTATGAAAGATGCAGGAATAGGTAAGCTGTATTGCGGTGAGGCAATTTTAACTGCCAGTTATTTGGTCAATAGACTATGGAGTTCAGCAATTAATGAAACTCCATATAAAAGACAACCATCTTTGGCACATTTAAGAATCTTTGGCAGCAGTGCATGGGTACACATTTCTAAAACAATTAGGAGGAAAGGACAACCAAAGGCAAGGAAACTGAAATCTATAGGTTATCAGTCAAGATCAAAGGCATATAGATTTACACAAAAAATTTATTATTTCACGTTTTACAAATGTTTCTGAACATGAGAATTGGGAAAATGTACATGCCAATAATGAAATTTTTATGCCTGTTAGTCAAAGGTCTCCAATAAATGAACATTCACACAGGCACGTTAAATAGAAATCCCAGAGTAGCTCAGGGTCTGATTATAGCTTAGAAGAATGTTTGGAGAGTGAGATTCCAGTGAAATAGAAACATTTTATTCCAAGGAGGTCTGAAAAAAAAAGCAAAGATTTACAGTTGATGAGGTAAAAGTGTGTAACACTCTTAGAGTCTCAAAATTACCAGGAAGTATTAAATTTACCTCTGGCAAAACAAAAGAAATGGAAAGAGGCAATGGATGAAGAGATGTTTATGTAAAGACATAAAGTTTTCACTCCAATGAGGTTACCAGAGGGAGAAAAAACTGTTGGATGCAGATAGATGTACAAAAAGAAACTTTTGTGAATGATGAAGTACAATGATGAAGCTGACCAAGGAGAGATTCAACCTGGAAGTGAGGAGAAACTTTCTGACGGTGAGAGCGATCAACCAGTGGAACAGCTTGCCAGTGGAGGTTGTGAGAGCCCTAACACTTGTGACCTTCAAGGAGAGACTGGACTGCCATCTGTCTCAAATTGTGTAGGAACTCCTGCTTGAGCAGGGGGTTGGACTAGATGACCTATAACCGTGATGGCGAACCTATGGCACGCGTGCCACAAGTGGCACGCAGAGCCATATCGGTGGGCACGTGAGCTCAGGTCCGGTGCGCATGTGCGTGCCATCCAGCTAATTTTTGGGCCTTCTGGGCCCACTGGGAGTCAGGAAACAGCCTATTTTCAGCCTCCGGAGGGGGTGGGGAAGGCCGTTTTCACCCTCCCCAAGCTCCTAGAAAGGCTCTGAAACCTGGGGAGAGCGAAAAAAGGGCATGGCTTAGCATGTTGGGAGTGGGGGGGTCACGCGCACATGCGCGGGGGGCGCAAGGAATTATGGGTGTATGCATGCATGCATGCACGCACCCCCCGCGTCCCCCCTTTTGGCATGCGAACCCAAAAAGGTTCGCCATCACTGACCTATAAGGTCCCTTCCAACTCTAATAATAAATCTAAAAATAAATAAATAAATAAATATAAAGCAAGGTTAGTTGCCCAAGGCTTCACACAAAACAAAAATGTTTTTTATGATGAGGTATTTGCACCTACAGTGAGGAGTGAAACCATAAGACTAACTTTAACCTTGGCAGCATTGCAAAATTATAAGGTATACCATTTTGATATCAATTCTACTTACCTAAATGCAGAATTAAAAGAAAAAAATATGTATGAGACAAGCTCCTGGTTATGAGAGTGATTAACCAGGAACAGTATATAAAGCCTAAAACAATCAGTGGGAAATTGGAACAAATGTTTAGATACTATTTTGAAAAAAATGGGTTTCAGAGTATGCTTGCATACTCAAAATTGTGAAGGCAAAATATCTACCTTATTTTTCAGAGTATAAGACACACCTTTTTACCCCCCAAAAGAGGGTGAAAACTTGGGTGCGTCTTATACACCGAATGTAGCCCCACCCACCCCCACCCTTTGGCCTCTGTCTTCCAGCAATTTACCTGTTTGCAGCAAAGAGGGAAGAGCCTGTAAAGCCAAGCAAGTCACTAGCAGCTTCCCGACATACAGCTGATTAGGTTTGCCACGTGGGAAAATGAAAGTGAAACTAACTGCAAAGAGGCAAATAGCTGGGAGAGACACACAGATTTTTATTTTTTGCTGAATTGGATGGAAGGGGGTAAGTGAATAACTATAAATGTCTGTAGAATGTTCAAATTATTAGACTTATTTTTTAAAGTCCTTTATTATTGTTCTAGAGCCAGGGGTCTCCAACCTTGGCAACTTTAAGACTTGTGGACTTCAACTCCCAGAATTCAACAGCCAGCTTTGTTAGCTTTGCTGGCTGTGGAATTCTGGGAGTTGAAGTCCACAAGTCTTAAAGTTGCCAAGGTTGGAGATCCTTGTAAATCTAGACAACTTAAAATAAAGAAGCTTTTTAAAATTGTTTTTAAGTATATTTATAAATTGGTTATTCTTGTATTCTCTCTGTTATACGCCGCCCTGAGTCCTTCGGGAGTTGGGCGGCATATAAGAAAACCAAAATAAATAAATAAATAAACAAATAAATAAATAAATAAACAAACAAACAAATAAATAAATAAATAAATAAATAAATAAGCTTTGCTGGCTGTGGAATTCTGGAAGTTGAAGTCCACAAGTCTTAAAGTTGCCAAGGTTGGAGATCCCTGTAAATCTAGACAACTTAACAAAATAAAGAAGCTTTTTAAAATAAATGCTTGCTCTGAAGAGGCCCAGTGCTATTGTATCTTCTTTTAAATAATAGAGAATAATGTATACTTCCAGAAATTTTAATTAATTTTAACAGCTCTGTACAAGTATAGTATGAAATGTAACAGTGTCCTGTTTAGTATTAGAGTTTAGTTACATTGGAGTAGATCTATTTAAATAATTGGGAAGAGTTAGTGTGACTACATTTAAGAAAACTTTCTGGCATACTGTACATTTCTCCAATTCTTTGCTATTTCTATGGGTCAGGCACACATGCACAGAAATACACAGCAAACAGTGTATATCATCTGTGCTGTTTGCTGTTTGGCAAATTGCTTGGAGGCAGAGGCCTTTTTCCCTTGTTTTCCTCCCCCAAAACTAAGGTGCGTCTTATACTCCGAAAAATACGGTATATTGTTAGCATTTGTGGATGATATTTGTTACATAACAAAAGAACAATCACAAATTTATTCATTTGCAAAACAGCTTGAAAAGGATTTTCAGTTAAAGAGTCTAGGGCAGTGATGGCGAACCTATGGCACGCGTGCCACAGTTGGCACGCGGAGCCATACCTGCCGGCACGTGAGCCGTTGCCCTAGCTCAGCTCCAGCGTGCATGTGCACTCCGGCCAGCCGATTTTCGGCTTGCACAGAGGCTCTGGGAGGGCGGTTTCAGCTTCTGGAGGGCCTCCGGGTGGCAGGGGAGGAAGACTCTGGAGCCTGGGGAGGGCAAAAAACGGGCCTACTAGGCTCACCAGAAGTTGGGAAATGGGCCGTTTCCAGCCTCTAGAGGGCCTCCGGGGGGCAGGGGAGGCCATTTTCACCCTCCCCAGGGATTGAATTATGGGTGTGGGCACTCGCGCATGCGCGATAGTGCGCATGCACACGTGCTTTTGGCACCCGAGGAAAAAAAGGTTTGCCATCACTGGTCTAGGAGAAATAACCATTTAGGAGTAGAAATAAAGAAACTACAAGAAGGAGGGTATATTTTAAGTCAAAAGAAGAAAATAGAACAATTGTTTAAAAAGTATAATATGGAAAGTTGTAAAAGTGTGCAAACTCCCATGATACCAGATTTTCAAACCATCAAAAATAGCTACCATATTTCTTGGAGTATAACATGCACCGGAGTATAAGACGCACCTTAGTTTTTGGGAAGGAAAATAAGAAAAAAAAATTCTGCCTCTGCTTCCATCGGTATTCATCTGGCTAGCGTCCCCTCAGTGCATGAGAGAGTTAAAGGCTGTTTGGAAACTGAAACAGTATTTGCTGTGTGAGCAACAAGGAAGGAGACAGCAAGGAGCCTGGGCGTGGCTTATCTCAACTGTTCTGTACTAAAGCTGCATGCTGTGCTGATCTCTAAAACTAAAAGTGAAACTCCTCTCCTCTGCTTGTGTTTTGCTTGTATTTACTATGTTGGAAAACTTGCTTTTGGTATTGTATATTTACTTTATATTATATATAAAGAGAAGTTATTGAATCTTGCTGAATCAGTTACTTGCGTGTGCTTTCTGGATGTGATTGCTGCTGCAAACTCTGACACATCCTTGCAGCAAATAATGAACAGCCAGGTCAGCTTCAGCACATTATTGCAGCCTGATTCAGCATGAGCAGCTGATTGGCAGATGGATCAGCCTCCCGGAATACCCCCAATCAGTTGTTCCAGGCTGCAGGGATTGCCACAGACCATCGCCTCCTCTGTGCCTCACGTTTTTGGCTAAATTCGGTGCATAAGACACACCCAAATTTTCACCCTCTTTTAGGGGGGGGGGAGTGTGTCTTATACTCTGAAAAATACAGTATTTTTATAGGAACTGTATCAGGCAGTCATAGGAAGTCCATTGTACTTATCACAATGGTCAAGGCCCCCCATTCAGTCAATATTTTAAGCCATTATTCATCAAAGTCTACACAACAACACTGGTTAAGAATTAAAAGAATACTACATTATTTAAAGGGAACTATGGATTTAGGATTGCATTTACAACCATCAAGTGAATTGGAATTGAAATGTTTTGTAGATAGTGATTGGACTAATGATGTACAAGACAGAAAGTCAGTCAGGATTTGTTATAATGTTTGCAAACACATAAGTGGGTTGGAAATCTAGAAAACAGACTTCAGTTGCCATTTCTACAGCTGAAGCAGAATTCATAGTATCAAGATTGTGTTCAGAGATAACATACTATATACAATTACACTGTTCTACAGGTAAAAAGTTGCGAACATGAAAACAGCTGTTCTTACAAAATTTTGGGGTGCTAAAAACGAAAATAACATTTAAAAATGTATATTGGCTCTAGTTTCCATGATATAAGCAACCAACTAATGAAATAAGGTTTATAAAATGCATGATGCAACTTACACAATAGATTACATAGTCAGTATTGGTGACCAATAGAAAACCGCCACGCGTACCAAGATGATGCAATATTAGCTAATATTATGTCACCAAATTCTATAAAAGTCACAGTATCTGTTGCTTGGTGAGTTAGACAGCGTCTTTAAACATTGTTTTATGCTAGTAAATTTAGTTATGCCTCGAACCTGTTTAAATAAAGCAGATAATTTCTGCTATATTTGCGGTGAAGTTACTTTTGCATCCCAAAACACGAAGGATCACAACCGTGATTAAGAAACCTACAACTTTATTTATTTATTTATTTATTAGTTGCATTTGTATGCCGCCCACTCCACAGAGACTCTTGTATTTCGGTTGCAAAATAGGAGACCAGGACAAAAACTGGGTGCCACACATATGTATGCCATATTCATCTGGATCGAGACTTGTCCAATGGTTGAATGGGAATAAGCCTTCTATGCCTTTCGCAGTGCCAATGGTTTGGAGAGAACCAACAGATCATGTCAGTAATTGTTATTTTTGTATGGCGCCTCCAATTGAGAAAGGTCTTACTAAGAAAAAAAAGTTGTTTGTGCAGTATCCAAACATTCCATCAGCAATACGTCCAGTACCTCATGGAGAAGGACTACCGATTCCAAAAGTGCCTGAATCTTTCGCAGTTGAGTCCAGTGAGGAAGAACCTCAGGAAGCTTGTAGTGATGAACCAACAGCCTTACATGACCCGGATTATCTGCCATCCACATCCACTGAACCACACCTCATAACACAAATGGAATTGAATGATCTAATAAGAGATCTGGATCTTCTGAAGAACAAGGCAGAGGTTTTAAGTTCAAGACTAAAGCAGTGGAATCTCCTGGCAAGTGATGTTCGTACAGATCCGTGAACTTATTAACGATGATGAGTTTCTTTCTCTGTTGCACGGCAAGGAAAAGACTGTGTGGATAGCATTCATGTCAGTGACATCAAATTGTCTTGGAAACAATAAAGCAGCAAACTACAAGGAAGTGGTTGAAAAACTCATCCAGGCCTACAAAAATCTTGGTTGTAACATGTCCTTAAAAAATCATTTTCTACACTCATGTGAATGGTGCCCCTTCACACCCATGTTTGGGATCACACAGGCAATGCCTGGTCCTCAGCTAAGCCACCCTGGGCAAGGAGGCACATGGCTCCTGGGGCAGGCAGGGTTTGGAGGGTAGCTGGGCTGCTGGAAGGGATCAAGAGGCCATGGCTGCAGGCAGGAGGAAGGTCTGTGGCATGAAGGTGCTCAGTTGAGTACAGGGAGACACTGCTGGTTCTCCTTGGGCCACCTGATGTACCGGGAGATGGCCAGGGCTCAGAAGGAGAGGGGAGAGGCACTGGAAAAGTGTCCCGAGAGCCCCTGAGATGTGGAGGGACCTGCTGGTGCTAGGACTTGGCAGCTCCTCTGGGAAGGTCTCTTAAGTCACTGCCTAGGCTGGGTTTGAGATGTGCCCCACCTGCCCTGGGCAGCCATTGCAACCACCAGAAAGCCTAGATTAGGAAGGAATCTCCCCAAAAGCTGAGTGTCTCTGTCATTTTAGGTGGTGAAGGCAGCCACAGTTGCTGCCCATGTTTTGGACTGAAGGGGGACCATTAAAAGGCCAATCAGTATCTATGTAAGCCTTGATTTGACTTCTGAATGGCCATGGCAGCGATAAGGTGTGGAGGGAAAAGTGATTGCTCTTTTGAGCAATACCCATACCACCACACCACACCCCAGCTTGCTTCCTCTGGAGTAAGGGGAGGAAGGGAGGAGTCCAGTTCCCAGACCTAATTCAGATAGCTCAGGAATGGGGTACAGCATGGGGAATAGGCACCTGGGGAACTTTTCCCCTGCTCCTCTGGCTCACACATTTTTCTCCTCCCTTGTGATCAGGTGGTGACAGCATCTAAATAAAAATGTGTGCGCCCATGTCCACCCTCCACCTGGGTAACTTCCCCAATTCCACACAGATGTGTGTGCGTGCACAACCCACCCATCCACTTTGCACTCAGAAGCTATCCACCCCCCTTCCCTAGCAAGCCAGAAGGCACACCAGGCAAGAGGAAGAAATGACCATGCTGTCTTGGAATCAATGGGGACAATTAATATGATCATCACACATCTTCTCCCTCCTGGCCAGCCTGCACCTGCCTGCCACAGACACCGGCAGCCCCATGCTTGAGGACACCTTTCTCGGCAAAGAGTGCAGAGCCTCTTCATCCAACAATGTTTTCCTTTCCCCCTCCACACTCCATGCCAACCCCACGCTGGGTGAGGATCCTGAGTTTTTCAGCAAGGCGAAGAAAGTCTCCCCCTCCCCCATCTGTAGCCTACCCCAAATGCCAGAGAAGAAATTTGAGCACTTCAAGGAAGTTGAACCAACAGGACTGTGCTGGATTTCCTAGATGCCTTTCTTTGGCCAGAGGACTGTGAAAGCTTGTAGGGAGAAGGGAGGGCATGCAAAGGCAGTGGGATGAACTGGACTGGATCAGGAGGCTGCAGTCAATTGTCCCTACCTGGGCATCCTTTAAAACACAACATCAAGCACAATGAAGTCAAGAAAAGGGTTAGGAATGAATACATCAATAGAGTGAAGATGATCTTAAAATCCAAAGTCAGTGGAGGAAATGCCATCAAGGCAAGCAACACCAGGGCAATTCATTGGAACAGTGGACTGAACTCAAGCAGAATTAAAGGCCCTGTATAAGAAGACTAGAAAAATAATGACAATGAATCATGCCCGTTCATCCCCAGAGAGATACCGATGGATTCTACTTAAAAAGGAAAATGAGCGGGTATGGAATGTTGCAAGTAATCAGATGGCTGAAGAAGAAAAAAGAACATTGGAAGAGTATCTGAAAGATAGTGAAGAAAATGCACTGAAGTTATGTGGAAAGGGAACTACACTGAGACTGTAGGTCACAAGAAAAGCAAGACCAGAAATCTCTAAAAGCAAAGCCAGACCAAAGTGATAGGAAAACTAGAAACTACTAATAGGGAAACTAGAAACTGCCAAAGAAATCAGAATAAAAAATAGAAACAAAAACAGATATCCCTAAGAAAAGAGCAAGCCAAAGTAATTAGAAAAGCCAGACACACTGGAAAAGGAAAAACCAAAATCATTATAAAATGCAAACAATCTACAGGACAGGCAGGAAGAAATAATTAAATTACAAAAGAGGAGACTGAGACATGGCACCAAGAAAAGATTAGCTCTAAAACATAACTTGGAAAAAGCGGACACCAAATTTGGAATAATAAAAGACACAACACTTAAAGCTCATCCACACCTCCACAGATTCAAACAGGCTAACATTTACCTCTTCCCCCTCCCACTGAGACCACTCCCGATATGGAAGAGAAAACAAATACAAACCAGAATGAGGACTATTAACTACCACACAAAAGCCATGGAAATTAGACCCAAAAGAAAAGAGTATAAAAATGTAAAGTTTGCAATAAGAAATTGCTTGCTTGCCAGGAACGCTTGAGCTGAACTAGTCACTCCTTGCCTTCCTTCAATAAACTGCTTTTGGTAGCTGGCCTTTTCGAAATTATTTCTAACATTTGCAGAGAGTTTTTTCCCAGCCGGGAACGAACCAGGAATATTCTTCCAACAGTTAGTATACCAGGAAGACCTACTGAGTAATGGAAAGACCAAACTGGCCTACAAGAAAGATCAAATGAAGAGAAAGAAGGCATGAGAAGACAAAGCATTACATGGCCAATACATTAAAAAAATAGCAGAGAAAGCAGGTAATAACAGGACCTGGCAATGGCTAAGTGCAAAAAAAGTGAAGAAAGAGACAGATGTGCTAATTCTGTCTGCACAAGACCAAGCCTTAAGAACAAAAGTCAGAATTGAGAAGACAGCAACAGATAGTAAATGCCGTCTCTGCAAAGAAGCTGAATAGTAGTAGTAGAAGAAAGAAGTAGATCACCTGGTTAGCTGCTGCAAGAAGATTGCCCAAACTGACTACAAGCAATGGCATGACAAAGTGCACTATTGTTGCCACTTGAAACTGAACACTTGATTCTGTGAGTTAATGAGTCATGGGTAAAGTGACCAGATTTTTTTTTAAGCGGGATGTGGGGGGGGCGGGCCCGCCTGGGTGCCGCCATTTGTTTTGCCCTCTGCGCATGTGCAGAACGCTGCGCATGCGCAGAGGGCAAAACAGCAAATGTCGGCGTCCAGGTGGGGGGGGAGGCGGGAGGGCGCTTGGATGCCTGGAGCTCGCGACAGGTAAGCTGCCGGCTGCCTCCTTTCCCCGTCTCCACCTCCCGTTCGTTGCTTGCCAGCCCGGCCGAAGGGGAGGCGGGAGGCGAGGAAAGGCCTCCCCTTCGGGAGCCGGCAGCCTTTCGGGAGCCCGCCTCCCCTTCGGGAGGCCTTTCCTCGCCTCCCGCCTCCCCTTCAGCCGGGCTGGCAAGCAACGAACGGGAGGCGGGAGGCGGGGAAAGGAGGCAGCCGGCAGCTTACCTGCTCCAGGAATCCAAGCGCCGCGGTCTCCCGGTCTCCCGCCTGGCCCCAGGGCAATGGCGGCAGTGAGGCGACGGGGGGAAGGAAGGGGAGGGGGACGAGGAAGGGCTGTTTGCGCCGCCAGCTCCTCGTCCCTCCCCCCTCCCCCGCATCCCAATAGCAGCGTCGCCTCCGAGGGCGGGGCTAGGGATGGGGCGGGGGAAGGAGAGGAGGAGCAGCCCCCCTTCCCCCTCTCCCCAGCAGGCAGACGGCTCTCTGAAATTCCGCCCGACTTGCCCGACCTCTCTTTTGCTTCCCCTTATTAAGGTGAACAGACGTCCCGCTGTTTCCGCATTCTTTTCAAAAAAGCGGGACTTTTTGAAAAGAATGCGGGACGCGGGACACACGCTTGAAAAGCGTGTCTGTCCCGCCAAAAGCGGGACGT
This sequence comes from Diadophis punctatus similis, assembly GCA_023053685.1. NCBI lineage: Eukaryota > Metazoa > Chordata > Lepidosauria > Squamata > Dipsadidae > Diadophis > Diadophis punctatus. The sequence goes on along the minus strand of JALIGW010000006.1, from coordinate 19,299,815 downwards.
CTGGTCACCTTAGTCATGGGGAAATTTGGCGGGCCATTCTGGATTACAAATACCATTTCATAGAATATTCCGTGAGGCGAAAGGAGGGGGGGGACTAAACAAGACTTATAAACTTAAATAACTCAGAGGGAGTAAAACAGCAGACTTTGAGGATTACAAACATTATGGATTTTGAGGAACAGTTCCGGGACTGAGCAAATTCATTTAACATAGACTTTTCGACATTCTTGAAAACTTGGGACACTGGGACTTGGATGGAGTACTAAATAACTTTTAGCCAACTAATGGAAATACTATTAATGTTTCAAGACATCAAGGAAACCATGATAAGAGAGGGAGAGGAAGGGGCATGGCCAAGCATCGCAGTGGTATGGAGTTTCCCTGCTCTGAGGGAAACCCCAAAACTTCCAGCAGTAGGGGGCTTGAACTCAAAAGAAATCGAGCCAGAAGCTTTTCTGACGATTGGCTGCTGAGAGGGGGGAGTGGTTTTACTTTTTAAAGTGGTGGGGAAAAGTGAAAGAGCTGAAGAAAGAGGCTTGGGTAAAACAAAGGCAAGAGATGAGCCATAGAGCCTCATTTTGAGATAGATTTGGATTTATTGAACGTAAGTGCTGGTGAAAGTATTTTTTTTATATACATAATCATTGTCTCCTCTTGTTATTTTGCATTTTATTGGTTTGCATTTTGAAGTAAAATCTGCCGAGTTTTTGGACTTATTGGCTGGGTCACAGTGCCATCTAGTGACTAAAGTTGGTATATACTACAGCCTTGAAAGCACAGCTGTGGGTTATTTTTGTAGCTGATAAGACAAGATAACTATGCTGAGTGGCTTTTGTGGGAAAGTGTTGTTTTGACTGGACACATTTTTTGTTTTGGAACAAACTATTACATTTTTGTTTGATCTGGTTTGAAGGATTAAGGCAGGAGAAGCCTGAAGAAATAATAATTTTTTCTTTTGATTTATCCTTGATGCAATTTATGCTTCTTTTCTCTCTCTCTCTCTCTCTCTCTCTCTCTCTCTCTCTCTCTCTCTCTCTCTCTCTCTCTCTCACACACACACACACACACACACACACACACACACACACACACACACACACACCCTGATTGCAGGCAGGCAGCTAGCTCCGTTGTTTAATAGGCTCTAAGTAAAATTTCTATATTAACACAATTTATAGCTAAACAACAGAATATAGGAGCAAAAAATCATAGCAATAGTCTGCGCTATCCTTCTTCCCCCTCCCTCCTCGCTTCCTTTTGCTTTCGGGGTGGGAGGGAAAACCAAATAAAAACGGGAAGGACAGAAAATGGTGCCTGGCTGCAAAATAGGAGAAAGGCATTTTTCAGTCCCATAAAATAGGACTAAGATCTGCCCCCGTTATCTCGGCTTGCTTCGCCCAATTGGAATCCAGGTCCGCCCGAATCTGAGTGACTTTATCCGCCAGAAACTGTACGAATTCCTCAGCTCTACCCTGAAGGGGTTCCTCCGCCCCTTCCCCCTTGAGAAGAGAGCAGGTCACCCTAAAAAGGGAGGCTGGGCGAGAATCTGCAGTGCAATAAGAGCGGAAAAATAAGAACATTTTGCCGCCCTTATCACCACAAGATAAGTCCTAATAAAGGCTTTTAGCAGTCAGTCAGATTCGGATTTACTGGCCCTCCATCATCACTCTAGGCATCTCTTCTGCCATTTCATCTCCCGGAGCTCCTCGGTAAACCAAGGGAGTAATTCTGTCCAAGGCCGCTGATGCCGCCCTATGCCAGGCAGCTGCTAAGGCTTCGGAGGAATTGTGTACCAGGGATTCAGGTAAATCCCCAAGCTCCCTCTGAAACCCTTCCGGGTCCATTAGGCACCTGGGGCGGAACCACCTAATTGGTTCCGCCTCCCTGCGGTGGGGGAGTGGCACAGAAAAGTCCAACCTCAATAGGGAATGATCTGACCATGACAAGGGAGAGATGACTGAACCCCTTAATTTCAGATCATTTATCCACTGCCCAGAGAGAAATACTAGGTCGAGCGTGACACCCCCCTGTGAGTTGGACCTTGAATTACCTGGGTCAGGTCCATGGTTGTCATGGAAGCCATGAACTCCTGCCCTGCATCCGAGGAATCACCCAGTGATGGCAAATTAAAGTCCCCCAGAACCACCGCCAGGCCGGCTACTGCCTCAAGCAGGGCAGGCAGGGCCATTGACATGCAGCTGGGAGGCAGATACATGAGCAATAGGCCCATCTGAACCCCTACGTCCAACTTCACCAGGAGAGACTCACACCTGACAATTACCAGGGCAGGTATCCTACGAGGCAGCAGACCCTTCCGGGTGATAACTGCCACTCCTCCACCCCTTTCCTGGGGTCGTGGCTGATGCTGCACCTGAAACCCGTCTGGGCACATTTCTGAGAGGGGAACACCCCCCTCATAATCCAGCCAGGTCTCAGTGATACATGCCAGGTCTGCTCCCTCCTCTAGGATAAGATCCCGAATGAGGGGAGCCTTGTTAACAATTGACCTGGCATTCAGCAGCAGCAGCTTGAGCCCAGCGCCCTGATAACCCTCGTCACCAGGCTTCCCAGTTGACCGAGGGACCGGAACATGCAATTGATTGAAGGTAGTGAGTTCTCCGAGTGCAGCCCACCCCACGGTTCCCACCGTATCTCCCCCTCCCTACAATGACAGATATATTCTGGCTCTCCTCCTCTCTGGAGATCCCCTCCCCAGCCAGCTCCCATTCTTTCCGACAGGCCCATTTGTTCATACATACTATGTCAGTACCAGGATCTGGCCCCCACCTGCATCTGTTTTTCACACTCAGCAGGTGGGGGCGCTTTCCCTGGTTCCAACTCAATCAATTCCACGCCCACCCACAGACCTTACTCTCAAATTACCCAATAATTCCTCATCTACACCACTTACATAATAATCAGCCACCACCCCCTTAAAACTTCCAGAGTAAAACTAGATGTAATATAAAAAATAAAAGCAGCATAGTATAAAAATTAATAGCAGCCAATAGATCTAATATACATATGATGGCTCCAAGACTCTGTCCGCTTATTGTGAAAGATATGTTGGTGCTTTCTATAATCGGTCGTCCCTTGGCCAATTAATGGTATTGTCCAATAAACAAGATTGGAAGCCAAGATTCATCCAATAAACAAGATTGAGAGCAAAGCAATTCAAAATAAGGGTCGTTCTGGTGTATCCCAAAGTACGTCTTCCTCACAAAGTTTGTTCCGTCTGATCTGGGGCCCAGGATGAACTAAGGCCATATCGTCCCTGTGCCAAGTTCCACTGTACAGCAGCCGGAGGCCTGTGGAGACGTCTCCGGTGCCTGCACCAGTCCTCGTTGTAAACGCAGCGGCAGTGGTGGTGGCGATAAAGATATTCGCAACTCTGCTGCCACCAGACAGCTGAAAAGTGCTCGTAAAAATCTTCACCAAGATGATAGCGGCAATGATGGCGGTGGGGGTGGCAGCCTGAAAAGGGTGATGAACAGTAGCGGCCTCAAAAAGCAGACAGAAAGCCAGTCAAACCAGTCAGACCTCCTCGCCAGCAACGCTGCTCGTGCAGCCAGCCAAAGGGTGGATAATACTAACCGGCACAGTGTAATCGTAATCCACACAATAAGCCGGTCGAGATCCCAAGGTGCTTTTAAAATGACGGCAGCCATCTTCTTCTTCTCACCCCTAGCTGGAGAGAACGTGGTCCCTTGCGGTAAATGGAAGACATATCAGGAATTATTGAAGAAGGTCAAGAACTGGAGTGCCTGTAAGGACTTGCCTCTCCTCTCTACCTCTCTACTCAAGAAAGTAGAACTCTTGAAACGATTGGCATTTCAAAGGAAACTTTTATTGAGAGAAAGTGATAGCAAGACAAAGAAAGCAGGATTTGAGGATTCCCGCGCAATTCCATTAGATTAAAAAGATAGAACCCCTCCCCTCAGCCTGTTGTGGGACAAGCCAATCCGCAGGTGCAAAGTTGTTTTGAGAACCTCAGGTTGAGAAGGTGATAAGTTGTTCTCAGGAGACTTCCAGTTGATGTCATGGTGATATCAGACACAAGGAACGGGTCTACCTGTTCCCTGTGCTGACTTCCCCCTGTTGGTGGGCTCTGAGAGGAGACAAAGCCGCCTTGTAGGGGCAGTGAAGCAAAGTGAGGTCAAGGAGAGTCACATCTCTCCTGTCTGACCCGGGGTTCTTTTTCCCTCTTAGCCACGGCAAGGAGAAGAGACAGCCTAAAGATGGCTGCCACAAAGCTGGGACAACCGAAAAATAACATCTAAGATTGGTGGTGGAGCAAAGTAGGTGAACAGTGACTGGGAGAGGATTTCTTTTTGCCTTACTTACCCCAAGGAATATTTTAGAACTATTTGCTCAGAATTATTTGCTAAAGTGGCATCTAAGCATTCTGAGAAACACCAGACTGGCAGGGGAAGACACGAGAGAAAAATAATAAATTTTGAAATGTATAGAAAATTGGACTCTTAAATTGGGAAGATACGGTACTGGGAAGGCATTTTAAAATGCTGGAATTATTTATCTATAAAACTTATTCTGCTTTAAAATTGATTTATAACTAAAATGACAATTGCCAAGTGGTAATACTAAAATTTAAGTTGAGAGCACCACCTGCTGACAAAATGAAAAATTACAAATCTGGAAATACTTATGAGAAGGACTGTGAAAATATTTACTGGATTATTCCCAACTACCCGAGGACTACTGGAGATTTAAATATGAAAATAAGCAAGCTACTCAATTAAAGAGATTCCTGAAAGACTTCTGATAACCTCTGGAAATATTCAAATGGAACTGACTGTTTACCTTTGGGATATAAAGAACTGTGATAAGTGCACCCTTTGAAGAGCAACCTAAGGACTGAATAAATAGCTCTTGGACTGTGGAACAAAAGTGGATTTAAAAAAAAATATGCTTTATAAGGAAGAAACAAGTGAAACATTGAAGGAGATGGCTTTACTTTTCCAAAACACAAAGAACATTTTGGAGAAAGGATTTAAGGAGATTACGGGAAAAAATGGAAAATGCTATACAAGGGATGATGAGCAAAGATCAAGATGCCCAGGAAAGGGAGGCACTAACAGTAGAAATGGAGGAAAAGACTGAGATGAAGAACCAGAGAATAAAAAAAGAAGATAAGGAAGAGACAATAAAGAAAATAGCAGTGACTGATGAATTAAACCAGGGAGGAAATATATTAAGAGAGTCAAAAAGAGAATTGGATATATTTTACAGCCTTTTATAATTTGCAAGTTATTTTAGTAGTTAAAAACCAATTTCTTCTGTTCTTTTGTTGTTACCATCTGTTCATGTACATTGTTATCCAAATCAGACCACTTTCTTTCAAAGAATAACAAATATGCAGTCTATTTTAGGTTTCTTCAACTTTCAAAAAAGTTTTTCTTGTTCAAGGCCACAGCTGTCCAAACAACCATAAAAGTATTCCCATAACAGTAATTCTTCCAGCCACCAGATGGCGTTCTCCAATCAAATTTCTCTGCTCTGTCCTTCCTGTTTTAATTTTCCATTTTTAATCAGTTCCAATTTTCAAATTATTTCTTCCAAGTTTATTCCCCAAATTTCTTACACCTTTATCAAATATTTGAAGCAAAATTCCAAGTCTTTAGTAGTTGGGCTTTAGTTACAGATCCCTTTAATTTTGTTCCACCATTGTATCCACATATTAGCAGCCACTCCTTAATTTCCGGCCCTTTTGTCCCCTTTTGAATTAGAACATTTCTTTTAATATTTTCTTTTGGCAATGTGACTCACCAGCCTCCGTCTTCTTCAACTTCTCCAGCACGTAACTTAAAATTTTCCTTCCCAGATGACTCCAATCGCCACTTCAACCTTAACAATGTGACCGCAGCAGCTAGGACGACATTTAAAAGTCATCTTCCGGTCACCACCGGTCACAGAGACAAAGCCGGCTCCCTGGGGGGTTTGCAACCCCCCAGTCCCCCAGCAGGCGCTCCTCTTCTTCACCACCCCTCCAGGGTGGTTCTGACCTGGTCCTGACCGGACCAGGTCCCCAGATGGCACGGATTCGGGGATTCCCTGCGAAGCGTGGGGAAACTCTGTAGCACCACTGCGTTGGCCACGCCTTCCTTCCCCGGGCTCTAATTTCTTTGAGGGTTGTAAGGATTGTAGGAATTTAGTGGATAAGTACACCCTATCTGCTACCTTGAACGATTTGGATTCTGTTTTCTTTTTGTCTGCTTGTGCCTTAAAGGCTGCTCTGGCATCCTGAAGTGCTTTTCTTACCACAGCAAAGATGTACTTCACAGCCTGTTATAATTTGCAAATTTTGACTTTAGTCGTTGAAAGGTCAGGTCCTTCTGTTCATTTATTATAAACATCTGTTCATATTCATTCTTATCCAAGTCAAGCCAAAACACTTTCTTTCAAACAATAGCAAATTTACAATCTACTTTGCATTTCTTCAGCTCTTAAAAGGGTTTTCCTTATTCAAGGTCACAGCTGTCCAAACATCCAGAAAGATATTCCATCACAAGATTAATTCTTCCAGCCACCAGATGGCACTCTCCAGTTAAATTTCAGCTCTCCCGTTACTGTTTTAATTTTCCTGTTTTTAGCAAATCTAATTTAAATTTTTTTCTCTTCAGGTTTATTTCCCAATTCTTATTCCTGTATCAAATCTTTAAAACAAAAGTCCAAATCCTTAATAGTTGGGCTTTAGTTACAAATCCCTTTAAATCTGTTATTCCATTGTGTCCATATATATACCAGCCGCTCCTTAATTTCCGGTCCTTTTGCCCTCGTTTAAATTAGAAAGTTCCTTTTACCGTGTTCTTTTGGCAGTGTAACTCACCATCCTCTTCTTCAACTTCAAACTGCTCCAGCACTTGATTTTAAATTTTCCTTTCCTTCCTTTCCCAGATGACTCCAAGCTTGCTAGTTTAAATCTTGCTGATGTGACCGCCGCGGCTAAGTGACGATACTTAGAGGTCGTCTTCCGGTCGCCGCCAGTCGAGGAGACAGAGCCGGATCCCTGGGGGGTTTGCAGCCCCCCAGTCCACCGGCAGGTGCTCTTCTTCCTCACCACCCCTCCAGGGTGGATCTGACCTGGTCCTGACTGGACCAGGTCCCTGGACAGTGTGGGATTCGGGGCTTCTGCTGCGCTGGCCACGCCTTCCTCTCCCTCTCTCCGATGACGAATCGGAAAAGCCAGGTCTTAACGGCTTTACGGAAGGCCAATAAGGTGGGGGTAGTATGGATCTCGGGAGGTAGCTGGTTCCAGAGAGCCAGGGCCGCCACAGAGAAGGCCCTCCCCCAAGGGCCCACCAGCCAACACTGTTTAGCTGACAGGACCTGGAGGAGACTGACCTCGTGGGCCTGTTGGCTGCCGGCCCCTCCAGCAGCTGAATCAGAGGAGGAGATGTGGGAGTCAGAGTCAGCATCAAGGCAACCTGAGAGCTCAAAGGGGGAAGAGGGAATAAAGCTGGCAGAGACAGAGGTGGAGCCTGGGCCATCCATCAGCCCTCAGATGGAGAGTCAATAGCCCCCAGGTCTGGAGGTGGCTGATGAGGAACAGCTGGGTCCAGTGCCTAATGCATGGATGTGCAGAAGGCAGAGAACAGTGGAAATCTGTGGGCTGATCCTTGGGAAGGAAGAGCCACTGCTGCTAGCGAAGCCCCACCCTAGGTCTGGGGATGAAAGGCAGTGGGCGGAGATGAATAGATGTGGCAGACAACTATTCATCTCCCAGCCGGCTGGACTTGTTAGCCTGCGATGAGAAACTTTTTTCCGGGGCTGCTGGCACTACTAATAAAGGAACTTTTGAGTTAACTTCAGAGTGTTTGTCATGTTTGGGGAGCTCTGTCAGAACATTAAGGGAGTTTATGGTAGACTCTTCTATTGGTAGTTCTGGCATTGAATTCTTGGCCAGTAGCTACTATAAATGGGGTGAACACAGTGCTTGAGTGTACTGCATTATTGTAGGCGACCTCTGCAAAAGGCAGGTCAGTGTAAGGTCTGGCCTCTCCTCCCCCCCTGGTCAGATATAACCCTTTGGGGGGCGTCATGTAAGTGATATATGTGGTGTAGAAACATTTTGGCCAGGGCTTTTGCAGTGTGAATCTTCTGGCAAGATATAAAGTGAACCTGCTTGGAGAACAAGTCAGTCACTACCCAAATGACAGTATTTCCTGCACTTTCAGGCAGTTCTATAATGAAATCCATAGATCTCTCTCTCTCCAGGGTGCTGAAGGCTCGGCCACAATTTGTAATAGTCCTGGGGTTTTCCCCTGCCTTCTCTTTGCAGCTGCACAGATTGGGTGGCTCTCTATATCTTTCTTCAAGGACGGCCACCAGAATTGCCTCTTTATCAGGTGTAATGTTTTTACAAATCCAAAGTGGTCAGCTAGTTTTGAGTCATGGTCAGTTCGCATAAGGCTAAGTCTCTGGCTAGCTGGGACGTACAACTTCCCTCCATCCAGGCCAGACTGTCTTTTAACAAACAAGTGTCCTTATGGGCCTGAAACCAGTCATCGGTGAGAAGGGCTTGTTTAAACGCCTGGGTGGTGGCATTGTCTGTTGGGAGGTCTGCTTTTGCTTGCGCCTTGGTCATCACTTTAGCTGCTAGCTGAGAAGCTGGGGTTTGACCACTTCTGATTTTACGCTGTTGTACTGTGGCATTCTGGATACGGCATTGGCTAGAAAATTCTCCCTCCCCCGGAAGATATTTGAGGGTGAAATCAAAACTTTTGAAGTATTGGGCCCAGTGTACTTGCTTTGGGGATAGCTTCTGCAGGGTCTTAAGGGCTTCCAGATTCTTATGGTTAGTCTATACTTGGAAGGGGATTTTACTCCCTTCCAGAAAATGCCTCCATGTGAGGAGGGCCCAGCGGACAGCATACACCTCTTTTTCCCAAACTGCCCATCTCTGTTCTGTATCTGTTAATTTTTTGGAGGTGTATGCACATGGCTGTAATTGGCCTTGATCATTCTCTTGAAGGAAGATCGCCCCAACTGTCACTTCACTGGCATCCGCCTGAATGATAAAAGGTTTTTCTGGATCTGGGTGCTTCAGCACTGGTTCTGCTGAAAACAGTATCTTTACCTTTTCAAATGCCGCTTGATACTCCATGGTCCAGTTCAGTGGCTGTTTCCGTCTGGGTTTACCCCCTCCCCCTTAATTTTTAGCAAGTTAGTAATTGGAAGTGCAATTTGCGCAAATGCTGGGATAAATTGTCGGTAAAAGTTAGCAAACCCCAGGAAACTGTGCAGCTGTCTACGCGTGCAGGGAGCATCAACCACTGCCTGCACTTTCTCAGGGTCCACTTCTACTCCTTCATGGGAGATTTGATACCCTAAGTAGTCTATCCTTTCCTTGTGAAATTCGCACTTTGACAATTTCGCATAAAGCTTTGCAGTAGAGTTTGTTTAGGACCGCACAGACAAGTTTTACATGCTCCGCTTTTATTTCTGTGTAGATTAAAATGTCATCTAAGTACACCAAAACCCTTTTGTAGAGGTGCTCATGGAGCACCTCATTTATTAACTGCATGAAAACTGCTCCCTGCAATTGGAGTACATTGAACTGGAAGCACCCTAGCGGGGTGTTGAAAGCAATTTTCCATTCGTCTCCTTCCCTAATTCTGATTGCTTCCTGCAAGTCCAATTTAGAGAAAATCTTCCCCTTGGAGAGGTGGGCTAACATATCCTAATGAGGGGAAGGGGGTACATGTTCTCCACGCTAACTGCATTCAGACCCCTATAATTGATGCATAAGGGCAAAGGCCAATCTTTCTTCTCCTGGAACACTACCAGAGTTGCTATTTTGGGTCGGGCTAGTTGGATGAAACCCCGGGCTAAGTTTTTGTCTATGATAGCCTGCAATTCCTCAAGTTCCTTCGGGGACATGCAGTACAGCTTTGGCTTCAGTAGCTTCACCCCAGGGAGTATTTCAATTGCATTGTCTGTGGGGCGATGCGGGGGGGAGCTCATCAGAGTTCTCTTCGCTGAACATCTCAATTAAGTCTCTGTATTCCCGAGGAATGCCCTGTGGCGGTTCGCCCTTCCCCGCAGCAGCTATTTCCTTTCTGGGGCTTTCCCAGTTCCTCCCCATGGTTACCGGGTCCAGTTACTCCCCCACTGGAATCTTAGGACCCCCTCTTTCCAATCTACTCTGGGGTTCCACTGCTTCAGCCAGGTGAGCCCCAGAACCAGTGGCCACTCCATTCTGGATGCCACTATGAACGTGACTCTTTTGTCGTGGACTCCCATGTGTATTTCCAAGGGTTCCATAACAAATGTGGCTGGTTCCTCGCCCACAACTGACCCGTCTAGCTGACAAAATGAAATTGGAGTTTTTAGCTTCCACAGGCGAATGCCCAATCTCCCCACCAGGGTTGGGCTTATTAAACACCTGATGTACCCCGAGTCCAGGAGGGTAGAAAGTCTTACTCTCTTTTTTCGGCTAGGGATGAATAGTCTTAGGGGCAATGTGACAGACCTGACTGGTTCGCTTACCAGCAGGTCAACTTCAGAGTCACTTTCGAAGGGGCCGGGGTCCTCCTGTGGCGGGGTCGGAGTTACCTTCCCTGGTTTTGCTAAGGGGCAGAACTTCATGACCTCCCCGTTTCTCAGTGGGGTGTTCTTCCCATGCGGGGTGGTCTTTGCCGGCTTCCCGCTTGACAAGTGCTTGGGTTTCTGGGCCGGTGTCTTCGAGCAGCACTCAGCTGCATGATACACATCCTTTCCATACTTGAAGCAGGTAGCTGATCACGGTGAGGGGGCAGCCTGAGGCTTGAATAGCTCTCACTTCCCTTGGGGCGGCGATATCTTCCAGGTCCTCCCAGCTCGGTACTGGTTTCTGGCTAGATCGATTTCCACTTCTTCTGCCAGGATGTACCAGTCATGGAGGTGTTTTGGAGCTCTGCGGGCTAGGCAGGCATGGTAGAGGTCATCATTCAGCCCATCTTTGAACCAGCTTACTAGGATGTCTTACGGCCAGTCCATGTCGTGCGAGGTCTCGGAATTCTTTGGTGTATTCAGCCACCGGCTGGTGGCCCTGCTTCACTGTTCTGATGCGATCGCGGGCTTTTCGATCTGCTAGTGAGTCTTCAAACCTGTGGGTGTGCCATCATGAAATGGTCGAAGTTCCAGAGTGTCTGCATTGTGGAGGGTCACCATCCACCTAGTCGCTGCCCCCTCCAGGGCCAGGGTGATGACTCTGATCCGGGTGCTGGGTCTACAGCGGCAGGGACTGGGGTGCCAACTCTGGCTCCGTTGGTTGCTGCAGCTGCTTCGTCTCCTCCGTCTTGGTGGCCCAACTCACCCTGGGCTCTCGGGTTCTCAAAAATTCTCCATCACAAAGTACATCACATTTCTCTTGAGTTACTCGGCCTGGACCACCTCTTCAGCTTGGTACTCATGGTCCTTCCAGTTTGCACTTCCAGCCTGATTGCTGGCCACCCCGGGTGAGGATGACGCCTTTGGTTCTTCCATCCCAGCTGTCTTTCTTCTCCACTCCAATCGACCATCTTGGCTTCACTGGGTTCTCCAGGGTGGCAGCTTCTTCGGTAGAGCATCCAGAGGTTGTGTCCAGCTGGATGGTGGTGGAGGTCTCACCTCTGCATTCTCCATCTCTGTGCTCACTGCCCTGCTCGGACATGGCTTGCAAGGTCTCCTTGGTGGAGCAATGCTTCTCCGGGTTGACCACTTTGCAGATCCTGCTTAATGTAAGGACTTGCCTCTCCTCTCTATTCAAGAAAGTAGAACTCTTGAAATGATTGACATTTCAGAAGGAAACTTTTATTGAGAGAAAGTGATAGCAGGACAAAGAAAGCAGGATCTGAGGATTCATGTGCAATTCCATTAGGTTAAAAAGATAGAAACCCCTCCCCTCAGTCTGTTGTAGGACAAGCCAATCCACAGGTGCAAAGTTGTTTTGAGAACCTCAGGCTGAGAAGGTGATAAGTTGTTCTCAGGCACTGCTTGCTGGAGGCTCCGGTGCTGAGACAAAACAGGTGGCCCTCAATTCAATCCCTCCCCCCTTACATTTCCAGGAAAGTAAATCAAAGTACAGGCAACAGGAAAAAGATTATAAAGTGAGGAATACATCCAGGCCCTCCCCACCAGAATGGCAGCATCCTGATAGGGATTTATGAGACCTGACAATGCCCCTTGTTTAGATGAGCTACATGGATTCTGTTGAAATCACTAAGATGTTTGCATGCAAGATTAGCCAACCAGATAAACCAGGTTCTGGAAACAAGAGAAAGTGAAAAATAGCTAACAACCAGAAGAACACTTTTGATTCAGAAGGATGCAGAAAAGGGAAATAAACCTGAAAATTGCAGACCAATAACTTGCTTGCCAACAATATACAAATTACTTACAGGCATTATTGCAAACCAAATTTATGGATATTTGGAAAACAAGGATTTGCTGCCTGTAGAACAGAAAGGGTGCTGCAAAAATTCAAGAGGAAACAAAGACCAACTGATGATTGATAAACTGGTTTTGAAGAATTCAGAGAAAAGACAAACAAATTTGTTCATGGCCTGAATTGATTATAAGAAAGCATTTGATTCTGTTCCACATAGCTGGATTGAGAAATACTTAGATATTTTTGGAATTAGCAGCAACATCCAGAAATTTCTGAAGACTCCCATGAAACTAAGTTGATGGCCTGTGGAGAAGAGCTTGGTGAAGTTGAAATCAAATGAGGAATCTTCCAAGGTAATTCATTGTCACCTCTGTTATTTGTACTTTTTATAGCGCGACTAACAAGCATTTTGAACAAGACAAACTGTGGCTATGAATTGGCTAAAAAGGGGTTGAAAATTTCCCACTTGCTTTACATGGATGATTTTAAATTGTTTGGGAAAACAAAAGCTGAATTGAGCTCACTCTTGAAAAGCACTGAGGAGTTTAGCAGAGACATTGAAATGCAATTTGGCATTAACAAATGTGCAACAATTGCTGTTAAGGCGGGAATTTTTTTTGAAGATGATGGATTCAAACCTGATAACAAAGAGTTGATAAAACTCCACAGTAACAGTAACACCAGAAGAAGGGTAGAAGTACTTAGGAGTTTTGGAAACTTCTGACCTGTTGCACAAACAAGTTCAACAAAATGCATAAAGCAAGTCTGGAAAATCTTGAGATCAAAGCTGAGTGGAGGAAATATCACAAAGGCAATTAACACCTGGGCAGTGCGTTTAATACGATACTCAGCTGGAATAATTGATTGGACTCAGCTAGAACATGATAACTTAAATAAAAAAAACAAGAAAACTAACGACAATGTACCATGCTCTGCACCCAAAAAGTGATATTGATTTTTTTAAATAAATATTTTTATTATACATTTTCTTTATAATACATCACATTTCCAGTTGTGCAATGACAGTGTATTGGCTATATCCAGTCCTTTTTAACTATACATAGTATTATACACCCTGATTATAACCAGTATTCTCTTAATCATAAATTATAGTCTCTTTTGAATTCATATTGCTGTACATCAATTATAACCATTATTTTCATAATTGTACCATAACATTCTATATCTTTCTCTCCCCTTTCCCCTACTTCCCTCTCCTCCTCTCCCTTCTCCTCTCTCCTATTCTCCACTTCCCTCTCCTTCTCTCTCTCCTACTCCTCTCCTCCCATCCATTTCCCTCTCCTTTCCCTTCTCCCCTTCCCTCTTCTTCCATCACCTTCTTTCTCTTCTTCCCTCGGCCTTTCTCCCCTCCTCTCCTCCACCCCACTCTACTCTACTTCCCTCTCTCCCTTCATCTCTCCACTTCCCTTTCCTTTCATCTTGTTCTTTCCCTTATTTTATATAAATTTCCATTTCCCTACAAAGTACAGTGTATTTTCCAGGTACCATCTCTTTCAAATGTAACTATACATTTTCTTGGAATTACATTAGAAGAAAACAAAATTAATATCTACATGAACAGTGTGTTGTTTGGATGCCCTCTTTTTTTAAAACAAATCTAGTAGTGATAGCAATACTATTCATAATTCTGGTAACATATTGATAATATTTATTCTTCATACGGGGGAGGAGGAGCCAATGCCAGGACGGTACAGACGCTTCTCCACAATGCTCTGTGGAGAACTCCGAACCACGGCCGATTGGAGACCCGAATCTGGGTCAGAGCCGCTCAGGTGGAGCGGTGAAAAAAGAAGTTTACTGTGGCGGTCCGTAGGGGTTGACACAGACCCCACTGAAGCTTCGGTCTTTTGCTTCTTGGCCATCGGCAGTGCGGAGGCGGCCAGATGTGCCGCCATTAGTTCCGGCAGCGTTGTTGCTACAGGGAAGAAGATTGAATGACGAGCATATCATCTGGGTGAGAGGATTCCTTTTTGATAATTTTTTGCTAAAGTAATCAGCGAAGGAGATTTTCTAACTTTAATAAAATTGGAATTAGCTGCATTTTGGACTTGAAGCTCTGGGCGAGGGAGGTGGCTTTTTGAAGTCACTCCCAATCAGCGGCGGAAAGAGCGTTAAAAGGAAAACTTTTACTTTTGGTTTCAATACAATTGAAGGAGATTTGAGTGCCTCCAAATTTTTTCTAAATTCTTGGATTTAAAAAGAAATAAGTTAGCCTCAGATTGAACTGTGATATACTTTTTTGTTTCTTTTCTTTTTGTTTTGAATATTGTATCCTTTCTCTCTTCTTTTTCTCTGAGTTGGAACACGGTAGCCAATATAAGCACAGTGCCACCTAATGTTTGAACTGAGATACAATTTGGATACTTTGCAATAAGAGAGAACAGCTGCAGCTTGTTTACAATATATTATCTTATTCAAGAGAACTGTTTATGTTTGACCTGAGAAGATGTTTTAACTAAAATTAGTTTTATATCTGCAACCTGGAATATACTTTTTTTTCCTTTGAACTTTTGAAATTGAATTTCAAGCCTTGCTTTATTTTTCTCTTTATTTTTTTTGTTCCTGGGTATATTAAGTGGATTAAGACGTGAGCCTGAAGATGGAGCTTTTCTTTTTTTTTCTTTTTTTTTCTTTTTTGGATAATTGAAATTGGTCTTTTCTTTTTTTCTTTCTACTTTTTGGATTGATATTTTTCTTTTTTTTTCTTTTTTCCTTTTTGCCTTCATTTAGACTTGGCCCATTTTTATCTACAAATTTTTGCTTCTTTTTTTATCCCTTTTTTAAATCACCCAACCTTTGGACCTATATTCTCTTCTCTCTTTTTTTCTTCTCTCTTTTTTATTTTATTTTTTGGGATTTATTGGATTACTATTACTCTCCCATTGGATTACAAATTATAAAGTATCGATTTGGATTACAAATTACGATTTGGATTACAAATTTGTGCTAAGGTGACTACAAGGAAGATACTATCATATCTTTCATCATCATCTACTTCATCACAGAGTCCAGGACAGAAATCAACTGATACAACAACACAAGCAGATAAATCAAATATGGAGTTAAAAAGTATGATGCAAGCATTATTTGAGGATTTTAAAATGGAGGTTACTGGCAAGATGGAAGCAAGTATGGGGAAAGTGGAAGAAGAATTGAAGGAAGTCAGAGGCTTCCTGGAAAAAAATGAACAATGTTTACAGAAAGCAGAAGTGAGCCAAGAAACTAAGAAAAAGATACAGGAAGTAGAAACTCATCAAATAGAATCTGATAAAAGAGAAGATAAATATAATTTCCGAGATGGACCGTTCTGATTATTACTTGAGATTCCAGAATGTAATAGAAGAGAAAGAGGAAAACCTAGCAGAAATAATGGTGAACATGTTGGCAGAAGCAATAGAGGAAGACAAAGAGAGACTGATGAATGACATTGATAAAATTTACAGAGTTAATACCAGATATGCAA
Organism: Diadophis punctatus similis; assembly: GCA_023053685.1. Lineage (NCBI taxonomy): Eukaryota > Metazoa > Chordata > Lepidosauria > Squamata > Dipsadidae > Diadophis > Diadophis punctatus. Next base: position 19,283,961 of record JALIGW010000006.1, on the reverse strand, counting down.
TAAGAAACAAATTATCAAGAGAGGTTCACATAAGATTTATAAAAAAGGCACGGAGAACAGAGCTTTTACAAAAATTGAGAAATGTGACTCTTAAATACAAATGGAAAGAGATTACAGCCTTGAAGCAAGTATCAAGAAGAGTCAGAGATCTCAGAAGAGATTACCAATTTCTGACAAAAATTTTGATTGAAAGAGGGATTAACTTTAGATGGCTTATACCAGAAGGGATAATGCTGTGGTGGCAAGGCCAGAAAGTAAGACTGGATACAACTGATAAAGCTGAATTTTTTTACAGACAACATTTTGTATATGGTGAAGAGGAAAGAAGAGAAAGAGAAGCAACAGAAATAAGATCACAAAAAGAAGGGACAAATGGAAGAATTAAACAATTGCCTACTCTGCAGGAAGAAGCTATCCAAGAAAAGAGTTAGAAGGAGCAACAGCAATGGAGATAAAGGACCAAAGAGAAAAGAGAATGACAAGATCGACTACGGCATTAAAGTAAAAAGAAAATCACGGAGGACGAAATAAAGATGACTTCAATGAACATAAATGGATTAAATTCGGCCATCAAAAGAAAAAGGATATTTAATAGATTGAAAAAATTGAAGATGGATATTATTTGTTTACAAGAAGTACATATTAAGTAGCAACATAAGAAACTTTTAGAATGTGCGAGACTAGGAGAACTATATACGACATTAGTAGACCAAAGCAAAAAAGGAATAGCATTATATATACAGAAAAAAATAACTTCAAGGCGTATATATAATGATGAAGATGGAAGGATTCTTATGGTAGAAATAATAATGAACAAGAAAAAGACTTTACTAGTTGCTATTTATGCCCTGAATGAAAATCAAGAGAAATTTTATACAAAGCTACACCAGAAGATAGTTGAGTTAGCTTATGAGAACATATGCATACTCAGAGACTTTAATGCCATTGTAAAAGCAGAGCTGGACTATAAAACATCAAAAAAGAATAAAATACAAAGGAAAAAATTACCAAAATCATTTTTACTATGGTGGAAGAACTAAACTTATTTGACGCTTGGAGGCAGAGATTTCTTGAAGATAAACAATTTACTTTTTATTCTTGTAGACATATGTCTTGGTCAAGGATTGATATGATATGGATGTCCCTGGAAATGTTAAATAACATACAATATATAAATATTGAATCTAGCACTTGGGCTGATCACAACCCAATAGGAATAACCTGGAAAGGAAAAAGGAAAAGCAATAGATGGACATTAAATCAAGAAATATTAAATGAAAAAGATTTTCAACAATTCACAGAGAAGGAAATGAAATTTTTCTTCAAAGAAAACAAAAAGAATGATATATCTTTACAAACAGTTTGGGATACAGCTAAAGCATACTTTAGAGGATTAGGGATGACTTATACTGCAAAACGAAACAAACAAAGACGAGATACTCAGAAGAAATTAGAAGAATACAGAGTTAGAAAAGAAGTTTCAAAAAGATACACAAAATAATAATATCAAGATAATGATGGACTTGGGAAAACACAAATTAAACATGATTGAGAATGAAGAGATTGCAAGAAAAACAAAAAAGTGCTAAACAAAATCTTTTTGAACATGCTAATAAACCAGGGAGATGGTCAGCATACAAGATAAAGGAAGAAAAAAAATGGATAAAACAATTGGAAGATATGGATGGAAACATTAGATATAGTGATGGAGAAAAAAAAGATTGCATGGACATATTATAAAGAACTATATGAACAAGAGAAAATAGAAAGTAAAAAAATAGATCAATATTTGGAAGAAATGGACTTACCAAAAATATCAGAAAAATACAAAAAATTATTAGAGGAAAAAACCACAATATCGGAACTGTCAGCGGCAATTAAAAAACAGAAAAATGGCAAAGCTCCGGTCCAGATGGAATACCGGCAGAAACTTACAAAACTTTTGAGGAAACGTTTGGAATTGTAATGTTAGAAGTATATAATGAATTAATAATGGAAAATAAAATACCTGACTCTTGGACAGAAGCATTCATAACTTTGATTCCAAAAGAAGAAACTGATTTGCAAAAAATAAAGAACTATAGGCCGATATTGCTGTTAAATGTGGATTACAAGATATTTGCTTCGATAATAACGAACAGATTTAAGAAATTTTTAAATGACTTTATTCATTCTGATCAAAATGGTTTTTTTTTTACCAAAAAGACAAATCAAGGATAACATGCGCATGATTTTAAATGTCTTAGAATATTATGAGCAACATCCCGGGAAACAAGTAGCCTTAATGTTTCTAGATGCACAGAAAGCTTTTGATAATGTGAATTGGCAATTTATGATAAAACAACTACAAATTATGGGCTTTGGACAAAAATTCATAGGGGTAATCAAATCAATATATACTAAGCAATCTGCTAAAATAATATTAAACAGCGAAATGACAGAGAAGGTTGATATAATGAAAGGAACCAGACAAGGTTGCCCTCTATCACCACTACTATTTATATTAACCTTGGAAGTTTTAGCCAGACTTGTAAGACAAGATAAAGACATAAAAGGATTAAAGATAAAAAATGAATAATATAAATTACAAGCTTTTGCTGATGATTTGGTGTTTATATTGGAAGAGCCACTAGAAACAGGTCCAAAATTATTACATCAAATAGAACGATATGGAGAGGTGGCTGGATTAAAAATCAACAAAGATAAATCAAAACTTTTAGTTAAAAATATGACAGAAAAGCAAAAAAGAAACTGTTTCAAACTTTAAAGATACAAATTGTAAAGAAAGTTAGATATTTGGGGATCCAACTATCTGCAAGATGTTTAACTATTAAAGAAGACAACTAAAAAAACAAATTGAATTAGATTTGGACAAATGGAAAAATTTGCAAGTATCACTTATGGGCAGAATTGCATTGATCAAGATGAATATACTACCTTGTTTATTATTTTTGTTTTCAACAATCCCAATAAAAATAGAGAAAATATATTTCAGGGAAATAAATACATTAATTTTTGAAATTTATTTGGCAGGGGAAAAGATCAAGAATAAATTTAAGAATGCTGCAAGACGCTAGGACTCGAGGTGGTTTTGGACTTCCGAATTGGGAACTTTACTACCAGGCAGCGACATTGACATGGATGAGAGAATGGATTTTACTAAGAAATCGGAGATTGTTAATATTAGAAGGACATGATATGCATATTGGATGGCACGCACTCATATGGTATGGAAGAAATAAAATACATAGCTATTTCCAAAGACATTATATAAGAAACTCTTTATATTTAGTTTGGGAAAAAGTAAAAGCTAAACATTATATGAGTGTACCAAATTGGATATCGACAATAGAAGCAATAATTCATCCAAGCAGAGTGAACTGGCAAAAAATACCAAGATATAAAGACATTTTGACAGATGAAGGGAAATTGAAATCGACACAAGAATTAGAGGACCAAGGAATTAAAATGGATTGGTTTATCAGATCGTAAATATAGACAAGATATGAAAAAGATTAAAAAATGGAAGGTATCATGTTAAAGAACACAGAATTGGATGCAATACTTACAGGATCAGATGAAAAACTAATTAAGAAAATATATAATTATTTACTTTACGTGGATTTAGAGTTTGAACAAGTTAAAGAGACAATGATAAAATGGCTCAGAACTTTGGCTATACAATAGAACTTGAAAAATGGAACCAACTCTGGGAAAGGAATTATAAATTGATTATGGCAACAACATATAAAGAAAACATGTAAAAATGTTTTATAGATGGCACTTATTACCGGAAAGATTAGCCAAAATGTTTAAGAACATGTCTATGAAATGTTGGAAGTGCCAACAAATGCCGGGTTCTTATTACCACATGTGGTGGACTTGTGTAGAGGCAAAATCTTTTTGGACCCGAGTTAAGAACTGGCTAGAAAAAAATGGTGAAACAAAATATAGAGCTGAGACCTGAGACTTTTTTGCTGGGGATTATAACGAATAAACTTAATAAAGAAGATACCTATCTGATTATACATGTGTTGACAGCAGCTAGAATTACCTTTGCACAAAAATGAAAAGGAACTAAGGTTCCATCTGAAGAGGAATTAATTAAGAAAATTATGGATTGTGCTGAGATGAACAGAGTAACAATGAAAATTAAAGATAAAGAGGATTCAGAATATTATAATGTTTGGATGAAATTTTACATTTGGTTGGAGAAAGAATATAGGAAAGTTAAGATAGAACAATTATTGTGTATAAAAGATAAGAAAATGAACATAAATAACCCAGATGACAAAATGTATATGGATAAGGAAATAGCAATATAGTAATATAAAAATATACCTAGAAATAATATGATATGTAGGATAGGCAATTTAGTAATGTTATTGGATGTACAAAAAAAACTTTGTTAATTTTTTGATAATATATTATGGTATATGTATTGATGTCTATGTGAAGAATGTTAAAAGAAAATAAAAAAAATTTGGAAAAAAATATTTATTCTTCGTACTAATAAGTTTTCATTTTTTGATTGATCATTCTCTTAACCTTTTAATTTCTAGCTTTTGCTTCTATTATCTAACTGTTGCTAGACACATACAGTCATCATTCAGTTTCTAATCTACTTAACGTAATATTTGAATGTTGTTATATAGAGATATGCGTAGTGTTTTCCCCATTTCTCAGTTCTACCTCTATCCTAGTTCTCATGGACACAACTCCTGGCATTCTATAGGTATTCTATATCTCTCCCTCAACAACTACCCGTTGTTGTTTTTTCAAACTCTTATCAACTTCTTGGCACATCTCCGTCGCTCCTTCCCTGTGATCTTGTATCTTCTTACCTCATTCGTATTTAACCTAAATATTTCATCTATCTCTCTCACTTCTTCCCACTTTTGAATCTTCAAAAAGCCTTTCTCTGGTTCTTTCCTCACTTCATGAGGATCTTTCTATATAACCTCTTTTATATTTCGGTCTCTTGAAGTATGAAAGATGTTTAAAGTATAGTTTATTTTTTCTGTTTCATAAGTTTTTACTATCTCCCCTTTTTATCTTTTTGTATCATTTGTCGTGTTTTTCTTCGTCTTTTTTTCTTTCGGTTTTCTCCTCTATTTCCTGGGATTCCTGTTCTTTATTCAGTGCCGTTTGTTCATAGCTCTCTGGTCTCACAACTGTATCTTGAATCAATTGTTTTATCTCCCTATGATTCCTTACCATCTCTTCCTGTATTTTTTGGGACATAAATAATATTCCTTTTAATAATAAATTTATTTCTCTTTATTGTGACATTTTGCCTTATTTTAATAATTTAAAACTCTACTTTACTTTAAAACTTTACCCAAAGGCTTCCGGTTTGGCTCCGCGGTCTCCGAAGAGGCTCCCCGTCGAGCGCCGGTCTCCAGTTCCGTTCAAGCCGCCAGTACAGCCGACAAACAGCTGACTGGCAGCCGAAAACCCCCTCCCCGGGCAAAGGGGAGGGTGAAGAGCAGGCAGGCACAGGTAGAGTCCCCCAAGTGTCCCAGGAGGAAATCCTGGGGCGCGAAGTGTGAGGGCTCCCTGGAAACCTAGCCAATGCTCTGGACCCGGGACATCTCCGCCTTTTAGCGGAGCAAGAAGATCGCGACCAACCCTGCTTTAAATGACAGATTACAATTTTTTCAAACAGCAGCAGCAGAAAAAGCCAGGAGACAAGCTGGGCAAGTAACCATACTTAACTCTATGTTGATTCTCACTTCGGAAGCTACAAAGTAGCAAGCTATTTTAAAATGGCGACTGAAGTTTAGAAGGGCATGGAAAAGTGAAAGTTATAAAGAAAGTTTCGTTTTGCAGCCCTCTTCATGGAAACCTCTGATTCCGAGGGAAAAAATTTCTTTTTCTTTCTTATCTTTGACTTTGGATTAAAAGAACAATTCAAATTTTAAAATCTAAATGGTTTCAGCATCTGGGAAGATTTTTTTCAATTATGGATTTGGGTTCCTTTTTGTACACTTTTGAAAACGTTGGACTTTGATGAACTCTTTTCACTCTCTGATTTCGGATTAAAACTAAAAGCTTAATCTAAAAATTTAAATGGCTTCTAAATCTGGAAAGATTGTTTTTAATAACGGATTTGAGCATCCCTCTGTTTGTACTTCAAGAATGCAATCCACTTCTTACTTAACACCCCCACAGACTTTAACACCTGAAACTTTATTTAATACCTTAAAACTTATGAAGAATGAACTGATTATGGAATTTAATTCAAAAATTAATGAACTTAATAAAAAATGCAGGCTGCCCTAGAGGAGATGGACATTAGACAACAACAACTAAGGAAGGATATGATAGGTGCATTTCAAGCAATAGCAGTAAATATGGAAATTTTGGAGAAGGATGTGGAAGTAAATAAACAGTTTGTGACAATCTTGGGGGAAAATATAGACAAAACTCAAAACAATATTGAAAATTTTGAAACAGAGGTGTTAATGATCCAATTCAGAAGCATGGAGTTTGCCTTAAGAATAAGAGGTTTAAAAGAGAAAAAACATGAAGATCTGAAAGGGAGGATGTTGGAAGCTCTGGTGCAGGTGTCAGGAATGACTAAAGAAGAATTGGTCATGCAAATTGATAAGATATACCGTGTTAATTCTTGGATTGCCAAACATGCCATCATTTCGGAACCACTGCACCACATCTTCCACAAATCCTGGAACGCAGGGGAACTCCCCAAGGACTGGAAAAGAGCTGATGTGGTCCCCATCTACAAAAAAGGTAAAAAAACAGACCCAGGAAACTACAGACCAATCAGCCTAACATCAATACCTGGGAAAATACTGGAAAAAATAATTAAAAACCAGATCTCACATCATCTAGAAACAAACCAAGTAATAACCAACAGCCAACACGGATTTGTTAAGAACAAGTCATGTCAAACCAACCTCATTTCATTTTTCAACACTGACCAAATTAGTAGACCAGGGAAATGCAGTAGACATAATACACCTGGACTTCAGCAAAGCATTTGACAAAGTAGACCACAACCTACTCCTTCATAAGCTAGAAAAAAGCGGGATAGACAGCTACACAACCAGATGGATTAACAACTGGCTGACCAACCATACCCAGCGAGTAGTCCTCAATGGCTCTAAGTCCACATGGAGAGAAGTAAGCAGTGGCATACCACAAGGTTCCGTCCTAGGCCCAGTACTCTTTAATATCTTCATAAATGACCTAGATGAGGGAATAGCAGGAGAACTAACCAAATTTGCAGACGATACCAAGCTGGCAGGAGTAGCAAACACCCCAGAGGACAGACTCAAAATCCAGAGGGACCTTGACAGACTCGAACACTGGGCCCAAACCAATAAAATGAAATTTAACACGGAGAAAAGTAAAATTCTACACCTAGGTAAGAAGAATCAAAAATACACATACAAACTGGGTGAAACCACACTCAATAGCAGCGATTGCGAGAGGGATCTTGGAGTCTTGGTAGACAGCCAACTAAATATGAGCCAGCAGTGTGCAGCAGCAGCCAAAAAGGCCAACGCAGTCCTGAGCTGCATAAATAGAGGGATACAATCAAGGACCAGAGAGGTACTAGTACCACTCTATAAAGCCTTGGTCAGACTACACCTAGAGTATTGCATCCAGTTTTGGTCACCACACTACAAAAAAGACATTGAAACCCTAGAGAAAGTGCAGAAGAGAGCAACCAGGATGATAAAGGGTCTGGAAAATAAAACATACAAAGAGCGGTTGCAGGAACTGAGCTTGGCCAGTCTGGCGAAGAGAAGGACCAGGGATGACATGATAGCAGTGTTCCAATACTTGAGGAGATGCCACAGAGAGGAGGGGGTCAGGCTGTTCTCTATGGCACCAGAAAGCCAAACAAGGAATAATGGATGGAAGCTGATCAAGGAGAGATTCAACCTGGAAGTGAGGAGAAACTTTCTGATGGTGAGAGCGATCAACCAGTGGAACAGCTTGCCAGCGGAGGTTGTGAGAGCCCCAACACTTGCGACCTTCAAGGGGAGACTGGACTGCCATCTGTCTCAAATGGTGTAGGAACTCCTGCTTGAGCAGGGGGTTGGACTAGATGACCTACAAGGTCCCTTCCAACTCTAATAATAAATCTAAAATCTGCCAAGGGACATTGTAATATATTTTACTACAAGGGCGTTACGTAATAAAATCCTACAGGCGACCTTCAAGAATAAGCTCCATGTAAATGGACAGGAAGTAATGACACTGAAAGAAATTCCTCCTAAAATGCTCAGAGCCAGAAAGGGTTATACCTTTCTCGTGGAAGAACTTAAAAAACAGAACCTACAGTATAAATGGGATGCCCCAATGGGGATAGTGGTGAGATATTTTGAAAAGAGATACCGGCTCAACACGATAATGAAAGCTACTGATTTTTATGTTAAAGTTTTAAAGGCCGATATATCCAAAATTCCAGAAGGAAGAAGCATGAAAGCAACAGAAGAGGAGAAAGGAGAGTCACCGATTGTTGCTCAAACGGAAACAGTGCTGATGACTCAAGGTGAGTTACAGAGCCAGAGAGATGTTTATAATGTGGAAAAGGAGATAGAGTCAGACAAGAGTAGAGCTGACAAATCAAAAATTGCCAAGCTACAAAAGGCTGCAAGAACCAGATTCAAAATTTGACCGAGAGGAAGGAACGACTAGAGTTTGGTGCTAGTGTGGGACGTTATAGGATAGATGGAGAGATGAACGTAAATGGACATCTTGCAGTAAGATTATTGAGGAAATGATTTTGATGGTTGCGTTTTTCTTTTTTGTTTTGTTTTGTCTTTGTCTTTCCTTCTTCTTTTTATTACTATATTTCAAAATAATCAAAGATTTAGAATTTTTGTGAAATTAGTAACCTGATATATTGTAATGTTAGGTTATTAATAATGTGTTTAAGATTAAGTTTAAAATTTTCTGAGTTAAAAGGGGTTAAAGGAATCTAGAAATATTGGAAGTAACATTTCGCTAGAATATTTTAAATTTTTATGTATATTGATGAGGTATAATGAAGAAGGTAGTTTTACTTAATATTTACTAAATTTTTACTTAATATCGAGGAAATAATAATTGAATGAAATGGTGAAAGAAAGATTTCTTCCTTTTTTTCTTTCTTTTCTTCCCCCCCCCTCTTTTCTTTTCTCTTATTATTATATTAGATTATACAAAGATTATATAAAGGAAAGATATTTAGTGGAATAAATTAGCAGCCTGAAATATTGAAATGATGTTTGATTAACAATATGCTTGATTCTTGGATTATGCTTAAAAAGTTTTGAACAACACGGAGTTAAAGATTTAAAGAAATGTGGAAATTAAGAATTTTTTTAGTATAATTTAAATTTATTGTAATGAATAATATGCCCTGTGCTTTTTCTGGGAAGTCGGGGGGTGGGTGGGTGAGAGGGGGAGGGGGAGGGGGGAAGGGGGGAGAAAAAGAGAAAAATGTTTGTACTTTGTACTAATAAAACTTTTTGAATTAAAAAAAAAACTTTACCCAATAGTCTTTCAAAATCCCAATTTCTTAATTGTCTATTATACCAAGAAAAGAAACAACCAAAAAGGCCAATATTCCAGCAGTTCACAAATCACTCTGTTGAATAGTCCATTAGCCATCTCTTCTTAGTTTCAAAGCCAGTCCAGACTGTTTCACACTCGCACACTGTCCACCAGATTTATAGATTTGTAATCCTCAAGGTTTCTAGCAACTAAGTGTTCTCACAGTCTGTCTCCAAACCACAAGTTTAATCAGTTACAGGTGTCTTCAGCTTCTCTTTTTGTTGAAGCAGATCTTCACTTATCACTTACTCATTTCTGTAATGTCTTCCTCGACCAGTAGGCATCACTCTTAGTCTTTTTTCTCTGGTTGAGTTGCAAATATGGCCCCGACGCTACTTTCTTTTTATTTTCTTGTTTTAATCATTTTTTTCAAAGTCCCTCACTTCAAGATGACAACCAATAGAATAGAATAGAATAGAATTCTTTATTGGCCAAGTGTGATTGGACACACAAGGAATTTGTCTTTGGTGCATATGCTCTCAGTGTACATAAAAGAAAAGATACATTTGTGTTCTGTCCCCACGGATATGCCCCCCCCCAAATAAGATGCACGGAAATGAATTGGGAACAATACCCTTTTACTTCCAATAAAGTCTTAGCAAGAGTTAAATCTTTTCAAAAGAATATCAGGTATTAATGAGTTATTTACACAAGGCCTTCTCAGTAGTTGGCTAGAGTCCCAGAAAGCAGGCTGATACTGTTATCTCAACTCACGTAGGTTGGCGGAAACCCAAATCCAATTAGCACAGGAAAAATGTTCACTTTTTAGAATCCAAGCCGCAGACACAAATCGAGATCAAGACGCTGGAAACACAGAATGGGTTGTTCTCTGCAACGAAGCCCCTCGTGACAGACCCTTAAATACCCTCAGGGCGTGGTCAAGACCTGCAGTACTACTCATGAGGAAGCTTCTTCCTGATTAGCCACTCATGTCTCTTTGAGGACCTGCGCGCTCTGGCATCAAGAAGAGGCTCCTCCTCTTCTCCTGAGTCACTAATCTCAGGAGATGCATCAGGCTCTAATTGTTCGCCAGCCTCTGACCCCACGTCCTCTTCACTCTCCGTCTCTGGTGCCAGGAACACCAGTCTTCTGTACTGCACCCCCACTACCTCTGAATCTTCGGGATCGGCTGCTACGTGCACCAGACTCGACCTGGCCACAACAATTTGTCAAGAATCATGAGGTACAACATTTAATGATTGTCATAGGGAATAAATAAGCAATCAGGAAACAATCAATATTGATATAAATCATAAGGATACAAGCAACAAGTTATAAGTGGGAGCAGATGGGTGATAAGAACAATGAGAAGACTAATAGTAATAGTAATGCAGCCATAGTGAATAGTTAGACAGTGGTGAGGGAATTATTTGTTTAGCAGAGTGATGGCGTTCGGGAAAAAACTGTTCTTGTGTCTAGTTGTCTTGGTGTGCAGTGCTCTATAGCATCATTTTGAGGGTAGGAGTTGAAACAGTTTATGTCCAGGATGCGAGGGGTCAGTAAATATTTTCACGGCCCTCTTTTTGACTCGTGCAGTATACAAGTCCTCAGTGGAAGGCAGGTTGGCAGTAATTGTTTTTTCTGCAGTTCTGATTATCCTCTGAAGTCTGTGTCTGTCTTGTTGGGTTGCAGAACAGAACCAGACAGTTATAGAGGTGCAGATGACAGACTCAATAATTCCTCTGTAGAACTGTATCAGCAGCTCCTTGGGCAGTTTGAGCTTCCTGAGTTGGCGCAGAAAGAACATTCTTTGTTGTGCTTTTTTGATGACTTTTTGATGTTAGGTGACCATTTTAGGTCTTGAGATATGATAGAAGCTAGAAATTTGAAGGTCTCTACTGCTGATACTGTGTTGTCTAGTATTGTAAGAGGTGGTAGAATGGGAGGGTTTCTCCTAAAGTCTACCACCATTTCTACGGTTTTGAGTGTGTTCAGTTCCAGATTGTTCCGGTCGCACCATGAGGCTAGTTGTTCAACCTCCCGTCTGTATGCGGTTTCATTGTCTCAAATGAGACCAATCACTGTTGTATCATCTGCAAACTTCAGTAGTTTAACAGATGGATGGTTTGAGATGCAGTCATTGGTATATAGAGAGAGGTGGTGAGAGCATACAGCCTTGGGGGGGGGGGCTGTGCTAATTGTACAGGTATCTGGTGTGATTTTGCTTAGCTTCACCTGCTGCTTCCTGTCTGTTAGGAAGCTTGTGATCCACTTACAAGTGTGTTCAGCTAGCTGATTTAGTTTAGTTAAAAGAATGTCCGGTATGATGGTATTAAATGCTGAACTAAAGTCTACAAAGAGGACCCTTTCGTAGGTCTTTGGAGATTCAAGATGTTGTAGGATGTAGTGCAGAGCCATATTAACAGCATCATCTGTTGATCTATTTGCTCAGTATGCAAATTGCAGGGGGTCTAACAGTGGATCCGTGATGGTTTTCAAGTGGGACAGCACTAGCCTTTCAAAGGTTTTCATAACTACAGATGTTAGAGCAACTGATCTGTAGTCATTCAGTTCCTTGATGGAGGGCTTCTTCGGCACTGGGATGATAGTGGAGTGTTTGAAGCAAGAAGGAACATGGCATATCTCTAGTGATTTGTTGAAGATTTGAGTGAAGATGGGGGCCAATTGGTCAGCACAGACTTTTAAGCAAGAAGGAGTTATCTTGTCTGGGCCTGGTGCTTTTCCTGGCTTCTGTCTATGAAAGAAATCTTGCACTTCCTTTTCTGTGATCACCAGGGGTTGTTAACCCAATGGGATGGAGTCAGTTGTAGAAGATTTGGCTGTTGTTGGTGTGCCTGGGATGGAGGTTGTGGAGAAAGGTGGCTGTAGTTTCCTTTCAAACCTGCAGTAGAACACGTTCAGTTCATCTGCCAGTTGCTGATTTCCTTCAGCTTGGGAAGGAGGTTGCCATAACTGGTGATGTTTTAAGAGTTTTCCACATGTTTGCTAGTTCATTTGTTGAGAACTGATTCCTTAGCTTTTCAGAGTAGCTTCTTTTTGCTGCTCTGATCTCCCTTGTTAATACATTTCTGGCCTGATTGTATAGCATTTTATCACCTTTTCTGTAGGCTTCCTCTTTGGAACGACGTAGCTGCTTAAGTTTAGCTGTGAACCAAGGTTTGTTGTTGCTGTATATTCGTAAGCTCCTTGTCGGTACACATAGATCTTCACAGAAGCTGACATATGATGTTACAGTATCTGTGAGTTCATCCAGGTCTGCAGAGGTATCTTCAAAAATATTCCAATCAGTGCAGTCAAAGCAAGCCTGTAGCTTTAACTTTGCCTCCTCAGTCCAAGTCTTCACTGATTTAATTGTTGGTTTTGTGGTTTTAAGTCTTTGCCTATAAGCAGGTACAAGGTGAATCATGCAATGATCAGTGTTCCACAGCTGCTCGTGGTAAGGACCTATAAGCATCTTTTAGTGTTGTGTAGCAATGGTCTAAAGCAGGGGTGGCCAAACTATGGTTCTTTGAGGATCTGTGGACTTCAACTCCCAGAATTCCTGAGCAGGAATTCTGGGAGTTGAAGTCCACAGGTCCTCAAAGAACCATAGTTTGGCCACCCCTGGTCTAAAGTATTCTTGCCTCAAGTGGGACAATTGACATGCTGAAAGTATTTTGGAAGCTCTTTCCTTAAGTTTGCCTTGTTTAAATCTCCCAAAATAGTGGCCAGTGAATTGGGGTATTTGGCTTTAGCCTCCATAATCTGATCAGATAGAGTTCGTAAAGCAGGCTTGTGGTGGGATATACACCATAATTAGTAGAAATGTATTAAACTCTCGAGGAGAGTAAAAGGATTTGCAATTGATGAGTAAGGACTCCAAGTTTTCATCACAGAATTTTTGTATTATAATTATGTCCTGAGACCAGCTGTTGTTGATATACATACATAAGCCTCCTCCCTCCCCCCCCCCATAATTCTGCAATCCTGTCTGCTCTAAGTATCTGAAACTCTGGTATATGCATGCTATTGTCATCAATTTCCTCGTTTAGCCAGGATTCAATAAAGCACAGGGCAGATGCATTGTGAAAATCAGAATTGCATCTGTTTAAAAGGAGTATTTCATCCATCTTGTTAGCAAGTGAAAATACATTGGTAAGAAAGATTGAAGGGAGTGGTTTTTTAAAAATTCTCTTATTCCTTAGTCTATTTAAAATTCCCGCCCTTTTACCTCTTCGTCTCTGCCGTCTGCGTTTGCTTTTGGTGATCCATAGTTCCGGGGAAATAGCTTCCTCCTGTGTTAGAATCTCCTCCGTGTTTGTAAAGACAGGTGGGGGTAAGGTTACAGAGAGCTGCTCCTTAAAGAAACGTTCCTTAATTCTTACCAGATGATATCGTATGAAATTCGTAGAGAATTGCAGAGAATAGTAGAAAATAAAGAAACCATTTGAGAGCATTTCACTGAGGCAGCCTTCGTTGGTGCCATCTTGGATCCCTTGGGTCTTGAAGAAGAAAAATCACTGGAAACCACTGCAGCTGAGCACATAAGGTATAGTACAATATTTTAAAAGAGTTTAGTTTGCTGAAAAATTAGCCAATCCAGTCTATCTCTTATCTTTAGGGTTTTAAATGTTTTCTTTTCGTTCTTTCTTTTCTGGGCCTGACATTCGCTCCCACTTTTTAGTCGCTGCTTTTCTTCGGGATTCGGGAAGGACCCTACCTGCACTTCAGTTGAGTCCAACTTTCCTTAGGGGGTGCTTTTATGGAAACTTTCACAGCAAAAATTAGAGATTTCTCACCCACATCGTACACTGTTGCAAGATCTTTCCCTTCTTCTCTTCCGTTTCAGCTGTCACGGCTTCGGTTCAGCCATAATGGACGTCCTCTCTTCCACCGGATAAAGGGGTTTTCTTTGGGTTAAACGAGGAGACTGCGCTCTCCTTGCGACTTCCAAAGCATCCCCTCTTTCTTCGTCACCCCTATAGGATGACTTGGCCCCGTAGGGCTTCTCCAAGTGGAAGAAATAGACGGGACTTCGCGGAGCTCTGTTCGTCCGTGGCTCTTTGCCGCGACTTCCACTGCCATCTCCAGTGATATTGATTTATTGTATTTGTCAAGATCTGAGGGTGGCAGAGGTCTCTTCACGGTGAAACTGTGGAAGAGGAAAAACATAGCTTAAATGACTACATTAAAAAGGCAAAAGAGCCTTTGCTGAAGGAGGTGAATAAGGGAAACCTCTTGAAAACAACAAGATTGAAAGCAGAATATCAAATGAAAACAATTAAGCATCGAGTTTCTAGCCGGAAAAAAAAAGCTTATGCAGTCAATACCTGAAGGAAAGGCAGATACAAAGCTAACATGGAACTGGTTGAGATCAGGGGTATTGAAGAAAGAAACTGAAGGCTTCATTTTGGGTGCTCAAGAACAAGCCTTAAAGACTAATTCCATGAAAGCAAAAATTCAACATGTCAGTAACAACAGCAAATGTCGCTTATGCAATAAGATGAAACAGTGGATCATCTTATCAGTGGCTGCAGCAAAATTTCACAGAATGATTATCTACAACATCATAATTGAGTTGCCAAAATCATACTTTGGAAAGTTTGCCAGAGGTTTTGATTTGAATGCAGCAAAAATTACTGGGAACACCAAGTTGACAAAGTTCTTGAAAACAAACAGGTCAAGATCTTGTGGGACTTTCGAATCCAAACAGACAGACATCTGGCCCACAGCATGCCTGACATCATTATTGTGGAAAAGAAAAAAGTCTGATTCATTGATATTGCAATACCAGGTGATGCATGAATTGAGGAGAAACAGCTAGAAAAAATAACAAAACATCATGATTTGCAAATTGAAGTTGAGTGATTATGAAAAAATCAATGGTTGTACCAATAGTAATAGGAGCCCTTGGAGCAATATCCTAGATTGGAGCCTAGATACATGGAAATTTTGAAGTTATTAGACCTGAATATCCTGGCTTTGCAAAAAAAAAAAAACATTCTACCCAGAACTGCTTATATACTCAGACGTTACCTTAAAAGCTCATAGGTTCTTGGTTAGGATCTGAATTGTTAAATTTTTACCAGTCCCAGACTGTGAATCAAATTGAAGACTAAATCTAAAATAATAATAATACCAGTAGTAATAGTAATGAAAGTATTTAGCTAATGAAAGTTAAAACTCAAATTGACACTCTTTATACATGGTGTCCTGCCGCAAGCAGTGGCACCAGTGTGATGAGCTACGGGGTGTCCTGCCACAAGCAGTGGCACCGGTGCAATGAGCCATACACTGTCCTGTCATGAGCGGTGGCACTGGCATGATACACCATGTGGTGTTGGGCCGCAAGCAGCCACAAAAATCACTGTGGTGGTCCTAAGGTAAGTGGGTGTGGGGTGCGTGGAGCAGCTCTATCCCTCCCCCACCCTAGCTTGATTTTTACACATGCGCCTTGCCCCACCTCGTACAACCAGATGGTGGGAGAGTGTGGGCAGGGTCGTAACTAGGGCTTATTTTGGGGGTAGGGCTTATATAAACTTTACCCTTAGACTGTCCACTGTTGACCTCACCCGATTCCTAAAAGGTCAGTAAGGGGCGTGCATAAGTGCACCAGCGTGCCTACCGTCCCTGTTCTAATGTTCCTGCTTATCAGTACCCATCTTATGTATACAAACAATGTTTTATCTATGTATATTACCAACATATACTTGACAAAATAAATAAACAAACAAACAAACAAGGTGCACACGTAAAAATCTTGATTTTCAAGATAGGTCTTATTTTCAGGGAAACACGATATTTCATACTATTTTTTTTCAGAAAAAAAGTGTTCTGAAAAAATTACATTTATGTTCTACTCAGTACATGCTAATTATCAATAAGTTCAAAATGTTTCACTGCTATATAAGTAGTCCTTAACGTATATTCATTTAGTGACCATTCAGTTACACTAAAAAAAGTGACTTATGACCATTTTCCACACTTACAACTATCTGTATTTGGTTTATTTCTCTCCTTTTACAAGCAGAGGCTTAAATTTTATAATTCTGAATTCCCTCACCTTTGCGGTAGAATGAAATCAATGACACTGCTGAAAATTTATTAGTAATTATTGCTGTAATTATTAGTAGTAATATTAATATAGGTGTACAGTATTTTGGTGGGAATACTTTTTCATTTCATTTTTCATTATATGTTAAAAATTTCTTAGAACTCATGAAAACTGCAAGTTCAATTTATACAGGGAACTTCCCCTCCCCCAAATGGTGACTTCATGCTATTAGCTGAAGAAAGATTCTGCAATGTTGTCCTTGATGTAGTCTGCAGTCTCAAACATCTCATTTGAGCTTGGTATTGCAGAGACATCCCTGTTCTGGATCAGAAGGAACAGATAATTTAAAGAGAGCAGAGATGCTCACTTGGCACCTGGCAGCAGCAGCTTACAAAAACATACTCTTTTCCTTGACTTCTGTACCACACATTAGAAGTATGGGGGGGGGGGGGGGTGGTGGTAACATCCATGCCAAATCATCTCTTTTTCTTAAAATCTGCAATCCTGCAGCTGTTTATTGGCTCAATGCTTTTACAGATAAATTAATGTTTGCTTAAATTTTCCCACAAAGGAGTGAAGAGGTGGCAAAATAATTCATTTAAATTATCGGATCTTCAAGATCTATCAAGTGTATTTACCTTCCCAGCCTTTCATCCTTCTTTCTTGATGAAATTATACAATTTACATTTTGCAGCTAACCTCAAAGAGGGAGGCTGCTGAATGCATCCGGTAGAAAATGGAAAAGGGCATTGCAAGATTCACCACAATGATCCAAGGTTCAAATCCAAAAACCATTTCTTCCAGGCCATTGTCATATTCAGGGCGGCAACCAAAAGCTTGCGGAATCCAAAGCTATAAAAAAAGAACATTTAAACAAAAAAATCTAGATTAAAAATTATCTGTGAGATTATGCTGGGAACAATATTTTTCAGCTTGATTCATATACCGTATTTTTCGGAGTATAAGATGCACCTTTTTCCTCCCTAAAAGTGGCTGAAAATTTGGGTGTGTCTTATACTTCAAATGTAGCTTTTTTTTCCAGCCCTAACTAGGTGCTAACAGATCTTCCCAGCTCTTACTGGCTTGCAGGCTTTTTCATTGTTACTCTCTCCGAAGAATGTTTTTCCAGCCCTATGTCTTTGCAGGTTTTTTTTCATTGCTCTACTTGCTCCGAATAAGTTTTTTTCTAGCCCTAACCAGGTGCTATCTATCTTCCCAGCTCTTACTGGCTTGCAGGCTTTTTCATTGTTATTCTCTCTGAAGAAGGTTTTTCCAGCCCTAAGTCTTTGCAGGTTTTTTTTTTCATTGCTCTACTTGCTCGGAATAAGTTTTTTTCTAGCCCTAACCAGGTGCTATCTATCTTCCCAGCTCTTACTGGCTTGCAGGCTTTTTCATTGTTACTCTCTCCGAAGAATGTTTTTCAGCCCCAAGTCTTTGCAGGTTTTTTTTCATTGCTCTACTTGCTCTGAATAAGGTCTTTTCTAGCCCTAACCAGGTGCTAACGATCTTCCCAGCTCTTACTGGCTTGCAGGCTCTTTCATTGTTACTTTCTCCGAAGAAGGTTTTTTAAAGTCCTAACCATGGGATAAAATAATGTGCTGAAGCTGACCAGACTAAGGACGCTAGCCAGATGAATACCTGCTACGCAGATTTCCCCCCCCCCTATTTTCCTCCCCAAAAACTAAGGTCTTATACTCCGGTGCGTCTTATACTCCGAAAAATACGGTAATTTAACTAAAAATTCAGTTGTAGAATTCTAAATTTTATTTTGTACTGTGTATTTGTTCACATGGTCTTGTAATCTTTGTCCTGGTTTCAAAATCTTTTTCTTAGGTTTAAAATTATTCACTGAAAAAACATTAGAACCTAATATTAATTGAACAAAATAAATAATTTTAAAAATAGCTATGGGAAGCAAGGGGACTCATCATACTTCATAAGCCATTGTAGGGCATAACTGATCTTGTCAGGCACAGTACCTGGCATCTGATTGCAACTGCTACTACATGAATTTTTTTCTGGACCAATCACTTTATGATCTCCTAGAACAGCGATGGCGAACCTTTTTGTCCCGGCGTGCCAAAAGTACGCGCGCGCGCACCCACCAGCGCTCCCGCGTGCCAGTACCCACAATGCAATGCGTGGCCCCCTGCGCATGCGCACCCACACCCACACATGCACGCGCCCGCACCATGCACGCGCCCGCACTGTGCATGCGCAACCGCCCCCTCCTCCGGCGGGCGTCCCTTCAAAATGCTTCAAAGTCCTTCAAAGTATTTTAAAGGGATCCGTTCCCTTCATGGCAGGCAAAACGGATCCTTTTAAAATGCTTTGAAGGACTTTGAAGCATTTTGAAGGGACGCCCTCCCGCCCTGCCAAACCCCAGCACGAGACGCCCCTCCTACCTGCGACTTGTCCCGGGACCTCCGTGGCGTTCTCACCGTCTTCTCTCCACGGCAGCACATTCTGAAAGAGAACGCCACGCGAGTTCGAGTTTGAACTCGCGAGTCATTCTTTTTCAGGACAGGCTGCCGTGGAGAGAAGATGGTGAGAACGCCACGGAGGTCCTGGAACAAGTCGCAGGTAGGATGCCCGCCTAACCCGCCAAACCCTAGCGCGAGACGCCCCTCCTACCTGTGACTTGTCCCGGGACCTCCGTGGCATTCTCACCGTCTTCTCTCCACGGCAGCCCGTCCTGAAAAAGAACGTCTCGCGAGTTCAAACTCGAACTCGCGCGGCGTTCTCTTTCAGAATGTGCTTCAAAATGCTTCAAAGTCCTTCAAAGCATTTTAAAAGGATCCGTTTTGCCTGCCATGAAGGGAGTTTCGGTTTCGGGTAGCATTCTGGTCACTGCGCATGCGCTTGCCAGAAACCCAGAAGTTGGATGGCGGACCCCTGGCGTGCCAGCCGACATGGCTCCGCTTGCCACCTGTGGCACGCATGCCATAGGTTCGCCACCACGGTCCTAGAACATTCTAAAAATATTTTATTATTAAATGCATTTACATCTCTGACCTCATTATTGTTGATTTTAATGTTATATCTGATTGGTCTACCAAGGTACTCTCATGTTGTTTTAATGACTTGCTTACAGTAAAATTTAGTTATTTTATTCTAAAGGTAATCCAGCATTAGTCTTACGAGAAACATGCTCC
Organism: Diadophis punctatus similis; assembly: GCA_023053685.1. Classification (NCBI taxonomy): domain Eukaryota; kingdom Metazoa; phylum Chordata; class Lepidosauria; order Squamata; family Dipsadidae; genus Diadophis; species Diadophis punctatus. The sequence goes on along the minus strand of JALIGW010000006.1, from coordinate 19,264,239 downwards.
TTGACCTTTATCATTCCAAACTGCCAAGATCCAGCCACCTTAGAAATCCTGCATCCCCATCTCATATTTTCCATAGAATCACAGTTAAATGGGACACCAGAAAGCATCTTGTGCAGGAATCCATCACCTCAGCATCCCTCATCTCCCCCCTCCCCCTCCCCCCCAGCATACAAAACTCCACCATTCCCTGAGGCTGACTCTTTTGCTGGTAAATGGCTGTTACTGTTAATTGGAGTTATGTTCAGTCGTTCATTCACGGTGGCTAAGATTCCTTCGTCCTATTTTTCCCTACTGCAACAACCTAGCGAAGGGGGGACTTTAACCTGGGTCTCCCCATTCCACTATGCAACATTAGAACAACTCCAAACATTTCAGCCTTATTGGATAGAAAGAAACTGTCTAGAGCTTTCCAATGGGCTAGCCGGGTAATTAAATTATTGATAAAGAGAGGACAAGATTGTTCAGGACATACTAAGCTTGAAATGTATCAGAACTGGAACCAAATAAGGTTTTGGAAATCTTCACACTTTGCTGCTCTTATGAGCAGACCTAGGAAGGACGATTACATCCATGTTCTTATTTCTTTTCTTATGAACAGGTTTGCTTATTTTGTGGACCTGTTAGAACTGCATTAATCATTTTTTGTAGAGAAAATGGACGTTGGTTCTTACCTGACACGTCCTTTCTCATGCGGATCGATGGGGGAGTCCAGGATGGGTCATTCTAGTCCTCTACCTCTATGGCTGGGTTGAATTACTGAAGACACATCTCCCTGGTAAGAGTCTCCAGTTGACAACGAAGTCGAAGCGAATCAAGTAGAACTGTACCAGTGGTGGGATCCTAGCGGTGCGGTCCAGTGCGCCATACCGGTAGGGACCCGCTGATTGTGCAATTCGCGCACGACAGCTCTGGTGCCGTCTTCGCCGGTCCGTCACACGGTGCCATCTTTTTTCTGAATTTTTGGCCTTTTTTTGCTTCCTGCGCATGCGCGGAAGCAAAATCTCACAAGGGGACGCTCACGCATGAGAGATTTTGGCAATTTTTTGCTTTTGCGCATGTGTGGAAGCAAAAAATTGTCGAAATCGTGTGCGCGCGTCTCCTCACAAGACTTCGGTGATTTTTTTGCTTCCTGCGCATGTGCGGAAGCAAAATCATGTGAGGAACTGCGCACGCGCAGCGCACCGGTAGCCAGGTAAGAGGAACCCGCACCTGAACTGTACTCATACTAAAGAGAGCTCTTGGACCAGGAAACAATAAACAACAACAACAAAACAACCACCCGGCAAAGACACCAGACCACATACCAGGCGGGGCTGGACTCCCCTGTTGATCCGCATGAGAAAGGACGTGTCAGGTAAAAACCAACATCCATTCTTTATGCTCTGATCGACAGGGGAGTCCAGGATGGGACATACCAAAGAAGTTTGGCAGTCCTAAGGGTGGGAAATGGTCTGGTCTGGAACTTCTGCCTCCACTAAAACCTGTTGGAGGACCCTCCTGCCAAAGGCAGCCTCGGCCGAGGCATAAACATCTAGATAATAATGTCTGATAAATGGAAAAGGGGACGACCAGGTCGCCACCCGGCAGATCTCCTCCACCGACGCCTGAGAAGCCTAAGCAGCGGTAGTAGCCGCACTCCTAGTTGAGTGGGCCGTGATGCCCCTAGGCACTGGGAGCGACAGAAGCTCGTAGGCCTTGGCTAAAGAGGCCCGCAGCCACCGACCCACAGTGGAAGGTGTTACCTTTTGGCCCAGAGTTGATGACAAGAATGAGACAAACAGGGATTCCAACTTCCGGAAAGAAGAGGTCCTAGTGATGTAGATGTGGTGAGCCCACCTCATATCCAGGGTGTGCCACTTGCGCTCCAAGGGATGACAAGCCCTTGGTCAGAAATCTGGCAAGATCAACTCGTGAGCTCGGTGAAACCAGTTGATCTTGGGAAGAAAGGTGGGATCCAGCCGCAGGACTGTTAGAATGAAAAACACAGAGATCCCTACGGACCGACAGAGCTGCCAACTCTGAAATCCGTCTAGCCGATGTGATAGCCACCAGGAAAACCACCTTGCTTGAGAGGAATTGAAGGCTGGCCTCCCTCAGCGGCTCAAAGGGAGGAGCAGTGAGTGCCTGCAAGACTTTGGATAGATCCCAAGAGGGGTACCGGTGGACCACCGGTAGCCTAAGGTTAGATGCCCCTCTGAGGAAGGCACGCACCCTGGAGTGGCTAGCAAGGGAACCCAGGGGGAGGATCTGCAGAACCAAACCTTAAGCCACCACCTCAATTTGTTGGGGGAGAGACCCTGAACCAGTCCCTGTTGGAGGAAATCCAATACATCAGCCACCGATGCTATCAGATCCCTACGCCGCCTGGCACACCAGATGGAGAAGGAACACCAGGTCACCTCATAAATACGGATTGTGGATGGTCGTCTGGCCGCCTGAATCATACAGATGATCCCCCCAGGAAAGGTTCTCTCCCCCTTAGCAATTGCTGCTCAACCGCCACACAGTGAGTTGGAGCCACTACGGATTGGGACAGGACGACCTTCTCTGGGGGAATGCGCCATGGATGTTCGACTGACAGACCCATGAGGTCGGCGAACCATGGCCGCCGGGGCCAATAGGGAGCCATCAACATGATCTCCGCCCTCTCTTCCCAACCATGGCTGGGCTGAGGGGCAGGGGAGGGAAGGTGTACAGCAGTTCCTTGGGCCAGGGACATCGGAGGGCATCCACCCCCTGAGCCGGAAACCGGGAGAACAACCACGGGAGCTGTGAGTTTGACGGGGAGGCGAACAGGTCCAAGGCTGGGCGGGAGAACCGGGTTGACAGTTCCGAGAACAGACTGGGCTGCATACGCCGCTCTGACTGGTTTATTGTGGCCCTGCTCAGCCAGTCCGTCTGGACGTTCGACACCCCCGCGATGTGGTCCGCTTTCAGGGACAGGAGGTGGGTCTTTGCCCATTTGCAAAGGGCCTCCGATTCCTCCATGAGTAAGAAGGACTGAGTTCTCCACTGCCGATTTATGTGGGCCTTCGTGGACACATTGTCTGTCAGAAGGACATGGCAGCCAGGGATGTCTCGCTGAAAGGCCCTGAGGGCTAGCCTTGCTGCCCTGAGTTCCAGCCAATTGATATTGTGTTGGAGGTCCCGATGAGTCCACCGCCCCTGGGCTACCCTGGACCCGAAGTGGGCCCCCCATCCTAGCAGCCTGGCATCTGACGTTATCGTCAATCTGTCTTGGTCCCTGAAGAAGCAACCCCTGGAGAGGGCACTCGACTCCCACCAGAGCAGGGAGCGGAGAACCCTGGGCGGCACCTGGACCCTCGTCTGGGATGTGCCCTGAACCCTCATCTGGTAGGGAAGAAGGAACCATTGGAGGGGCCACGAGTGAAAGCGTGCCCAGGGCACGATGTCCAGGCAAGAAATCATCTTCCCCAGGAGTTGAGACAGCAGCGCTAGAGGGGCAGACCTGTCCCCCCCGGACGCAGACTGATAAGGTTCTGATGCTGTCCTGCTGCTCCTGGGAGAGGAAAACTTGGCTGGAGACAGAGTCTATTAGGGCCCCCAGGTGCACAAGTCTGGTGGAGAGAACCAGGTGGCATTTGGCCAGGTTGACAGAAAAACCGTGGTCCCGAAGGACCTGAATAGTAGTAGCCAGGTCTCTCTCCGTAGCGACTGGAGAGACCGACTGGATAAGTAGGTCATCAAGGTAACACTGGATCCTGATGGGAATCACCCTGAGTTGTGCTGCCAGGGCCGCCATGACTTTGGTGAAAGTACGGGGGGCAGAAGCCAGTCCAAAGGGAAGGGCGGTATACTGAAAATGGTGCTCTGCGTAGCAAAACCTCAGGAACTGTCTGTGACCCGGCTGAATGGGCACATGAAGGTAGGCTTCTGTCAAGTCCATGGAGGCTAGGAAGTCTCCCTCCCTGATCTCCTGGAGGATGGAAGAGAGAGAATGCATCTTGAACCATGCGATTAACCAGGTAACGGTTGAGCCCTCTGAGATTCAAGATTGCCCTCCACCCTCCTGAGGATTTCGGGATGACGAAAAGGTGGGAGTAAAAGTCCAGCCCTCTCTGTTCCAGGGGCACCGGTTGAACTGCCTGGATGTCCAACAGATGTTCAATGGATTCCTCCATGAGACGACGTATAGACAGGTCTCTGGAGATGGGGCAGCAGAGGAAAAACCTTGGAGGGGGAGAAAGAAACTCCAGGGGGAGGCTGTACCTTATGGTCTCGCTGACCAAGGCATCCAACATGGTCTCCTCCCATTGCAAATAGAAAAGGCCGAGATGACCCCCTATGGGAGGGTGGGGCTCACTGTCACTTTTGACTCTTGAAAAGTCGGAAGGATGAGCCACGGAAGGAGCACTTGCCCTGGGACAGCTCTGCCCCCGAAGCTTGGCCTGTCAGATTGGTAATCTGATCTCGGGAAGAAGGGCCTCTGCTGATGGGGAAAGCCTGCCCCAGCTCCCCCCTGCCTGAAGGAGGGCCGCCTGAAATAAGTTGACATGCGAGAATCCGCCTGGCGACCCTGAGAGGGGAGCACCTTCCTCTTGTCCCTGGTTTCAATTAGAAGAGGATCCAAAGATGGACCAAACAGGCTGTCACCCTCGAAGGGGACGGAGGCAACCTTCCATTTGTTTTTGGAGTCCATGCGCCAGTGGCAAAGCCATAGCAAGCGGAGAGCCATAACTGATGCCGCCATGGCCCTAGCCGAGAATTTAGCTGTTACCAGAGAAGCATCCGCTGTATACTCTGCTGCAGCAATGGTTTTACTTAAATCCTGATGGGCTCTAAAGTCCTCCGGGGAAATCCTGCCTTGCAGCTGGCGGAGCGAACGGACTGAAGCCCTCGTGAAGAAGAAAGAAGCAGTAGCGGCCCTGATTGCCCAAGAGTTAGCCAGATGGGCTCTGCGAAGGGCCATCTCCTCCTTCTTCTCGTCCGCCTTAAGGGCATCCTCCGCATCAGGCGGGAGGACGGAAGAGGTGGCCAACACTGCTACTGGTGAGTCCACCCTGGGCACCTGCACCAGGTGTTCAAGATCCGAGTCTACACAGAACAGGGAGTTCTCCTGACTGCTGGGGCGGGAAGCCAGGGCTGGATTGGACCATTGTTTCTTAATAAGGTCCAGAAACATCCCTGGAATAGGGATGCAATCTGGAGCCATGGTGCGTTCTGTGAACAGATAGTCCTCCTGGGCCCCTGCCTCAGAGGCAGTCTCCTGGAGCCCGGAGTCCTTGCCCAACTTGGCCGTGGCCCTGGCCTTGGCTAGCAGCTGATGGAACAGAGCTGGGTTAAAAAGCCCCTTAAATGAAGGCCTGCCTGGAACATCCTGCTCCCTATCGGAAAACTCCCCCTCTTCGAGCACCTCACCTTCCGAGAGAGAATGTTGGCTAGCTCTCAAACGGGCCAGGGACCCAGGATCCTGATAGGCGGCCTCATAGTCCCAGAGGCCCGCTTGGTTGGCTAGGTAGACCTCCTGTCTAGGTTGCTGCTGCACTCCCTCTGCAATGCTCTCTTTAATGGCTGAGGATATCCAGTGCCTCATGAAGGGAGGCATATCCTGTTCCTGCCAAGACTCAGGGCGGAGGCAGTCATCAATCAGGGTAAAGGAGGCCTCAGGTGCCCTGTGGACTTGAGCTATATCCTGGTCTGGGACTGTTGAAATAGCAGAGGGGGAGGAAGGCCCTGAAGCTCTAGAGCCCCCTGAGGCTCAGAAGGAAGGCCTGAGGCAGGAGGGCCTCCCAGGGCTTCAGGAAACCAGCTAGGGTCAGCAGCCGGGTAAGCCTGTGACCCCTGCTCAGGGGGGCAGTGTGCCAAAGGAGTGTCCATCGCCCTGCTGGCCAAACAGCTGTGCCTGACAGAGGGATTCCCTACTCTGGCAAATTCCTTCTCTAAGGCTTTTTGTCACTGGTGGTCTGCCTTTTCCTCCTTCCTCGATGAGGGCCGGTGTGTTGGCCCTGATTTTGGCAGCAGCAGCCAGCCCGGCTGCCCTGGGCCTGGCTGAAGCTCTGCTGGAGACTTCAGATGCAGGGGGGGGCATGAACCCTTTTGAGACCTTCCAGAGCCAGATCTGTGCTGCTCCATAGAGAGGGAGCCAGGAAGTACAGAGCCTGATAATAAAGGAGCAAGGAAGGTAGGAAAGCTGGCAGGCCTAGGCGCTAATAGGCAACAATCTTGCCAGCAATCAACTCAACCAGGTGTGAGGCTGGTTTGAGGATACTCACTGACCTCGCCGCAAAGAGAGGTGGTTAATGCGGCTCATATTGCCACGGCGACTGGAGAAATGAGAGTAGTGAAAGGCAACCAGAAACTCTCTCCGACTAGGCCTGGTCAGGAGCTGCAGGAAGAGGGAAAAATAAACTGCGCATAAATACAGGCCAGCCTAAACGTGGACTCTGCAGTCCGCAGTTCCCTCTAAACCCAGATACAGGGGGTAAAATTCTTCCAACCCCCTTCAGTTCAGGGCCCACTAAATACAAGCCTGATTCCAAAATGGCGACCACCTTTCAAAATGGCCACCGCCATGTGGCGAATCTGGTCAGCGAGCTAGGCTACAATCTGCCAAGACAGAGAACCTGCTCAAGCTGAAAAAATCTCTCCTGGCTCCCATCCACCTCCACCGAGAGCACTTTAGGGGAAAACCCCCCCCCACAATCTCTGCAGCCGATCCTGCAGTCGCAGGAGGGGTGTTAAATGGGCTCGCCACACCCATTTCTGACTGCCTGTCCTCTTCTGAAGCCAGTGAGTCCGTTGCGCTCACCCTGGCTTCCACGTTGCCTGCTGGGGCCTGCAAAACGGAGGGGGAGGAAAGGCTACCCCCTCCGGATGATCTCTTAAACTGGCACCACAGCCATGGCTTCTCAGCAAGGCTTCCGACCTCAGAAATAAATTTAAAGGGGCCCTGGGCACTCACCAGCCGATGAAGCAACCAGAGGAGGGCGCTGCGATCTTTGCAAAAGCCTCTGTGCAAACTGCACTCTTCTTCCTGCTTCCTCTGACAAGGAAAATGGCTCAGATCAAGAGAGAGAAAAGGAAGGGTCCTGGAGTTCTTTCCAGGGAAAGGTAAGCAAATTATAGTAGCTCCAAACCAGGAGCTAGAAACCTCATGTCCAAGAGCTTCGGCTGGGTTGGATAACGGGGGACCATTACCAGGGAGGCGTGTCTTCAGTAATTCAACCCAGCCATAGAGCTAGAGGACTAGAGTGACCCAACCTGGACTCCCACGTCGATCAGAGCATGGAGAAAATGTCACTGTCTCAAAAATGTTCCTTTCTTTACCAGACTTCAACCTTTGAAAGCATGGAGGTGGGGGGGGAGTACTGTATAGAATATAGAACGGTATTGATTTTAATCTGCTACTTAGAGAAAACTCCTGGGGCATTTATAGTCTCTTGAATAAAAGGATTGAACTGATTATTCCCAATACTTTTTCTTTTTTATATTGTTATACCATACACATTTATAGGATGACTGAGGGCTTGATGCGTACCCCTTTCCTTTTTAGTACTGGGCAAGTATCTGTTCGGGGTTGATATCATCAGTACATTTATATCTCCACCACAGCTTGTACAGTTACTGATATATTGACCTCATGTTTAGAACTGTTTGTCCTCCCCCACCCCCCAGGGTCAGGGACATTATTGGTCTTGGAGGGGGCTTCACTTGCCCAGTCAAGATTGATGTGCAACTTGGGGGGTCCTTCTGGATTCATAGCAACTGCTTGAAGAACAGGTGGCAGCTGTGGTCAGGAGGGCCTTTACCGAGGTTCATCTGGTATGACAGTTGCAGCTCTTCTTTGACCAAGTGGCCCTTCAGACAGATATTCATGGTCTAATCACATGGATTACTGCAATGTGTTTTACATGCGGATGCTCTTGAAAACCATCCAAAAACTACAGCTGGTACATAATGCAGCAATGTAAGCAATAATTAGAAATATATTTTAAAATATATTTTAGCTACCATACTGAAACCAAGAGATGTAGGCTTAATCCTTCAATCTCTTCTTAAATAAGGAGACAAATCTGATTACATTTACTCATAATGGTTTCTTTTAATATAATTTAATAGCACAGCTCATATTAGTCCTGTCATTAATATTCTCCTTCCCCAAACAGGGAACAAATCACTGCAGACAGGTCTTCTTCTGGACATTAGTTCACTGTTTCCTTTCATTAAATAAATGAAATGTGCCATTACCCATAAACTCAGCTACTATCAGGAGAGTATCAAAGCAGTGAAAATGTTGGACTGACCAAACTCCCACTTTCTAGCGCTCCCCTTCCCACAATTGAAGTACCTTGGTAGAATCTCAATCCAACTCACAATGCCTCAAGAGAAAATATACAAGAGGGAATGTAATATAAATTACTTAAAGGCTCTGGTTATTTATTTGGATAAAAATCTAACAAATAATATATAATAAACATACATCAAACTTGGAGAAATTTTCTTCCAAGCTTGCATATATTTTCCTGTTCTGAAGTCATCTCTGTCACTTGAGTTGCAAAACTCGAGAATACTGGATTGCAAAACTCTAAAGAACACTGGATGAACTCTGTCAGGCACAAGCAACCAGAACTACTTGTGAATAGTCTCAAGCAGAAGCTTTGCTGTTAGTCACCTACAGTATGTTACAAGAATTTTGCCAGACTAATTGCATTCCCTTGGAATTGGGCAGATAAGGTTTCAGCAATTCTGCGGGGGGCGGGGTGTCAGCCTTATGCTGCTTTCTGCAGTGAAAAGACTAAACTTGCCCTCCTCTTAATACCTCCCTCAGTCTAGCTGAAGATTCCACCACAATTTCGCTGCTGTCATCTAATGGTCCTTCAGATTTCTGCAGTGATGACCTCCAATGGAAGATCAAGCTACTTTCTAAACAGAATGCTTCTTTACAGCCATTTCTGAATGTACTTCTTTCAACTGATCCTTCAAAAACTGTTTTGTTTCTAAAACGCAGTGCCTTGGAAGAATTGATGAGCCATAGCAAAAATCTCAGCTAACTAGAGAATCATATTGAATTATAAGGATATTTACTGTGGTGCACTGATTTTGGTTTTAATAACATTTAATCTGCTTTTCTAATTGGTACATAAAAATTTAATGTACCAATTAAATTAGCATAATTTGTAATTCATCTGCAAAGCAAAGTTTAGTAAAAGTTGAAAATGTTGATTTAAAACATATCAGACAGCTGGCTAATATGGTATGGTTAAGTAACCCCTAGTGCCTATAGATGATAATAAAGGAGATAAAATATTTCTTTGGGGGGGGGGAGCATATAATAGTATGCTTCGCCTAGCAGATCTATGTTCATTTTGTAATTTTAGAACAGGCCACCCTCTTGCTTCTCAATTCTTGTCCCTTTTGAGAATGATGCTTGGTTGCTGGTTTGTGAGCAGAAACTGAAGTGTTTTTTTTATTACGCTAATTTGGCTATCTTTGTTGGTTGAAGAGCAGGGTACAACAGTTAACCAGTTCAATCTTTGTTTACTCTTTGGAAGATAAAAGGACCAAGGACAAAATGTCCAACAGTTCATCAGGCCTCTGGTGGTTGTGCTAGTACAACTTCTGCTGAAGTTAATGATAAAGGCAAAACACACTGAGGGCAATTGTCCTGATACAGAAATAAATTGCATTATTTTAAATACTTACTGAGAGATTACACAAGAACAAAAATACAGCAATATTCTTCAAGATACTTCTTTTGTTGTTGACAGAGAAGTTTCTTGGAGTGAATGAAAAATCTGGAGAGGATGGAGGGACTGGAATCTTGCTCTGATTAATGTTTTCATGGAAAGCACAACTGGAACTGTTCTCAGATGGATAACTATTTCCATAAAATGTGGATGACAACTTTCCATTTGTTCCATTATAGATTTCTTTGTAGGAAGCTGTAGGGGAGAGATTGCTTCCACTGGACACTGTTAATATTCGCAGAGTTTTAATGTTATCATTACTCTTGTCATGCTCACGATGTATAGATTCAATTATGAAGAGGTTCTGAATATATTTCTCAATGATAACAAGTAGAGAGTAGGGCAAACTGAACCATGTATATGCTGGATGGGACCGAGCACAGATAATTGCAAGAATAGAACCCCAAGAAAGAAGCCAGGAGCCCGAGGCTGTCCCCACCAAGAGGTCTGCATCAAGTTTTCTAGCTGGATTTTTAGAAATATCTAGTGAACTGTCTTCAAGTCTATAGATTAGAATCGCAACAATGCCTGCTGCACACATGAGTGCCAGTACTGTGATGGCATACAAGTAAAACATAATAAGTGCTAGTTCACTCTTTAATTTTGAACACCCAATCTGAATAAGATAAACAACTACAACTGCTATTGTTGTAATAAATACTACTAGACCTAAGATGCTGCCTATTGCTGTGCCCTGAAACTTGAATGGCATCTTACGTGGCTGTAGGTATTCAACTTTACGCCCAATGTTTTTCCAGACCACGTACAGCATTGTGGATGCTAAAATGTGATACTCAATATTGAAGGGGTATAAATAATATATTCCTTGGGAAAATATGGAACAGAGGGTGGTGTAGGTACAGTTGCAAAGTGGTGTATGATCATCCAGCTCTATGCAGAAAGAAAAGAAAAAGAGAATTAAATCATTTCTTAGTCAGAGTGCCTAAAATTCCTATCTAAAGGAATTCCTATCTAAAATTCCTAAAACAGGATAGAAATAGTGTTATATTTTAGCATAATGTATTATGAACTTATACAGGCAGTCCTCAACTTACAACAGTTCATTTAATGACTGTTCGAAATTACAACCACATTGAAAAAAGTGACTTTTGATCATTTTTCACACTTATGACTATTGCAGCATCCCCATGGATCAAAATTCAGATGCATGGCAACTGACTCATAGTTATAATGGTTGCAGTGTCCTGGGATCATGTGATCTCCTTTTGTGGCCTTCTAACAATCAAAGTCAATGGGGAAGTCAGATTCATTTAACAACTATGTTAAGTGGTTAACTTAACAACTGCAGTGATTCACATAACAAGTCTGGCAAGAAAGGTCATAAAATAAGAGTAAAACTCACTTAACAACTCAACAAAATTAAATTTAGCAACAGAAATTTTGGGCTAAATTGTGGTCGTAAGTCGAGGACTACCTGTAATAATAAGTACTGTATAATCAAGGACAAATAATATTCATATCTTAAATAAGATATGACAAGTCTCTTAAAGTGATATTATTTCCAAATTTGTATACTAAGCTGTGACAAAAAGTTAACAAAATAACAGAGTTGGAAGAGACCTCAGAGGTCTTCTAGTGTCAGGATCTCCATAGTCGGCCTTGCTGGCATCCTGCCATCAAAGAGGAAGGAAGGGAGGAGGAATTTGGGGCAATCTACACCTGGGTATCTAATGATGGGAAATGGGGAGGGGGAGCTGGCATATGAAGACAGGAGTTGTTTGTACCAGTTACATCGGGCATCTCCAAGGCTGCTTGTCCTGGGTGTGAAATTTCAGCAGCCTGAACAATCCAGAGCTTCCCACAACATCGCAGCAATCCCAGATTGGGTGGCAACGGACTGGATATTGGGGGTGGGGGGGTGGAAAGGGATGGGGTACATTGGGTTTGGCTCTTTGTATTGCTGAGCAGGAACTTCAGATTCTGCCTCACCTTCCTGCAACCAATATTTTTAGTAAAAGTTAATTTCATTCCAATCAATTGGAGTTGAGAGTCTGCTTTCCTAAATGATTGTTTTGGGGAAGGTCTGACATTAAGCAGAATCTGCAATTTTGGTCAACCTGGAGAAGATATTACCTCTACTGTGGGGACCGTACATACAATGTCAACTAAAGGGAGCAACCAGGAAAAACTTGAAACCTAGGGAGAGGTGTCAATGAGGCCCCCTCCTGGAGCACTGGATCTTTCTGAGTGGCTAGGGGAGAATGACCTCCCGAGGCCCCAATAGTCCCTAGGGCTTGGAAGAAAAGAGAAGTGGGTAGAGAAACCCCATGAGATGGGGACAGGGAGAGGCACTGACATGGAAAGCAAGCCGAGCTGGAAGGACTGGATGAAGAAGGTGATGAGGAGTGTGGAGAAAGTGATCGAGCGGACTGGATGATGGACCAAGCCATAAAATTCATGCAGGGATCCTTTGAGAACCTCAAAGCATGCAAAACCCTGGCTCAAACGGAGCAACCTGATGCACATTCGCCCCCTCACCACAGCCAGTGACAGAACATCCATTCCCGCTGTGACTGCCGGCACCTGAGCCCAACCAACAGCAGAGGCTGCCACCACCCTAGTGCTGGGGGTGACTGTCTGGCAAGGAGGGCCTGCAGGACCAGCCCCAGGTAGGAGGGCCCGTAAGACACCACCCCGGGTGTGAAGTTTAACGGAGACTCCCAGCAACTGGGATTCTTCCTGGCCCATGTCTGGACATACATGGTGGAGTGTGGCCCAAAAATACCAAAGGAATCAAGGTGAGTTGGCTCTGGAGGGGCCAGTTGCCCGGTGGATAGTGACTCTCCACAATGACAACACTCCATAGCTGAGAAATCTCAACTGCTTCATGTCTACCCTGCGCAAGCAATTCAAAGATCCCTTGGCTGCAAGGGGTGTGGCTGAATACACCCAAGAATTTTGCGACCTGGTATGCTGACTGACTGGCTGCAAGACATTCTCATTAGCTACTTCAAGGATGGACTGAGTGATGAAATCTATAACTTCTGTGTCTCTCTGGGAGCACCACTCTCCGCGGATGGTATGTCTTGCCGGAGGAAGTGGAGATCGACCTGGCCCAGAACAAACACCAACTGGGATACAGGTGGTGAAAGCCTTTCCACAAGAAGTGGGACGCCCCAAACCACTGACAAGTACCCAAGGCCCACAGTAGTGCTCAACTGCTTGGTTCAAGTGCAGAAGGGAGGGGCACTGGGGAGCAGAGTGCAGAGCCAGCCGCCTGGTGAAAAAACTGACCCCTGGGCCCAAAAGGAAACCCACCAAACTGCTGCCATGGACCTGGGAAACAGCCATGGAAGGAGTAAAAGTCATAGAATTCTCCCCCTCCCAGAGGTGGTGATGGAACTCTGACCAACCTGGGAGAGGGCCCTGGGAAAATCAATACCGACTCTGGCCCCCTGGTAAGTGGCCACATCACCCCGGTGATTATCCCCATAGAACTAGTGGTCCAATCCTCGGAACTCAAAGCAAGCTTGCCGGCCCTCCTGGACTCGGTTTACGCCAGATGCCTGCTCAACCCTGCCCTAGTTGAAAAGTTAGGGATCAGACTCAAGCAGCTTCAAGTGCCAGTGGCTTTCTGTCAGCTGGATGGCTCCATAGCGGAGGGGGGAGATCCCAGTGACATTCATCACCAAACCAGTAGATTTGTGGATGGGGGCACATGCTGAGACTCTGAGTTTTATAGTGGGGCCTGGCAGGAGAGAATACTGGTGTTGGGAGTAGTGTGGCTGTTGAAATGGAACCCTTATGTGAACTGGAGGAGGGGGCTGTTAAAAATATGACAGATCAACCTGGGGGAAAATCAGAGGAGAGACCAGGGGTCCCAGAAGATGGGAGCTGCATCTCAAGAACAGAAGGAGGCAAATCCTCGAATCTCCAAAGAGCACCAAGACCCGCGGGATGTATTTAGCGAAAAAGGGTTGGATGAACTCCCACCCCACCGGTCCACTGCCTGTTCCATAGTAATCTTCCCAGGGGCCAAATTACCCAAACCCAAGCTATATTCAATTACCCCTAGGGAACTGGGCAAGCTATGGACCTTCATTGACAAAAATCTAGAATGAGAGTTCATCCAACCACCCTGTCCCTAGATAGCTGCCCCGGTTCTTTTCCGAGAAAAGAAAGATGGGTTCCTTCATTTATGTGTAGACAATAGATGGTTAAACGTTGTTAAACATGGAAAATATTTATCCCTTGCCCCTAATGAAAGACATGTTGGCCCATCTGGCAAAGAGAAAATATTTCACAAAGCTAGACCTGAGAGAAGCATATTATCGAGTTAAGGATCAAAGAGGGAGATGAGTGGAAGACTCCTCTGCCCCTTAGGGTGTTTCCAGTTCACAGTCCATCTGTTTGGACTGCAAGGAGTCCCTGCAGTCTTTATGCAGCTGATAAACAAGGTGCTGCATGAACATTTATACAAAGGAGTGCTGGTATATTTAGATGACATCTTAATCTATATCAAGCCTGTGGCACAAAGCATGTCAGCTAAAGAAACTGTCAGTCCTGGGGGTCATCTTTTCTTTTGGATCTTCAAGGCTTAGTTTGTGGGAAATTGGGAGTGGGGGTTGCATGGAGCTGGTAGAAGTATTTAGCCATAACATCATTCTTTTCTCTGAGAGCCAAGGACGTTCACTGGAGTGGCATGACTGGGCGGCATCTTCAGTTGGGACAGTGGATTGATTGGACCATGTGATGGACATGTGGGTGCAGGGGAAGGGACTTTGACTTTCCTTTGGGTGGGGAAAACCTGGGAGATTTCAGATTCGGGTTTTCCCAGATGTGCCAATATGACATCTCTAATAAAATGGAACTTTGAGGAATTGCTGGCCTTGGAGACTTCATTGGTTGGTGATGTTACTTGGAACCCTGAAATTAACCCGAATCTCCTTTAAAACTCAAACCAGCTCCCCGCTGGTCCTGAGCCCCGAACATCAACCTGATCGCCAGGCAGCGTAAGGGAAGATGGAGGAAAGAACGGCCACTACTGAGGGAGCCACCGGGATTGGATCGGAGGTTCTCATCGAGACCCTCTACTCCCCTACTGAGGTTGTGGCGGCTGCAGCGGAAGCCGAGACAGAGCACTGACAGGTTGCCTGGCCCAGAGCCGGCACTTTGGCAGGTCGCTCAGACAGATCCTTCCTTATAGGGTGAAGCTGCGGGAGCTGCCCCGCCCCAGGAGTTGGCGATCAGGGTGACACTGCAGGAACCACGGATGGGAACGAGCAGAGCGGAGCAAGCCCAGGCCTTTGAGTGGAGACGAACAAGCCCTCCTGATCCCAGCGATTCCCGGGAGTGGATTGTCCCACCACCATTGTGGAGTCAATCGCTAGCGAGCCTCCTGGAGCAGTTCAACCAACTCAGTATGGGCAGCATCGAACAGCCACCCCCCACCGGCCAGCCTGACTGGGTCCTGGCTCAGTTCATGTTCACCTTCTTGGGCCCGGGAGCCACAACCGTCCAGAGCGGAGCGTCGGCTTCATTCCACTCAGCATGAAGCTCATTGCACCTCAGCCTCCCCCGTTGGGCCCGGTCTACTGGGATGACAGCTCCTGCTGGAATCGGCATGGCGCTGCAGCAAGTCCTGCTAAGGCACTCCAGCCCGGGACTGCGGGGTGAGACGTTGGGGCTGCCGAGACCCAAACCCCCCCTCATCAGCTGGTCCTGAGATTGCCCCCTGCTGACCAGATCCACCAGCCAGGGGTGGGTACAGTACGGTGGATGCCAGCTTTGGCCCCACCACCAACACCGGCCCTGCAACCAGCCCAGCCAGCTGCTCCTCCCCCACAGTTCAGAGTGACGTTTGACGGATCCCCGGGGAAGCTGGCTTATTTCCTCAATCGGATTTGGTCCCACATTGTCCATTATGGGGACCAATATCAAACAGATAGAGACATAGTATTGGCCATTGCTGATGGCATGAATGAGGGGGACGCGGCCAATTGGATAGCCTAGCTACATGATGAAGGAACCCAGGAGCTGGATGATGCTGACGAGTTCGTGCTCAGAGCCCGATTTGAAGACATGGCCCATTGGCAAGAGGCAGAAGCTCAGATCAAAGCCCTGAAGCAAGCAGGCCGACCCCCCCAAAGACTTTGTCTGGGATTTCCGGAGGTTGGCTGGAAAACTGAGAGACTGGCCTGAACGCCTCTGTTGTGTACCAGCACGGAGTCCCCTCAGAAATGGCGCACACACAACTGTTTGCAAACAATACTATTTTACTACTAATAAATCTTCTTAGTAGCTATATGTTTTAAAGTCCATGAAGACAGAAAAGGTTCTTTTTCGGAAAGTCAGATTGCTACTTTCACTTCTTAAGAACTGGCCAGAGTTCAAACCCCAAAGAAAACAGGCGATTAGTTCCTCAGTTATCAGTAACTCACAGAAGTTGGCAGAAAGCCCGGAATTAATTATTTCACGAACCGAAAATCCAGAAGTCAAAGAACAGCAGATTCAAAGAATCCAGAGATTCAAAGATTCAAAGAACAGCAAACTAGGTAATAGAAATCCAACGAGTTGTTTCCAGGGGTGGCGCTCGGCGTGCTTAAGCCTTAAATAGCCTCAGGGCATGGCCAATTAACCTGCAGCTCTACACATGAGGAGACCTCCTCCTCCAGAGCCAATCTCGCCTGCTAGCTGCCCTGCGTGCCCTAGCATCAAGCAGAGGCTCCTCCACTTCTCCTGAGTCACTCAGCTCCAACTGAGGAGGTGCAGAGGGCCCTGGTTGGCTTTCAGCCTCTGGAACCGAAGCCTCCTCGCTATCGGACTCGGGTGCCAGGTGCACGGGATGATCGTGCCGCGCCACAGTCGTCTCTTGGTCCTCTGGATCCATGACCAGCTGTGCGGGACGCGGGCAAACCACAACTGCCGCCTCGTTCACCACTTCAAGGAGGCCATAGACCACAACTCAGGTAAGCTTGTGGCATTAGGGGAGTTCCAGACCGTATACAGAACTGGTACAATATAGTCATGGCAATGGATTTGGAGATCCACCTGCACTGGAAGCCTACCCAGGAGAAACTCGCTGGAAGGACCCTGGGTTGCCAAGCCCCTGCAAAGCCGGCTGAAACAGCACAACCACCGCTGCCAGGGACAATCAAGTGCTTCAGATTCAGGCAACATGGGCACCGGGCATCCGAGTGCCTGGCTCCCGCTCCGGTCCCTCAACTCCAAACCCTATTGGCCTCCCGCAGAAGGAGGACCCCAAGGAAGCTTCCGATAATGGGAGAATCGCCCAACAAGCAGTTAAGTTCCCTCTCCCCCCAGCCGGGAGTGAGGAAACTCCAGCTTTGGAAACCCCTCCAGGCTCTGCCAGTGAGGGCAGCAGTGAAGAGGACCCAATGTTAAGTGAAGCCATCCGCCCCTTCACTGTCAAGACCCAGATAGTAATGCCAGAAACTGGGTTCCAGGGGGACATAGAGGCCGTCACAGACACTGGCTGCACCAGGTCCCTAATCAGCCTACCCATTGTCAAGCAGTTAGGGGTAGGCACAAAGCCACTCCTACACCCCATACGCTTTGAGCAAGTCGATGGAACGCTAATAGGTGGAGCCCTAGCCACTTTAGTCACGGATGTCGTTAGGCTGGAGATGGGGTGCCAACAGGAGCTTATCCAGTTCGTAGTAACCCCCAAGATGACCAAGTCAATTATACTAGGGCTCGCTTGGCAATGCACCCACCCCTGGCTGGGGTAGAAAGCCCAGCTGAGGGGAATATACTCAGCAGGGGGAAGCATGAAGACTGGTTGATGAGGGGTGGTGGCTGGTCTCAGCAAATCCCTGAGGTCTGGTTGACATTGTGGCCTGACTCCGGCTGGAGCTGTCACCCCAATGGATTGGACCTGTTGAGGGAGGCAAGGTCGTCCGTTGTCCCGGGCCGAGTGGAAGGACGCCGTCGCCATACTCTGGGCACTTGCAGGGCCCAGATCTGGGAAGGTGAACATGGGCTGAGCCAGGATCCATCTCGGTTGGCCAGCTTGGGGTGAAAGAATGTAGCTGCCCACTGCAAGTTTGCCGAACCATTCCGAGAGGCCTGTCAGTGATTGACTCTGCGATGCTGGTGGCAGGACCCACACCCTGGAGTTGTCAGATCCCAGCGGTCTCAGCTCTCTCCATTCAGGGGTCCGGGCATGTCCCATTGGGCTGATCCCAGAGGTGGGTTCCTACCGGTGTGGTCCAGTGCGCAGCTCTGGTAGGGACCCGCTGATTGCCCAATTTGCACGCGACGGC
Organism: Diadophis punctatus similis; assembly: GCA_023053685.1. Lineage (NCBI taxonomy): Eukaryota > Metazoa > Chordata > Lepidosauria > Squamata > Dipsadidae > Diadophis > Diadophis punctatus. Next base: position 19,246,286 of record JALIGW010000006.1, on the reverse strand, counting down.
TCCGGTGCCGTCTTCACCAGTCCATCACGCGCCGCCATCTTTTTTCCGGAATTTTTCAGCAATTTTCAGCATGCGCAGAAGCAAAATCTCGCAGGGGACGCGTATGCACGCAAGATTTTGGCGAGATTTCACTTCCGCGCATGAAGCAAAATTGCACAAGGGGGTGCATTTGCGTAGCGAGCATGTGCACGCAACATGGCAGCGCACCGGTAGCGAGGTAAGTGCAACCCGCCCTTGGCTGGTCCCCACCCTGTATCTGGGTGGCAGCAGGCCAGCTTCTATCTCCCGGGTTGGGTTGGCTGCAGCAGCTTCTCCCCACTGGGAGGGGTCCGGCTGAGTGGGCTGCTGGGTCGTTGGCTCTTTGGGCTGAGCGCCCAGTCGGCGTTCCACTTTGGTGGCCTCTTCTGCTCACACCATGCATTCGGAAGGGGAGTAGATGGTCTCGAGGTAGACCATCATACCAGTATTGGTAACTCCCCCCTCAGTTTATTTATTTTATTTATTTTGCTGTTCTTATATGCCACCCTACTCCCTGAGGACTCAGGGCGGTTATCGCCTTCTCCTCCATCTTCCCTGAGTCTTCACACTGCCCGGATGATGGCTCAGGGCTTGGGATCCCGAACAGCACCCCGACGCTCGGGGAGCTGGTTAGGGTTTAAAAAGAAGATTCAGGTTAATGTCAGGGTTCCAAGTAACATCCCTAACAAAAGAAGACTTCAAGGCTTGAAGTATCTCAAACTTCCATTTTATTAGAGATGTCATATTGGCACATCTGGGAAAACCTGAATCTGAGAGTTCCAGGTTTTCCTCACGCAAAAGAAAGTCAAAGACCCATCCCCCGCACCCACAAGTCCATCACATGGTCCAATCAATTCATGGTCCCAACTGGAGATAACCCCCAGTCACTCCCATCCAGGTGCTGGCCGAATGCCCTTGAATGTTATGGCAGATTACAGAGGGAGGTGTGGCCAACATTGCGGCGGAATGGACGCTTCCTTCAGAGTCTCCGAAGAAAACACCGAATTCCAGCTGCCTGGCGACCTGTAATTGGGTCGGAGCCGTCCTGGAGGTGAAGAGGGTCCGGTGGCTCGGGGGGGAGTCACAAACCGCCTGGAGAGCCGGCAGAAGCCTCCCGACCAGCAGCTATGAAAGCCAACCTGAGTCGCCATAAGCTGGGGCGGTCACAGGATCGGAATGGAGGATATAAAAAGTCTACCTAGGTGATATGGTTTTTTGAATGAGTAAAGGAATCTACAGTGGGAATAGCTGGGAACGTGAGAGGAACATGAGAGGAAGCTTGGAGCTTGAAGCTGCGAAAAGAGGGGGGAGCAGATTTTTAACTGCTCCCCGCTTGGACTTTAGCAGCGGTAAAAGCAAAGAGCAGAAAAGAGACCTGGAATCAGCAGAAAGAGAGAGTTGTGCTGTAAAGCCATTAATTGGCATAAATTTGGAGTTATATTGATAAATATGTACTTGAGTGGGAAAATTTTTAGTTTGTTGTCCCCTCTTACTTTTCTTGCCCTTCTTTCTAAATTTTTTATTTAGTTTTTTTTTTTCTATCCATTTTACCGGGATACTTGATTCATTTGTTGGATTACAGTGCCATCTAGTGGCAAAAATTTTCCAGAAAATGGCCTTGAAGAACACCTGCTGTTTTTCGGACTGATAAGTGTTTTATTTTAAAGCTGCCTTTGTGGATGAATATTGCTTTGGCTTTGTTTAATCAATGTTTTGGAATTTGCTCTCTTTCTTTCTTCTTTTGAACTTTGTTGGTTGGATTAAGGCAGGAAGAGCCTGAAGTACAGAAGAAATATATTTTTTTTCTTGGTGGCTTATTATCTTGTTGTGGCTTTTGGAGTCCTTTTACTGTGATTTATTCTCTCTTTTTATTATTGGGCTGAAGCTTAAGTGGGACATCTATTATCTTTGCTTTTTGGGCCTTTCTTTTTTAATTTTTTTTCTTCTGGTGATTTTTTAGTTATTATTGATTGGAATATATTACTTTTTTCTTTTCTATATTTTGGATTGAATTTTTTTTTAACTTTTTTATTGCCATTTTTTTTGCTCTTTTTTTCTTTGCTCTTTTTTTCTTTTCTCCTTTTTCTCTTCCACGGTTTGGATTACTAATCTTTTTTTTTTGTTTTTTTTTGTTTTATTTTTTATTGCAAGTATTTTTTGTCTTGTTTCTTCTCCTTGGATTACAAATCATATAAATCAATTGGATTATAAATATTGGTAAAGATAAAGATGATAACATCACATCCAATATCAGCAACTACTTCAACAACACACAGTCCAGGGACATAAAAAACATCGGATACTTCAGTGCAGGCAGACAAGACCAATACCATGGAATTGAAGAGTATAATACAAGCGCTACACACAGACCTTAAATAAGGGATTGGCAAAGTGGAAGAAGAATTGAAAGAGGTGAAGGGGTTGATGGGAAAAAATGAACAACTACAGAAAGTTGAAGGGAAAGTCGAAGTAAAGAAGAAAATGGAGGAACTGGATGATCGACTTACAGCATCAGATAAAGACAGGAGAGGACAATTATAACATTGGAAATGGATCGATCTGAATATTATTTAAGATTTCAGAATGTGGAAGAAGAAAATGGAGAAAACGTGGCTGAGGTGATGGCAGAAATTTTGGCAGAAGCGATGGAGGAAAGTAAAGAAAAGATACTTAATGACATTGATGAAATATATAGAGTCCATACCAAATATGCAATAAAAACAAGCTGCCTAAAGAGGTTCACATACGATTTACAAAGAAATAATTTAGAACAGAAATTCTACAAAAGCAAAGAAATACCACAATCAAATATAAAGAAAAAGATAGTATCATTGAAACAAGTCCCAAGAAGAGTGAGAGATTTGAGAAGAGAATATCAATTCCTGACGAAGAGATTGATTGAAAGAGGAGCAAACTTCAGATGGCTGATACCGGAGGGGATAATGTTGACTTTGCATGAACAAAAGTACAGATTAGATACAGTGGAGAAAGCTGAAATATTTTACCACCAACATTTTGGATAAGGTGAAGAAAGACTGAGAGCAGAAAGAGAGGTCAGATTCCAAGAAGATACTAGGGATGAGAAAGAAGAACAATTAAGTCAATATACCAAAAAGCAGGAAGAAAAAGAACTGGAAGGAACAAAGGCGAAAGAGGCAAAGGAACAAAGAGATATACGGCTGATGAGATCGGCCACGGCAATGAATAAATGATCATGGAAGAAGAGATTAAGATGATTTGATAAATATAAATGGATTGAATTCGGCCATAAAAAGGAAAAGAACACTTAATAAATTGGGGAAATTAAAAATGGATATCATATGTTTACAAGAAGTTCATATTAGGCGACAACATAAGAAACTATTAGAATGTGCAAGACTGGGAGAGTTATATTTGGCATTAACAGATCAAAATAAGAGAGGAGTTGTTCTGTCCCCATGGGTATGCCCCCAAAATAAGATGCACGAGAAGGAATTGGGAACAATACTCTTTTACTGCAAATAAATTCTTAGCCAGAGTTGAGTCTTTTGAAAAGAATATCCATTATTCTTTAATGAGCATTATCTCAACTTACGGAGGTTTTGGCAGAAATCCAAACTCTCATTAATCACAGGAAAAATGTTAACTGTTGATAATCCGAGCCGTATATACAAGAGCAAAATGCTGAAACCACAGAACGGAGTTGTTCTCTGCAACGAAGCCCCTCGTGACAGACCCTTAAATACCATCAGGGCGTGGTCAAGCCCTGCATTACTACTCACGAGGAAGCCTCCTCCTGATTAGCCACTCATGTCTCTTTGAGAACCTGCGTGCTCTGGCATCCAGAAGAGGCTCCTCCTCTTCTCCTGAGTCACTAATCTCAGGAGATGCATCAAGTTCTAATTGTTCGCCAGCCTCTGATCCCACGTCCTCTTCACTCTCCGTCTCTGGTGCCAGGAACACCAGTCTTCTGTACTGCACCCTCACTACCTCCAAATCCTTGGGATCGGCTGCTAATTGCACTGGACTCGACATGGCCACAACACTATCCCTCACCGAAGGGCCCTTCCCCCAGGTCTGACGGTCGGGATGTGGTTTGGACGGAAAGCGCTCGTGGAAGGCCCAAACCAAATCAGGGGCGTGGAATGAGGACACATCCTCCCACAAGAACTCCTCCAGCTCATGATCCTTCCATTCGACAAGATATTGAAAACGGCCCTTCAGCCAACGGGAGTCTCGAATGCCGGCAACTTCAAACTCTGACGGAGCCGTCTGGACCCTGGGCACTGCCGGTGGTCGTGCAGTGGAATGGAGTGGGCAGGCAGGACGAGTGTGGACAAGTAGAGAGCGATGAAAAACGGGATGCACCTGAAGCGTGCGGGGCAAAGTGAGATGATAGGCCACTGGGTTGATTACTGCTTCAATCGGAAAGGGACCCAGGAATCGACGATCGAGCTTACGACTTGGGTGGCCGGTGGGAAGATGTTTCGTGGATAACCAAACACGATCCCCTATCTCCAAAGGTGGTGCACCTCGTCGGGAGCGGTCCGCGGACCACTTGTAGTCCTCTTTAGCTTGGTTGAGTTGATGTTTCACCAGTTGGTGCACAGCCTGGAGCTCTGATAAAAACTCGTCGGCTGCGGGAACTGGAGAGTCCAAGAGTGTGAGGGGAAAAAAGAGGGGGTGGTAGCCCAGGTTAGCGTAAAATGGAGTGGTTTGGATGGATGAATGCTGAGAATTATTAAAGGCAAATTCTGCGATGGGGAGGTACTCGGCCCAGTTGTTCCGCTGCAGATTCACAAAGCACAGCATATATTGTTCCAGGATGCCAATGACTTTCTCTGTACCCCCATCAGTTTCCGGATGATGGGAGGAGGACAGACAAACCTGGTCCTCGAGCGCTGTCATCATCTCCTTCCAAAAGTGTGCGGTGAACTGCACCCCTCGGTCAGACACGACGCGATCTGGTAAACCATGCAGACAGAAAACATGGTAAATGAACATACATGCCGTAGCGCGTGCTGTGGGTAGTCCTTTACAGGGGATAAAATGCACCATTTTCGTTAACATGTCCACGACCACCAACACCGTGGTGAAACCGGCAGACGGGGGCAAATGTGTCAAAAAGTAAATGGAGACAGCTCCCCAGGGTCTCTCGGGCATGGGCAAGGGCTGCAGTAAACCCAGGGGCGCTCCTGTGGCTGGTTTGGCCTGCCGATAACGATCACAAGAAGTGACGTATGCTTGAACGACATGCCTCAGGTGAGGCCACCAAAATGTCCGGGATATTAAATACAGGGTTTTAAAGATTACAAAGTGTCCCGCCGCGGGGTTATCGTGGCATTGATTCAGGATCAACCCTCGGAGCGGTCCGGCCGGAACATAGAGTTTGTTTCTGAAACGCAGGAGGTCTTCAGCATAAGTCCATGGGGACTCCGGTCCTATCTCCCGCCTCCGCTGCTCTACGAATCCGTCTTGCCGCTGCGCCTCCCGAATTCGTCCCCAAAGATCTAGGGGAGTCTGGACAACTGCGAGTGACTCAACGGGGAGAATGGTCTGAGGCGGCAGCGGTTCCATGATGCGGGCATACTCTGGCTTGCAGGATAACGCATCCACTTGGAGGTTCTGGCCACTTGGGATATAGGTAATCCGGAAGTGAAACCGAGCAAAGAAAAAGGACCAGCGGATCTGTCGCTGGTTCAATTTTCTCGCCGTTTTCAGGAATTCTAAATTCTTGTGGTCGGTACAGACCTCGATTTGGTGCCGAGCCCCTTCCAAATGATGTCACCACGTCTCGAAGGCGGATTTGATGGCCATCTTTCTCCCAGATGGTATAGTTTCTTTCGGAAGGGTTAAGTTTCCGAGAGTAGTAGGCGAATGGGAATAACTGACCGCCATCCTCTCGGGTCTGTAACAACACGGCTCCGACTGCGATATCCGAGGCGTCCGCCTCCACCACGAATGGTCGGTTGGGATTCGGATGTTTGAGTATGGGCTCCTGCATGAAAGCCTCCTTTAAGGCCTGGAACGCCTGCTGTTCTGGGTCACCCCACCGAAACACGACTTTCTTCTGGAGTAGACGGGTAAGGGGCACGGTCAAGGTGGCAAATCCGGGGATAAATTTCCTATAATAATTGACAAATCCGAGGAGACGCTGGACATCTTTGACTTTGCGAGGAGGCTGCTATGTTCTAAGAGCCTCGATTTTGCCAGGATCCATGGCTATGCCTTGAGGAGAAATGCGGTGACCGAGAAACTCAATGTTAGTTTTATAAAACTGACATTTCTCCAATTTAGCAAATAGATGGTGCTTCCGCAGACATTGCAAAACTTGCTGCAGATGTTGGTTGTGGCATTTCCGAGAGGAGTAGTAAATCAAGATGTCGTCTAAATACACAATGACAAACTGATCCAGCAGGTCCCTAAAGATGTCATTCATCAAATGCTGGAACACTGCCGGAGCATTGGTCAAACCGAATGGCATGACGGTGTATTCGAAGTGTCCATACCGTGTACCAAAAGCCGTCTTCCATTCATCCCCCTCTTGTATCCGCACCAGATTGTAGGCGCCTCGCAGATCCAGCTTGGTAAAGATGGTCGCCGACCGAAGCCTTTCCATCAGTTCCGGGATGAGTGGCAAAGGGTATCTGTTGTGCACCGTTATGGCGCTGAGCTTCCGGTAATCGCAACAGAGGCAAAAGTCTCCAATTTTTTTCTTTACAAAAAGAACTGGGGCGGACAGGGGTGACTGCGAGGGCCAGATGAAACCGCGGGCCAAGTTCTTATCAACAAAGTCCTTTCATGCCGCCAACTCTGGTTCAGACATAGAATAGATACGCACACTGGGAAGTGGCGCATTAGGAATCAGATCAATCGGACAATCATAGGACCGATGCGGTCGTAACTGATCTACCTCGGTCTCACTAAACACATCAGCGAAATCCGATGAGTCCTTCAGCAACGTCACATCAAGGGGTCCCTGCCCAGCGCCTGCACAGGTCTGGCGCATATGGTCCATGCACTGCAGGTTATTGAACGAAATAAAGTTCTGGGACCACACTATACAAGGATCATCGGCCCTCAGCCACGCCAGACCTAGCACCAATGGCAAATGGAGACCTGCTGTGATGTAGAACTGAATGGCCACCTCATGCTGTCCTATCAACAATCGCACGGGTTGCGTAATGGCCTTGATCGGCCCGGACAACAGCACCCGGCCATCGATTGTCTCTACTACCAGAGGAGGGTCCACAGAGCACAAGCGAACACCACAAAGACGAGCGAACGCCTCATCCATAAAGTTTGTGGTCACTCCTGAATCCACTAACGCGTGTGCTTGCACCCCACCGCTCGTTCGTCGACAAAGAGTTGAGTGTCCAGAATCAAATGCCGCGGGGGTCCAAAGTCTACTTCCGCAGGCCGAAATTTCTTTTTAGTACTGGCCCGGCCCAGCGTGGTCACTAAACTGGGCTCCGGCCGTTTCCCGATAAGCTGGGTTGGGTCTGGGTCGCAGGAGCAGGGACCGATCCGCCACGACCTTTCTTGGGGCACGAAATGGCAAAATGTCCCGGCTGCCCACAATATAAACATAATCCCCCTGCCCGGCATCTGTTTTTTTCCTCACCAGTCAATCGAGGCCGGACTGCGCCAATGTCCATCGGCTTTGCATATGGTCTCAAGGCTGGATGGCCGACTGAAGGCACAGGAGGGGGTTGGTTGACACGTGGTGGAGCGGAGGCCTGCCAATCTATAGAAGAGCCGGGAATTGTCCGAACAGCACGCCAAGAATTTCTGCACTGCAATCTAGCATCTATCCGCAGACACAGTCACACCATCTCCGTCAAAATGGGAGGAATGTCTACCCTGGCCAGCTCGTCCTGCAAACAGTCCGATAAACCATCCTGGAAGGCATCCTGGAGAGCTGACTCATTCCAGGCCGAGTCCTGGCTGAGTAACCGGAACTCGCTGATATACTCTTGGAGGGGTTTCCGGCCTTGCTTCAACTCCTTTAATCTCCGAGAGGCCGTTTGGGCCTTGATGGGATCTGCAAACATCTCCCCCAGATGTCGACAAAACTCCTGATAATTCTGGAGGAGAGGGCTGTTATGAGTTAACAACGGTGTAGCCCATCGAGCTGCTGAGCCAGATAACAAACTAATGATAAATCCCACTTTGTCTCTATCGTGGGGAAAGTCCTCCTGGCGCATAGCCATAAACAGCTGGCACTGTCCCAAGAAGGCCGGGAACATGGATTCGTCCCCATTAAACTTATCCGGCACAGCAACCGGGCAGCGTCTTATCGGAGCAGGAACGGGAAACGGCAGGGCCATTTGAGCCTGGAGCTGAGCCACCTGGGATGTAAGTACTGCTACCTGCTGCTGCAGTTGAGCATTCTCCTGCTGAAGCTGGTCATGTTCCCGGTGAGGGTGGTTATGTGTGGCAGAGAACAAACTGTTCTGTCCCCACGGGTATGCCCCCAAAATAAGATGCACGAGAAGGAATTGGGAACAATACTCTTTTACTGCAAATAAATTCTTAGCCAGAGTTGAGTCTTTTGAAAAGAATATCCATTATTCTTTAATGAGCGTTATCTCAACTTACGGAGGTTTTGGCGGAAATCCAAACTCTCATTAATCACAGGAAAAATGTTAACTGTTGATAATCCGAGCAGTAGATACAAGAGCAAAATGCTGAAACCACAGAACAGAGTTGTTCTCTGCAACGAAGCCCCTCGTGACAGATCCTTAAATACCATCAGGGTGTGGTCAAGCCCTGCATTACTACTCACGAGGAAGCCTCCTCCTGATTAGCCACTCATGTCTCTTTGAGAACCTGCGTGCTCTGGCATTCAGAAAAGCCTCCTCCTCTTCTCCTGAGTCACTAATCTCAGGAGATGCATCAGGTTCTAATTGTTCGCCAGCCTCTGACCCCACGTCCTCTTCACTCTCCATCTCTGGTGCCAGGAACACCGGTCTTCTATACTGCACCCTCACTACCTCCGAATCCTTGGGATAGGCTGCTAATTGCACTGGACCTGACCTGGCTACAACAGGAGTTGTCTTATATATACAGAAAAAAAATGAACGCAAAATGTATATATTCGGATGAAGAAAGTAGGATTTTGATGGTTGAAATAACAATGAATGACAAAAAAAATACTATTTATGGCAATTTATGCACCAAATGAGTGTCAAGATAAGTTTTACTCGAAATTACATAAAAAGATAGTTGAATTGGAATACGAAAATATTTGTATGATGGGAGACTTTAATGCTATTGTAGAGGTAGACTTGGATTACAAAACGATAAAAAAGAATAAGAAATTAAGAAAAATACTTCCAAAATCCTTCTTTTACCATAATGGATGAATATATTTGATGCTTGGAGGGGAAAGTTTCCAACAAAAAAGCAATATACATTTTATTCTTCCAGACATACGTCTTGGTCGAGAATAGATATGTTGTGGATGTCAATAGACTTACTAGCAAATATACAAAATATAAATATTGAAACAAGTGCTTGGGCAGATCATAATCCGATTACAATTGCCTGGAAAGGACAAAGGAAAAAAGCTAGATGGACATTAAATCAAGAGGTATTGAAATAAAAAGAATTTCAACAATTTATGGAAAAAGAAATGAGATTCTTCTTTAAAGAAAATAAAAAGTGTGATATTTCACTTCAAATTGTGGGACACAGCGAAAGCATACGTTAGAGGATTGGCTGTGACGTATCTGAGCAAAAAAACAAACAGGCAAACTAAGAAAAAACTAGAAGAGGAATATAAGAAGCTAGAAAAAGAACTCCAGAAAGATACTCAAAATAAAAAGATTTAAAATATGGTAGAATTGAAGAAACATAAAATGAACTTGATGGAAAATGAAGAGGTGGCAAGGAAAATAAAAATGACTTAACAGAACTTTTTGAACACGCAAATAAGCCAGGGAGATTGTTAGCTTATAAAATGAAGAAGGAAAAAGAAAAAAATGGATTAAACAATTGGAAGATGCTGAAGAGAATTTACAACATCGAAATGAGGGGGGGGAATATTGTATGGGCATATTATGAGGATTTATATAAACAAAACATGGTCATGAAGAGAAAATAAATCAATATTTGGAAGAAGTAGAATTACCTAAAATACCTGAAAAATTTAAAAACTTATTAGAAGAGAAAATAACAATGATGGAACTAACAGGCCATTAAAAGACAGAAAAATGGCAAAACACTGGGACCAGATGGATTACCAGCAGAGATATATAAGACATTGGAAGAAACACTAGGAAAAGTAATGTTGGAGCTTTATAATGAACTTCTAATAGAAGCTAAGATACCGGACTCATGGTCGGAGGCATTTATACCTTTAATTCCGAAAGAGGAGACTGACTTACAGAAAATTAAGAACTACAGACCAATCTCGCTTTTGAATGCAGACTATAAAATCTTTGCTTCAATAATGGCAGAAAGATTTAAAAAAATTCTAAATGAATTTATACATTCAGACCAAAATGGCTTTTTACCTAAAATGCAGATTAAGGATAATATGCAGACAATTCTGAATACACTAGAATACTGTGAGGCACATCCCGAAAAACAAGTGGCATTGATGTATTTAGATGCACAGAAGGCATTTGACAATGTGAATTGGCAATTTATGATAATTGTTAATGTATTAGCAGAGTATTCTTTGTGTTACCAAGGTTGTGCATACAGAAACGTTTAGATTGAGATCAGTTGTGAATAAGTACTCAGCCACACACAGATACACTAACTTGAGTTAAAGTTTACTTTAAGAAATAGCATTTTCCTATAAACAGTCCAAAGTCATACACTTAATAGTCATAATAACAATCCAAATATTATCAAGTACAAATACATTTTAGCTATAATACATAACTACAACACAGAGAGAAATGCAGAGCATACATACACAATGTCTTGCTCTAGTGAGTAGCAGAGAACACAGAGTAGCAGAGACCAAAGACAAACAGAGAGGGACTCCCAGAGAAATAAGCTGTGAACTCTAGCTCCCTCTTGTGGCAGTCTGCAACACCTCAGCTAAACAGACATAGCTCTGTTAAAAGCTAAACATATATTGTCTTACCCAATCGTTATGGACAGAGACCTAACAATAATGCAACTTCAGAATATGGACTTTGGAAAGAGATTTACAAATGTAATTAAAACAATTTACTGCAAGCAATCAGCAAAATTAATAGTGAATGGAGATATGACAGAAAAGGTGAATATTATGAAAGGAACAAGACAGGAACAAGAGATAGTGTCCTCTATCTCCACTATTGTTTTGACTTTGGAGGTATTGAATAGAAGTATAAGGCAGAGTAAAGATATAAAAGGAATGAAAATTAAGAGAGAAGAATATAAATTGCAAGTGTTTCCAGATGACTTGGTGTTTATTTTGGAAGAACCATTAGAGATAGGACCCAAATTAATACAACAAATAGAAAAATATGGAGAAGTGGCGGGATTGAAAATTAATAAAGACAAAACAAAATTGTTAGTGAAAAATATGACAGAAAAGCAAAAGAAGGAATTGATGGGAAAACTAGATATATAGATAACAAAAAAGGTAAAATATTTGGGTATCCTGTTATCAGCAAGATGCATAACACTATGAACGATGAAACTGCAAACAGACGGGAGGTTGAACAACTAGCCTTGTGGTGCGACCGGAACAATCTGGAACTGAACACACTCAAAACCGTAGAAATGGTGGTAGACTTTAGGAGAAACCCTCCCATTCTATCACCTCTTACAATACTAGACAACACAGTATCAACAGTAAAGACCTTCAAATTTCTAGGTTCTATCATATCTCAAGACGTAAAATGGTCACCTAACATCAAAAACGTCATCAAAAAAGCACAACAAAGAATGTTCTTTCTTGCGCCAACTCAGGAAGCTCAAACTGCCCAAGGAGCTGCCGATACAGTTTGTTTGTTTGTTTATTATTTGTTTATTTGTTTATTTATTTATTTATTTATTTATTTATTTATTTATTTATTTATTTATTATTTATTTATTATTTATTTATTATTTATTTATTTATTTATTTATTTATTTATTGTTTATTTATTTATTTATTTATTTATTTGTTCTTATAGGCTGCCCAACTCCCGCGGGACTCTGGGCGGCGTACAACATAAAAAAGGAACAATTTATAAAAATGATAATAATGATAAAAATAGTTACAAAAGGTTAAAAAAAACATGTACCATCATTCGTCCATGGGGAGACTACAGGTGTTCTCATTGGTCTATATTTTACCCCGCCTGCTGGAAGAGCCATGTTTTAACGGCTTTACAGAAGGCCAGCAGCATGGGGACAGTCCGGATCCCTGTGGGTAGTTGGTTCCAGAGAGATGGAGCTCCCACAGAGAAGGCTCTCCCCCGCGGTCCTGCCAACCGGCATTGCTTGGTTGATGGGACCTGGAGGAGACCAACTCTGTGGGAACTAACTGGTCGTAGGGAGCTATGTGGTAGGATGCGGTCCCGAATGTATCCTGGCCCTGAGCCATGTAGGGCTTTAAAGGTTATAACCAACACCTTAAATTGCGTCCGGAGACTAATGGGCAGCCAATGCAGCTGGCGGAGAATAGGTGTTACGTGGGTGTTTCTTGGAACACCCACCACAGCTCGCGCAGCCGCATTTTGCACCAGTTGCAGTCTCCGGATACTCTTTAAGGGTAGCCCCATGTAGAGCGTGTTACAGTAGTCCAGCCGGGAGGTGATGAGGGCGTGAGTGATCGTGAGTAAAGCCTCCCTCTCCAAGTAGGGTCGCAATTGATGCACCAGGCGAAACTGTGCAAAAGTCCCCCTAGCCACAGCTGACAGATGTTGATCCAATTTTAGCTGTGGATCTAGGAGAACACCCAAATTGCGAACCCGTTCCGAGGGAATTTCTCTCCCCCAAGAACCAAGGAGAGATGATCGACATAGTCCCTAGGGGGCAATATCCATAGCCACTCGGTCTTGTCAGGGTTGAGCTTGAGCCTGTTCATTCCCATCCAGACCCTAACATCGTCCATGCATCGGCAGATCCACTGCTTCCCTGAATTGAGACGGGGTGGAGATGTACAACTGGGTATCATCAGCATATTGCTGGAACCTCACCCCGTGTCGACGGATGATCTCACCCAGCAGTTTCATGTAGATGTTAAACAGGATGGGTGAGAGGACCGAGCCCTGAGGCACCCCGCAAACCAGGGGCCTAGGGGTCAACCTCTGTCCTCCTGTCAACACCAACAGCATCCTATCGGAAAGGTAGGAGAACCACCGTAATACGGTGCCGCTCACTCCCACCTCGCCGAGTCGGCGCAGAAGGATACCATGGTCAATGGTATCGAAAGCCGCTGAGAGGTCAAGTAGCACCAGGATGGAGGAGTGACCTCCATCCTAGGCTCGCCAGAGATCATCCATCAGGGTGACCAAAGCAGTTTCCGTGCTGTAGCCGGGCCTGAAACCTGATTGAAAGGGATCTAGTTAATCAGTGTCATCCAATAACCGTAGGAGCTGGAGCGCCCCCACTTTCTCTACAACCTTACCCACAAAGGGCAGGTTGGAGACTGGACGAAAGTTCTTTAAATCCGCTGGATCCAGGGAAGGCTTCTTTAAGAGGGGCCTCACCACCGCAACTTTTAAGGGTTGCGGAATGGATCCCTCTCTCTAAAAAGCGTTCACAACCACCTGGAGCCAGCCACGTGAAACCTCCCTGCTGGCCGAAACCAGCAAGGAGGGACACAGGTCCAACAAACAAGTGGAGGAGCTCATCGCTCCTATGGCTTTGTCTACATCCTCAGGAGTGACTGGCTCAAATTCGTCCCATACAACCGGACTAAGACCTGACCCTGTCATCTCCGCTAGCTCTGTCCAATCGGAGTCCAGGTTCGTCTGGATCTGAGCAACTTTATCCGCCAGAAACTGAGCAAATTCCTCAGCTCTGCCCTGCAAGTGTTCCTCGCCTCTCCCCTTAGCAAGGAGGGAACAAGTCACCCTAAACAGGGCAGCTGGCCATGAATCGGTGGATGCAATAAGAGCGGAAAAATGCAAACATTTTGCTGCCCGTATCACCACTAAATAAGACCTAATAAAGGTTCTTAGTAGTGTTCGATCAGATTCAGCTTTACTGGCTCTCCAACGTCACTCTAGACATCTCTTGTGGCGTTTCATCTCCCGGAGATCCTCAGTAAACCAGGGAGCCTTCCTGGATCCACTGCCATGGAGAGGTCGCAAAGGCACAATCCAATCCAACACCCCTGATGCCGCTCTATTCCAGGCAGCCACCAGGGACTCAGACGAATTGTGTACCAGGGATTCAGGTATCTCCCCAAGTTCCCTCTGGAATCCTTCCGGTTCCATTAGGCACCTGGGGCAGAACCACTTAATCAGTCCCGCCTCCCTGCGGAGGAGGAGTGGGGCCATGAAATCTAACCTCAGTAGGAAATGATCTGACCACGACAAAGGGGAGATGGCTAAACCCCTCAACTTCAGATCATCTCTGCCCTGAGAGAAACACTAGTTCAAGCATGTGACCTCCCTCATGAGTTGGACCCTGAACTACTTGGGTCAGGTCCATGGTTGTCATGGAAGCCATGAACTCCTGGGCTGCATCCGAGGATTCACCGGGTGAAGGCAGGTTAAAGTCCCCCAGCACCATAAGCCTGGGGAACTCAACCGCCAACCCTGCTACTGCCTCGATCAGCTGAGGCAAGGCCTTTGCCACGCAGCTGGGGGGCAGGTTCTTAGTTAGCAGAAGGCCCACCTGGACCCCTAAGTCCAACTTCAGAAGGAGCATCTCACACCCAACAATCTCCAGGGCAGGGCTCCTACGAGGACAAAGATTCCGGCGAGCTATAATAGCCACTCCTCCCCCCCTTCCCTGGGGTCGTGGCTGATGCAGAACTAAGAACCCATCTGGGCACATCTCAGAGAGGGCAACCCCCCCTCCTAGCCCAGCCAGGTCTCATTTATGCATGCCAGGTCAGCCCCCTCGTCCGAGATTAAATCCCGTACGAGGGGAGTTCTAGAGAGGAATTATTGATTCTGTCATCTGCACCTCTATAACTATCTGGTTCAGTTCTGCAACCCAACAAGACAGACAGAGACTTCAGAGGATAATCAGAACTGCAGAAAAAACAATTACTGCCAATCTGCCTACCATTGAGGACCTGTATACTGCACGAGTCAAAAAGAGGGCTGTGGAAATATTTACCGACCCCTCGCATCCTGGACATACCGTATTTTTTGGAGTATAAGATGCACCTTTTTACCCCCAAAAAGAGGGTGAAAACTTGGGTGCGTCTTATACACCGAATGTAGCCCCACCCACCCAGCCACCCCCACCCTTTGGCCTCTGTCTTCCAGCCATTTACCTGCTTGCAGCAAAGAGGGAAGAGCCTGTAAAGCCAAGCAAGTCAGTAGCAGCTTCCCGACGTACAGCTGATTTGCCACATGGGAAAATGAAAATGAAACTAGCTGCAAAGAGGCAAATAGCTGGGAGAGACACGCAGATTTTTATTTTCTGCTGGATGCAAGGGGGTAAGTGAATAACTATAAATGTCTGTAGAATGTTCAAATTATTAGACTTATTTTTTAAAGACTGCTTTATTATTGTTCTAGCCAGGGGTCTCCAACCTTGGCAACTTTAAGACTTATGGATTTCAACTCCCAGAAATCCACAGCCAGCTTTGCTAGCTTTGCTGGCTGTGGAATTCTGGGAGTTGAAGTCCACAAGTCTTAAAGTTGCCAAGGTTGGAGACCTCTAGACAACTTAACAAAATAAAGAAGCTTTTTAAAACAAATGCTTGCTCTGAAGAGGTCCAGTGCTATTGTATCTTCTTTTAAATAATAGAGAATAATGTATACTTCCAGAAATTTTAATTAATTTTAACAGCTCTGTACAAGTATAGTCTGAAATGTAACAGTGTCCTGTTTAGTATTAGTTAAATCCTGACTTACCTTGGAGTAGATCTATTTAAATAATTGGGAGGAGTTAGTGTGACTACATTTAAGAAAACTTTCTGGCATAATGTACATTTCTTCAATTCTTTGCTATTTCTATGGGTCAGGCACACATGCACAGAAATACACAGCAAACAGTGTATATTATCTGTGCTGTTTGCTGTTTGGCAAATTGCTTGGAGGCAGAGGCCTTTTTTCCTTGTTTTCCTCCCCCAAAACTAAGGTGCGTCTTATACTGCGGAGCGTCTTATACTCTGAAAAATACGGTAAATTGTTTCAACTCCTACCCTCAAAACGACGCTATAGAGCACTGCACACCAAGACAACTAGACACAAGAACAGTTTTTTCCCGAACGCCATCACTCTGCTAAACAAATAATTCCCTCACCACTGTCAAACCATTCACTAAGGCTGCATTACTATTACTATTAGTCTTCTCATCGTTCCTATCACCCATCTCCTCCCACTTATGACTGTATGACTGTAACTTGTTGCTTGTATCCTTATGATTTATATTAATATTGATTGTTTCCTGATTGCTTATTTGTACCCTATGACAATCATTAAGTGTTGTACCTCATGATTCTTGACAAATATACGGTATTTTTCGGAGTATAAGACGCACCTTTTTCCTCCCTAAAAGAGGCTGAAAATTTGGGTGCGTCTTATACGCCAAATGTAGCTTTTTCTAAGCTTTTCCCCCCAGCCCTAACAAGGTGCTAACGATCTTCCTGGCTTCCTACTCCGTCCGAATAAGTTTTTTTCCAACCCTAAGTCTTTGCGTGCTTGTTTTCATTCCTATTCCTTCTGAAAAAGGTCTTTTCAGTCCTAACTAGGTGCTAACGATCTTCCCGGCTTGCAGCATTTTTAAAAAATTCCTACTCCCTCTGAAGTAGTTTTTTACAGCCCCAAGTCTTTGCAGGCTTGTTTTCATTCCTACTCCCTTCGAAGAATATTTTTTTCAGCCCTAACCAGGGGATAAAATAATGTGCTGAAGCTGAACAGACTAAGGACGCTAGCCAGATGAATACCTGGTAGGTAGATTTTTTCCTGTATTTTCCTCCCCCAAAACTAAGGTGCATCTTATACTCCAATGCATCTTATACTCCGAAAAATATGTTATCTTTTCCTTTATATACACTGAGAGCATATGCACCAAAGACAAATTCCTTGTGTGTCCAATCACACTTGGCCAATAAAGAATTCTATTCTATTCTATTCTATTCTATTCTATTCTATTCTATTCTATTCTATTCTATTCTATTCTATTCTATTCTATTCTGTTCTATTATTCTATTCTATTCTATTCTATTCTATTCTATTCTATTCTATTCTCTATTTCTATTACTTTGCCTATTTTGTTATCTCACCAGTTCTTGCTTGCAGATAAATTATAGGCAGTTATCTTCTTGCAGCAGCTAAGTAGGTGGTCCTCTGTTTCTTCAGCTTCTTTGCAGACAACAAGACAACATTTGCTGTCTGTTGCTGTTTTCACAGTTCTGGTTTTATATGCATTTGTTCTTAAGGTTTGGTCTTGGCAGCCGGAATTAGCCCCTTCTCTTTAATTTTTCTGTTCTTAGACATTGCCAAGTCTTGTTATTGGCTTTGCCCCCTCCCCCCCTTTTTTATTATGTACTGGGTATTTAATACTGTACCATGTGGTATGTCTCTTTTCTGTTCTTGATTTAGTCTGTCTTAAAGGCCAATTTGGTCCCTCTGCAATTCCATAGAAGTGAATCTCCAGCTAGACTGGAGGACAGGAATGTTAAGAGGGGTTATGTTTAGAGTCTTTGCAATGCAGAAAATGGCACAGGTTTGACCACTGCCAGAATCCTAGAAACCTTAACTAAGGGAATGCAGTCAGTCTGGCAGATTCTTGTAATATAGGTGACTATATTAGCATTCATGGTGTACTAGTGTCAGTTCATTTTCCTCACTGTTTTTCAGGTATTTTTTCAATTCCCTTTTTTTCTTCAACTTTCTGGTGTACTTGCAACATTCCATGCCATCTATTTTTCTTGGTAAGTAGAGTCTGTCAATGATGCTATGTGGATGAAAGGCATGATTCATTGTCAGTATTTTTCTGGTCTTCCTATCCAGGGATTTTTGTTCTGCTTGAATCTAGTCCATTGAATGTCCACAGTCCAGCTATGTATCTAATGACTGGAACTGCCCAGATGTTAATCCTTATGGCATTTCCTCTACTGAGTTTGGAATTTAAAATCTTCTTCACTTTCATGATCTATTCATTTCTAAACTTCTTGACTTCAGTGTGCTTGAACTTGTCGGTTTGAAAGATGCCCAGGCATTTTTAATGATTGTCTTTATCTAGATTTTTGAAGTTATTTTCATAGGGCATCTAATTCCTTCATTTTTCACTATTTTCCCCGTTCATGGTGAGAATAGCACCTGTCCAAACTCTGTTGCAATACCATGCCATATATACATAGCCATTGTCAGCCATGGTTATCAAAGATCAAAAACATCTGCCAGGCTGTCCCACCTCCTTTACATAGTTGATTTGAAGCTGTGTGGAAAAACACCATCTGAAATACTGTAAAATCACTGCTCAATATATACATATTTACAATCTCAATCTCAAAACATCTGGAATCTCAAAACATTTGGCACATCAGTTGAACACCATCGACACTGACAATATTACTATCAGTCAATTGCAAAAGAGCTTTACTTGGAAAACTTTCATCCTGTAATAATACCTTTAATACCATCAAACAATATCTGCTTGTCTCAGATTTTGGGAAGAACTCGATAGATGGATAAAAATGTGAAACTGAAACATCTGATGGACTGTCTGACCAACCAACCATATTAATAGTGTATTGTTCGGTTCTTAATATAACTAATATTCCAGTTGGCTATATGCTAAAAAAAGATGAAACGTAGGGTACAATAATTGAAAATTTCTGCATCCCCTACAAACGTGGACCCAAAAGGAAAGAAGTATATAATGGAATCCATAGCTGTGAAAACACTACCTCTATCAGCTTTACACATGGCAATGAAGCTGGCTCAATTATGGACCTCTGCACTATCATGGTGGCTGGTTAGCAAGATCTTCGTAGACTTGGCAAGTCCTTCACCATCAGCAAAATGAGGAAATATATAACATATATTTTATATGATCAAGTCAGGAAAGCAAAGGCTCAGAATGAACAAAGCCTTGCAACAGAAGCCAAAGATAATTTTAAAAAGTTTCTTTTAACATATTAATAACAAGAAAAATGTCAAGGAAACAGTAGGTCCACTAAAGAGAGAAGATGGCAAGGAAGTAACCGGCAGTAGGGAGAAAGCAGAGTTGCTTAACTCATTCTCTGCAGCAGTCTTCATGCGAAAGGAAATTATAGCCCGACATACCAAAACAACTATTGTAAAAGACAAACTAGAAATAAAAATTAAAATAAGCAAGAAAATGGTAAGAGAACACCTATCTGGCCTTGATGAATATAAATCACCAGGACCTGACAGATTACATCCCAGAGTTCTGAAAGAGCTGGCAGATGTTACCTGAGAACCAAATCCTGGAGCACCAGGGAAGTACCTGAGGATTGGAAAAGGGCTGATGTGGTTCCCATCTTCAAGAAAGGGGGGGGGAACCAGACCCAGGAAATTACAGACCAATCAGACTAACAACAATACCTGGGAAGATTCTGGAAAAGATAACCAAAAAACAGATCTGCGAACAACTAGAAGCAAATAAAGTTATAACTAGTAGCCAGCATGGGTTTGTTAAAAACAGATCATGCCAAACCAATCTTATTTCATTCTTTGATAAAGTCACTAAATTAGTAGACTAACGAAATGCTGTGGACATAGTATACTTAGATTTCAGTAAGGCATTTGACAAAGTAGAACACAACCTACTTCTTGGTAAGCTATAAAAATGTGGAATAGACAACATCACCACCAGGTGGATTTGTAGCTGACTGTCAGGGTAGTGATTTAAGAGCTGACCAGCTGCTACGGTGATGCAATGATGGGAATGAGTCAGCAAGGTTTTTAGCTGTTATCCCTTTAAGAGCCTGTATAATAAGAGGCCTGGTTAGGGCGTCTTTCTCTTGCCGTGTGTAATTTGCTGTAATCCGTGTGTAATCCTGCTGTAATTTACTGATTGTTTTTACTTCTGCCTGTAGTAAGTGTATGTATAATATATATTCTTTTGTAGATAAAGCCATTTATTATAAACCCCCGTTTGCTGTTATTGCTCCTGGGTTGTCTCACATAGTAAAGCTGTGCGCACTCTGACAGGTTATGGGCCCAGACCAGAGAGAAGTTCAGAGTGACTAGAGAGACCAGAGAGAAGAGATACCCAGTGAGAGCTTGCTCCAGGGTTGTGCATCGTGGTTTGTTAGTGGTTGGTGCTTGTAATGGAAACAGGCAACATGGATTCTGTCAGCATGGTGTCTAGGCTAAATGAGACAAACTACCTCTCCTGGTGTGTAAAGATGGAAATGTACCTGCAAAGGGAGGAGTTGTGGATGATAGTTACTGATCCTGGAGCAGTCCTGGATAATGGGGACTGGAGGAGAAATGAAAAGGCATTAGCCAGCATAATCCTGAATTTGATCAGGATACACGTCAGTTGATATACGTGAGGGGTCTCCAGTCTGAGAAAGGATGCTGGGAGGCTTTATGCAGTGTGTATGTGAGAGAGACTGCGGGCAAGTGTTGCTGACAAGGAGACTGTATAAAGCAAAACTGAAACCGGGAGAGAGCATGTCTACATATTTGCAGTCCATGAGAAAGACATTCTTAGAGCTAGAGGAAAGAGGAATGATGTTTACTGAGGCAGACAAGGTATTGTTGTGGCCTGCTCGCAGCTTGTGCAGCTTGGGCCTTTGGAGCCTTCAGTGTCTCATGGCAGTGCTGAGAATGGAGAGGCTACTAATCCGTTCTGGAATGCCGGAGCACGCCGGGCGGCCAAGAGGCAGAAAGGTCTACTCCAAAGGAGGTCTACTCGGGAGTGAGACCTGGGGCTAATTGGCCACCACGCCCTTAAGTCTATTTAAGAAGAGTCGATGCAGCTGGGAAGTTGTAGAGAACAACGTTGGAAAATCCCATCTTGATCAGAGTTTGTTTGGTGCTTCTCTGTCACGTTTTGTTATCAGAGACTGAACTTTGCCAACTCTAGGAACTTTGTCAACTCTACGAACTTTGCCAACTCTAGGAGCTTTGCCAAGTCAAGAAACTCCGTAAGATAAGTGGACTTAATTGGCTCGTCATTGTTGGCGACTTCTTTGAACTAGTACCCGATACTAATGAAGTGAATTAGTAGTTGGGGGTTTGCCAAGAAAGTTTGTTTGTAACATTGGTGTGTGCATCCTGTACGGATAAAAGATTATTAGTAAAAATCTTACTGTAATCTGCTTGTGTGGCTGTGTGCTTTGTGGGGACAGAACAGGTATATATGGTGCTCAGTTTGTTAAACACTTCATGGGACGTTCTCATGACTAGCCTAGAGTCTATGCAAGAAAAGGATTTAACCATGATGTATTTGACTGGCAGATTGCTGGAGGAAGAACAGAAACAGCTGGAGAGGCGATTAGGAAGGGGAGGAGATAACGCTCAGCCCAGGCCAACAACTGCAACATCCCAGGATGCTAGCAGAGCAGCTGAGACCATTTACACCAGTGGTTCCCAAACTTTTTCAGTCCACCGCCCCCTTGGTGCTACAAACTCATCCTCACCGCCCCCACCCCACCCCCTCAGGTGGGCGTGGCTTAGTGGTCAAGTGACTGGGTGGGCGTGGCCAACTTGTAAAGTGTGGTGAAACTCACTTAACAACGCTCTTGCTTGGCAACCAAAATGTTAGGCTCAATTGTGGTCATAAGTCTTTCTTCCGTTCTTTCTTTCTTCCCTACCTTCTTTCTTTCTTTTTCTTTCTGTCTTTCTTCCTACCATCTTTCTTTTTCTTTTTCTTTCTTTTCTTTCTTTCTGTCTGCCTTCCTTCCTTCCTACCATCTTTTCTTTCTGTCTGTCTGTCTGTCTTCTTTCCTACCTACCATCTTTTTCTTTCTGTCTTCCTTCCTACCATATTTCTTTCTTTCTTCCTCCCTCTCTCCCTCTTTCTTTCTTTCCTTTTTCTTTCCTTCTTCTCTCCCTTCCTTGATAAGCATTCTCCGGGTCATGCACCAGGTCGCAGAGCGCCATCAAGGCCGGCTGCTGCGTCAGCAGCTCAGGGTGCTGCAGCTCTTCATTGAGCTTGGGGAGGCCTCGGCAGCCGAAGGCCACAGGCGCCTTGGTGGGGTCGATGTCGGGGGGCAGCTGGGCTGAGATCCACAGGTGCGCCATGCTGTAGGGGAGCCCCCCGAATTGCGCACGCCGGGTTACTAGGCACCGGGGACGCCGGGCGGGAAAGTCTGCGCACGCACAGGTTCCGCAGCAGGGCCTTCCTATAGGTCTGCGAACACTCGCCCGAGCAGCTTCGGAAGTGGTCGGCTTCCCTCGTTGCTGTGCCGCACTCAGTACCTAGCACTTGTAACTCCGTTGCATTCCACACTCTTGTGTCCACGCTCACATTTTCTTTCAGAATGGGCTGCCCTACACACAAGAGCAAGGAACGTGAGAGAGCTTCAAGTGCTAGGTAGGATGCCCATCGCGCAGTGGGACGCAGTTTGGGGTGACCAGTCGCACGGAGTGGAGCAGAGCCTGGGTGGGGGCTGGGTGGGCCGCAAGATGGGCATCATACCTAGCACTTGTAACTACATCGCATTCCACGCTCTTGTGTGCAGGGCAGCACATTCTGAAAGAAAACATCTCGTGTTTTCTTTTAGAATGGGCTGCCCTGCACACAAGAGTGAGGAACGCAAGGGAGCTTCAAGTGCAAAAGCATGGCAAACCACCTACCGCCCCCCTGGCCCCTCTCACTGCCCCCCTGTCGCCAACCTTGCCTCTTACCGCCCCCCTAAGAGTTCCCACCGCCCCCTGGGGGGCAGTACCGCCCACTTTGGGAACCACTGATTTACACGGTGAAACATTGCTTCATGCGTGGTTCTACAGAGGATCTCCAGAGACACTGCCCTGAGAGGAGAAACAGAGGAGCAGCGAGACAAGGGCGTAGGACTACTCAAACCATGAGGAGTCGTCCTTCATCATCTTTTTATTCCCTGGCAGCAACATTGTCTGAAAACACTAGAAATACTTGGTTGTTGGACAATGGGGTGAGTCAGCATATTGCAAATGACCCACAAACGTTTTCTGGCTTGAGACCAGCTAAGCAAACATTTGTCAGTTTGGCCAATGGACAATGGTCTGCTGTTAAATGGGAAGGTAAAGTCTATGTACCTGAGATCGGGGAAACATTATACAATGTTTGTATGTACCGGAATTAGACCATAATTTATTAAGTATTTCAAGTTTAGATAGTCAGGGGTATGAAATACTGTTTGCTGGAGGACAATACACCATAAGGAAAGGGGGAAGAATTTGTGCATGGGGTGTTAAGCAGGATAATCTGTACTTACTAGGAAAGCAAGAGAATGGTTGGGCACGAACACTTACAAACATTCCCACACATGACAATTGTGTACACAACTGCTGTGGCCTAGAGGTGGAGCTCTTGCCTCACAATCAGGAGGTTGTGAGTTCGATCCTAAGTAGAGGCAGATGTAAAGGTCTCATGCTTGGGCAGGGGGTTGGACTAGATGACCTGCAAAGTCCCTTCCAACTCTGTTAATCTGATGATTTATTGCATAGGCGATTGGGGCATACCAATTTCAGAGTAGTGCAGAAGATGCCAGACCTAGATGAGGGACTTAAGCTAAAGCAACGCAAGATGTACTTAGATTGCGCTGTTTATAAAGAGTCCAGGGTGTATCCTGTGAGTAAGAAAAGTTCAAGGCAAGCAAACAGTCTTGTAGTTAGTGCATGCTGATTTGATTGGCCTATGGCACCCTCTCTAGGAGAAGCTAGGTTTGCACTAGTCATAGTGGATGATTGCACTAGATATGGATTTTGCTATCTGCTAAAAAGCAAGACAGAGGTATTGCAACAGTTCAAGCAATGGGTAAGACTTGTAGAGCGCAGGTATGGCTGTAAAGTATGCCAGCTGCAAACAGAAAGGGGAACAGAGTTCCTGTTTGATAATTTCCAAAGATGGTTGATGGGTTTAGGCATAAGGCATAGATGTACAAATCTGTACTCACCAGCAGAAAACGGGGTGGTTGAAAGAAGGAATGGTGTAATACAAACCATGGAAGACTCACTGCTTGCAGATGCAGGAATGAGTAGACTGTACTGGGGGAAGCCATGAAAACAGCCAATTATTTGATAGAGTATGGAGTGTTGCTATAAATGAAACTCCATATTTCCTATTATATGGAAGAAAACCTTAATTGGCTGTCACGCAGTGATTTTATATTGCCTGTTACATGTATATGCAGGGAGATGCAGGGAGATGCATCCCTATCAAATATAATGGTTTATTCCTGAGCACGTGATTAATGTTCCTAGTACGCATGTGTACATTCCTTTCTTTTGATTCATTCCTTTTGTTCTACGCTTCTGACGAAGCAACATCTCTTTTATATAGCCAACATGTGATTAACTATTTTTGATAAGAAATAAATATCTTTTACATTAGAATTATAATGCGGTTTTATTTTGGCAATGTCAGAGTTCCAGGAAAAGATTCATTTCGCCTCTGATAAGAGTAATTCTCCTTCTAACATTGGCTCACCTAAGAACATTTGGCAGTTATGCCTGTATATAGTCCCAAAGGCACCAGAAGGACAGAAAAAGGCCAGGAAACTTAGGTTTATTGGATATGAGCCAGGTTCCAAAGGATTCACAGATGGAACCAGAAAGGTGGTAATTTCACAATCTGCTAGTTTTGCGGAACAAAATAATTGGAATAGGGTGCATACTAATTCTGAGGTGTTCATGTCAACGCATAGCATTAATTCTCCGGAAGGAGAAGCTATATAAAGCCCGATAAATGGGAAACAGGAAAGTAGGTCAGAAGTAGCAGATATAGAAGAGGATAGACCTGAGATAAAAAGAGAAGTCACAGAGTTGCAGGAAAAGATGATACGAAGGAGATCTGAAAGAAGCAATAAAGGTGTACCTCTTGATCGGTCCTCTGAAAGTGGGGTTAGAGTATGTAGTGTTTGGTATGAACCCCGTAATTACCAAGAGCTGTGGTCGTTGCCCAAGGCAGAACAGGACAAATGGAAGGAAGCTATGGACAGTGAAATGGAGTCTATGAATGTGCATCAGGTTTTTACCCCCATGAGATTATCAGAAGGGCAAAAGGCAGTGGGGTGTAAATGGGCATATAAAAAGGTAGTGTTACACAACAATGAACTGCAGTATAAGGCAGTTAGTTGCGCAGGAATTTACATAAAGGATGTAAATGTTCATGTAGAGGAAGCTGTACCAGTATTTGAAGACAATGTTGCATTCATAAAAATGGCAACAGGAGAAGGAATCGGAAGCAGGAGTAAACATGTAGACATAAAGTATTGTAATGTTAGGGAGGCTGTAAAGGATAAACTGGTAAGATTGCAGCAATGTTCAACTGAACATAATATAGCCAATATGTTAACGAAGTTTTTAACTGTAGACAAGCATTGAGAATATGTCAAAGCATTTGGATTGACAACTGTTCAGCTTTAAATGGGAGGAGTGTCAAGGTAGTGATTTAAGAGCTGACCAGCTGCTACGATGATGCAAAGATGCATTGATGTAATGATGGAAATGAGTCAGGAAGGTTTTTAACTGTTATCCCTTTAAGAGCCTGTATAATAATAAGATGTCTCTCTCTCTCGCCGTGTGTTCTCCCTGCTGTAATTTACTGATTGTTTTGACTTCTGTCTATAGTACATGTATGTATAATATATATTCTTTTGTAGATAAAACCACTATTTATTACAAACCTCTGTTTGCTGTTATTGCTCCTGGGTTGTCTTACGTAGTAAAGCTGTGTGCCAGAGGTGGTATTCTCATGAACTGGTAGTGGAAATTTTGAGTAGTTTGGAGAACCGGCAAATACCACCTCTGGCTAGCCCCGCCCCCGATCTATTCGCTGCCTCCCAAGTCCCAGCTGATTGGCTGGGTCTTCTTTTGTTGCCCTGCACAGGAGAACAAAGCTGGAAAGCAGGCTGGTGGGGTGGGGAGGGAATGGGGATTTTGCAGTATTCTTCCCCTGGAATGGGGTGGAAATGGAGATTTTACAATATCCTTCCCCTGGAGTGGGGTGGAAATGGAGATTTTGCAGTATCCTTCCCCCAGGAGTAGGGAAGGAATGGGGATTTTGCAATATCCTTCCCATGCCATACCCACCAAGCCACGCCTGCCAAGCCACACCACGCCCATAGAAACAGTAGTAAAAAAAATTTGAATCCCACCACTGCTGTGCGCACTCTGACAAACCGTACTCAATGAGTAGTCCTTAATGGTACTACATCCACATGGAGAGAAGTAAGTAGTGGGGCCCAGTACAGCTCATTCATTCTATTCTATTCTAAATATATAAAGCTCATAATGACAACTAAAGATCAAGGCAAGATTTAAGGTTTTTAAGAGCTGATTTCAATAAATTTGGAGCGAGCTTGGGAAGGATTCCATGGATGAGAATCCTCAAGAGGAAAACAAGCCAAGAAGCTTGGGAAACTTTGAAAAATGATATTATAAAAGCCCAATCTACCACAATTTCAATGAAGAAAAATAAGAGATCTCAAAAGAAACTAGCATGGCTGAATAAATAACTCTCTGATAAATTGAAAGACAAAAAGGACAAGTATAAAAATGGAAAGATGGACAAATAACTAAAGCAGAACGTCATCAAACAGTTTGAACCTAGAAAAATGAAGTCAGGAAAGCTAAGACTGAAAATGAACTATGACTTGCGTAAAAATGAACTAAGGCTTGTGTAAAAAATAACAAAAAAGCTTCTTTCAACACGTAAAAAACAAGAAAAAGTCAAGGAAGTCATTGGTCCACTAATGGGAGAAAATAACCAGAAGTTGATAAGGAGGAGGGAGAAAGCAGAACTGCTTAACTCATTTTTTGCATCTGTCCACACAAAATGAAAAAACAGTCCAATCTATTAAAAAAAAACCTGTAAAATGCAGGTTAGGAATCTAAGTCAAAATAAGCAAGAAAATGGTAAGAGAACCCTTATCCATCCTATATGAGTTCAAATCACCAGGAACAGATGGATTACATCCCAAGGGTCTGAATTGGCAGATGTGATTTCAGAACCACTGAACCTTATACCGTATTTTTCAGAGTATAAGACACACCTTAGTTTTGGGGGAGGAAAATAGGGTGGGGGGAATTCTGCCTACCAGGTATTCATCTGGCTAGTATTTAGCCTGGTTAGCTTCAGCACATTAGTTCGCTCGCTGGTTTTGAGGTTGGGGCTGGTTGGGGCTGTACTAAACCACAGCTGATTGTCGGAGGGAGCAGCAATTAGAAAAGCAGGCAAAGCACAGAAGAGCGCTTACCTGGTGTTGGGGCTGAAAAACAGCTTCAAAAACACAGCTGAGCTCCAGTGACTGAAGCAGGCAAAGTGTGGAAAGGGTAAGAGAAGGTAGCAGCTGTTCCGGGTAGCCATTTTGGGCACCGCACATCGAGTGTTTGGAGGCTGAAAACGCAACGCGTGGAGTCCAAAAACACAAGCCATTGTCGGTGACAATCTCTGCAGCCAGGAAGAGGACGTGCGGAGGCCGAAGGGTAGGGGCTGGTGGGTGGGCGGGGTACATTTGGAGTATAACACACACACAAATTAATGAAACTGGAAGCGTCATGGCGAGACCACCTGGGAAAATAGTGGAGCTCCGAAGAGCTTCGCGAAAACCCAGCTGGACAAACTGCTGTCGGGGGGGTCTTCGGACTGGAGCTGTCCTGAAGGGACGGTGAATAAGAAGAGGCATTTCGGAAGATCGTGGGGAGCAAGGCAAGCTCCTCGGCAGGTCAGAAACAAGCTCTTCAAACCGGCATTGGGGGTGGCGGCCATCCTTCAATGACTGCTCTGGAGCTGGGGTAACCGGATTAAGATTTTGAACAGGGACTTCCGGTTGGCGCCACGAGCTTCGAAGACGCTCCTTGTCAGGCGCCTGATCCCGGGTTCTGTCAAGCCACCAGATCAGCTGTCTGGCGGCTTGAAAATCTCCTCCCCGAGCTTAGGGGAGAGATGAGAGCCAGTGGGCGAGGGTAGAGCCCCCCTAGTGCCCCAGGAGAAAATCTGGGGCTCAAAGGGTGAGGGCTCCCCAGCAGCCTGCCAGTCGCTCCGGGACCTGGGACATTTCCGCTTTTGCGGAACAAGAAGCCGCGTCCAACTTCTGCTTCTAACATGCGGTTTTAACTTCAGGATTGACAGCAGAGAGCAGACAGAAAAAGCCAGGAGACATGATTGGCAAGTACTTAAACTTAACTCCAGTTTACATTTCGGAAGTGCTAAACTAATTGAGTAAATGAGCTACAAAATGGCGATTGAGGTTTCAAAGGGCGTGAAAGTGAAAGTTAAAAGGAAAGCTTTGCTTTGTTAGCAGCCCTCTGAAAACCTCTGACTTTGATGAACTTTTTCTTCTCTTTCTGACATCGGAGCAAAATAAAAAGTTTAATTTTAAATTCTAAATGGCTTCAAAATCTGGAAAGACTGTTCCTAACAAAGGATTTTATGGTCCTCCTGCTTATATATCAAGAATGCAAGCTAATGTTTATTCAATACCCAAACAGACTTTAACGCTCAAAAAGTTACAAGAAGCTTTAAAAGCTATGAAGGATGAATTGGTTATGGATTTTACTTTAAAAATTAATGAACTTAATGAAAAAATACAGGCAGTTTCAGAGGAGATTGTAATTAAGAACCAGCAATTAAGGGAAGATACATTTTTGGCATTCAAAGGACTGGTAGGAAATATGGAAATTTTGGAAGAGGAGATGGCAGAAATTAAACAATTTGTGACAACTTTGAGTGATAACATAGAAGAGGCTCAAAATAAAATTAAAAAGTATGAAGCTGAAGCATTATTTTCTCAATACAGAAATATGGAGTTTGCCTTAAGAATAAGAGGTGTACAGGAGAACAGACAAGAAAACTTAAAACTAATGATGGTGGAGGCATTTGTGCAAATGTTGGGGGTGACAAAAGAGGAACTGGATATGCAGATTGATAAGATATATCGGGCCAATTCTTGGGTGGCCAAACAAAGACATCTGCCAAGAGATATAGTAATGTATTTTACTACAAGGACATTACGTAATAAAATCCTACAGGCGACTTTTAAGAATAAGCTCCAGATAGATGGTTAGGAGGTGATGACAATGAAAGAAATTCCCCCCAAAATGTTGAGAGCTAGAAAGGATTATGCCTTTCTGGTGGATGAAATGAAAAAAACAGCAAATACAGTACAGATGGGAAGCTCCAGTTGGATTATCATTGATATATTTGGGAAAGAGATATCGACTCAATACGATATGGAAAGCAAGAGATTTTTATGAAAAAGTGTTAGAGGCCAAGATATCTAAAATACCAGAAGGAAGAAGAAGGGGGAATTTACAGAACCAGAGTGATATTCATGACTTGGATTTATTTGTGATACAATAGGAGATAAAGGATCAGAGTCAGACCAGAGCAGCAGCTATATTTAAGGATGAATCAACACAACAACAAATCAAGTTGACAACTCAAGAAATTACCAAACCACAAGCGGGTGGAAGAGTTGGATTTAAAGGTCGAATGAGAAGAAGGAACAACTAGAATCTGGCTTCAGTATGGGTAATCGTAGGGCAGACGGAGAGAAGATTTAAAATTGTATCTTGCAGTAAGAGGACAATTTGATAATGTAAATAAAAGATAATAGCCAAATGCATATAGAAAGGTTGTATAATGGGTTAATGGAATTATTTTGAGAAATTGAGTTTAAGGATTGTATGAAAATTGGGTTAAAATAGTGGAGAAATTATAAGGCTGGGAATATGGGAAAAGACTAAATCTACAACCTAAATGTGGGTGATGTGAAGTAGGCCTTTCGGATAAAAATAGGGTGGACTATTTAAAATATTTTACAGAAAAGATCAAGCTTATAACACAACTTTTCCTGCTGAGAACAACTATGGATTGTACTGTAATAGTAATCAAGCTGACTTTAAATGCCAGGTAGGGCATGCCACTATGGAGGCATAGTGTTGGAAGGATCATTTATTATTGAGGAATCGACGTTGATGGTTGTGCATTTGGCCGAGATGGTGAAGAAATCCCCCCCTTTTTTTATTATTATATCATATTTTAAAGATTATTTAAACGAAAGATTTATAGTAATAATTTTATATATTGGAATGTTAGTTTATTAATGATACACATTTAATTTTTAGATTATGTTTTAAAAGTTTGGAGTAATTAGAAGTTAAAGAATTAGAGAAATTTTGAAATTAATAATTTGTTAGTATATTTTAATATTATGCTTATTGAATACTATACTCTGTGCTTTTTATCAGATTAAGAAGATATACCGTATTTTTGGAGTATAAGACGCACCGGAGTATAAGACGCACCTTAGTTTTGGGGGAGGAAAATAGGGGAAAACAATCTGCCTACCAGGTATTCATCTGGCTAGCGTCCTTAGTCTGGTCAGCTTCAGCACATTATTTTATCCCCTGGTTAGGACTTAAAAAAACCTTCTTCTGAGAGAGTAACAATGAAAGAGCATGCAAGCCAGTAAGAGCTGGGAAGATAGTTAGCACCTGGTTAGGGCTAGAAAAAAACTTATTCGGAGCAAGTAGAGCAATGAAAAAAAATTCTGCAAAGACTTAGGGCTTGAAAAACATTCTTTGGAGAGAGTAACAATGAAAAAGCCTGCAAGGTAAGAGCTGGGAAGATCTGTTAGCACCTAGTTAGGGCTGGAAAAAAAGCTACATTGGAAGTATAAGACGCACCCAAATTTTCAGCCACTTTTAGGGAGGAAAAAGGTGCGTCTTATACTCCGAAAAATACGGTAAATAGTTTAATAATGATATATGTTAAGTTTTTAGAATGTGTTTAAAAGGTTTCAAACAACGAGGAGTTAAAAGAACTAGAGAAATTTTGAATTAATAATCTGTTAGTATATTCTAATTTTATGTTTATTGAATACTATACCCTGTGCTTTTTCTGGGAAGTCAGGGGGGGAGGAGGGGGGGAAGGGGAGGGGGGGAGAAAAAGAGAAGAATGCTTGTACTTTGTACTAATAAAACTTTTTGAATTAAAAAAAAGATTTTGAAAAGGAGCGGTGTTTGGATGAAGTGTTGGAACTGGAGAGATTGCCCAATTTACGAGTAAAAGAAAATTTAAAATTTGGATTCTAAACAATTTTTAAAGATTAAATTAGCGGCTACTTGAGATTTGGAACATAGGAAAGAAAAGAAAAGTGGGAGTGAAACAGTGAAAGCCCAAGAAAATTTTTTGACAATTAGAAATTGAATTAGAGAAGTTTCTAAAAGAATAAAAGAGAAAGACTTGAAGAAGAAAAATAATCTTTTTTCCCCATTTGAATGGATTTAAAGCTTTTTGGTATTCTTGAAAAGAAAATGAATAGACAGTACGGAGATCTGAGAGAGCCATCTACTGGAGGAAAGTGAGTACAGCATTCAGTGGAAAATACAAGAAACAAAATATAGACAAAGTCTGACCTTGACTAAAAATAAGATAAGTTGACTATTGTGAGAATTTTTAAGGAGTGCCTAGTTCTGCTTTATTGTTGGATTTGTTTTTCTTTGGTTGTGGAAGATATAAGACTTTTGAATTGGTCTGGACTAAAATTGGGACTGGAAATTAAAATTGAATATAAAGAAAAACTGGTAAATTGAAAATGGAGTGTTGGATGTATGAAGAACTGCTTGGGATGTTAAAAAATGTGCATGTAATATTAAAAGATATTATAGAGCCAGGAAAACCAATGAAGCACACAGAAAAGGAAATAGAAAAGGAATTGGTAAAAGAGAACACAAATGAGAAGCAGGAAGTGAATAATTAGCAAAAAGGAGATAGAAATGAAAACCAGTTAGACAATTTCACTGAGATTTACAGTGTTACAGAAAGAGTAGAGAGGAAAAAGGGGAATGCTTCCCAAAAAAGAAACAGTTAAAAGGTGACGAGGGAAACAACAAGAAGCAAAAAAGTAAAACTCTGGTGAGGGCTATACAAACAATCTATCGAAAAGTGATAGGAAAGATCAGAAGAAAATATACAATACATTTAAAACTAAAAAAAGAGAAAAAAGAAAAGAAAGGGATAAAAAGATAACCAGAAAATTAATGCAAAATGGAACGTTAGAGAAACCAAGAGATTAAGGTTAAAAAAGGGAAGATTAAGAAGGGAGGAAGAAAAATAGGTGCTGTATTTGTAGATATAGTATGATCTAATAGAATTGTACCAGTACTATAAATTTTTAATTGTTAATTATTGGAAAAATGTTTTTTATGTATGTTAAACTGAAAATAGATATAACACAATTTATGTTATTTTTCGGAGTATAAGACGCCTTTTTACCCCCCAAAAGAGGGTGAAAACTTGGGTGCGTCTTATACACCGAATGCAGCCCCACCCACCCCCACCCTTTGACCTCTGTCTTCCAGCAATTTACCTGTTTGCAGCAAAGAGGGAAGAGCCTGTAAAGCCAAGCAAGTCACTAGCAGCTTCCCGACCTACAGCTGACTAAGTTTGCCATGTGGGAAAATGAAAGTGAAACTAATAGCAAAGAGACAAATAGCTGGGAGAGACACGCAGATTTTTATTTTTTGCTGAACTGGATGGAAGGGGGTAAGTGAATAACTATAAATGTCTGTAGAATGTTCAAATTATTAGACTTATTTTTTAAAGTGCTTTATTATTGTTCTAGAGCCAGGGGTCTCCAACCTTGGCAACTTTAAGACTTGTGGACTTCAACTCCCAGAATTCCACAGCCAGCTTTGTTAGCTTTGCTGGCTGTGGAATTCTGGGAGTTGAAGTCCACAAGTCTTAAAGTTGCCAAGGTTGGAGATCCCTGTAAATCTAGACAACTTAAAATAAGGAAGCTTTTTAAAATTGTTTTTAAGTATATTTATAAATTGGTTATTCTTGTATTTTCTCTGTTGTACGCCGCCCTGAGTCCTTCGGGAGTTGGGCGGCATATAAGAAAACATAAATAAATAAATAAATAAATAAATAAATAAATAAATAAATAAATAAATAAATAAATAAATAAATAAATAAATAAATAAATAAATAAATAAATAAATAATAAATAAATAAATAAATAAATAAATGCTTGCTTGCTTGCTTGCTTGCTTGCTTGCTTGCTTGCTCTGAAGAGGCCCAGTGCTATTGTATCTTCTTTTAAATAATAGAGAATAATGTATACTTCCAGAAATTTTAATTAATTTTAACAGCTCTGTACAAGTATAGTATGAAATGTAACAGTGTCCTGTTTAGTATTAGAGTTTAGTTACCTTGGAGTAGATCTATTTAAATAATTGGGAAGAGTTAGTGTGACTACATTTAAGAAAACTTTCTGGCATAATGTACATTTCTCCAATTCTTTGCCATTTCTATGGGTCAGGCACACATGCACAGAAATACACAGCAAACAGTATATATCATCTGTGCTGTTTGCTGTTTGGCAAATTGCTTGGAGGCAGATGCCCTTTTCCCTTGTTTTCCTCCCCCAAAACTAAGGTGCGTCTTATACTTCGGTGCGTCTTATACTCTGAAAAATACGGTATGTGGTGCCCACATACAGGTACTGAATGTAAAATAGTAAGTTGTTATATAAAGTTATAATGTTGTTAAAAGGAACTGTTTAAACAAGTAAGTATAGAGCCAGACAGCTTTTAAAATGCATGGTAAGTAGAAAGGGGGAGGTGTTTATCCCAGTGCTTCAGAAGGGAGAGAGGATAGATGACATCATAAGAGACAGCCAATCGGAGCATAGATAGCAGGGCCAGGAACTATAAAAGGCCTGGTTGAGAGAGATGTGGAGCTCTCTGTTTTGTGTGAACTTCCAAAGAAGGAAGGTTTAATAAGAAGAGCTAGAAGAAAGCTCTCTGTCTGTATTAGTGAGAGGAGCTGAAGAGAGCTCTCTGTTATGTTATGTGGTAACTGCCAAAGGAGGGAAGTTTCAGTGAGAAGAGCTGTGAAGAAAGCTCTCTGTTTTGTGTGAACTTCCAAAGAAGGAAGGTTTAGTAAGAAGAGCTAGAAGAAAGCTCTCTGTTTTGTGTGAACTTCCATGTGGGAAGGATTTAGTGAGAAGTGCTGTGAGGAACTGAGGGAAGCTCTGTTATAGAATAGAATAGAATAGAATTCTTTATTGGCCAAGTGTGATTGGACACACAAGGAATTTGTCTTTGGTGTGTATGCTCTCAGTGTACATAAAAGAAAAGATACATTTGTCAAGAATGGTTGTCATAGGGTTCAAGTAAGCAATCAGGAAACAATCAATATGAATATAAATCGTAAGGATATAAGCAACAAGTTACAGTCATACAGTCATAAGTGGGAGGAGATGGGTGATAGGAACGATGAGAAAAACTAATAGTAGTAGTAATGCAGCCTAGTGAATAGTTTGACAGTGGTGAGGGAATTATTTGTTTAGCAGAGTGATGTCGTTCGGGGAAAAACTGTTCTTGTGTCTAGTTGTCTTGGTGTGCAGTGCTCTATAGCGACGTTTTGAGGGTAGGAGTTGAAGCAATTTATGTCCAGGATGTGAGGGGTCAGTAAATATTTTCACGGCCCTCTTTTTGACTCGTGCAGTATACAGGTCCTCAATGGAAGGCAGGTTGGCAGTAATTGTTTTTTCTGCAGTTCTGATTATTCTCTGAAGTCTGTGTCTGTCTTGTTGGGTTGCAGAACCAAACCAGACAGTTATAGAGGTGCAGATGACAGACTCAATAATTCCTCTGTAAAACTGTATCAGCAGCTCCTTGGGAAGTTTGAGCTTCCTGAGTTGGCGCAGAAAGAACATTCTTTGTTGTGCTTTTTTGATGACGTTTTTGATGTTAGATGACCATTTTAGGTCTTGAGATATGATGGAACCTAGAAATTTGAAGGTCTCTACTGTTGATACTGTGTTGTCTAGTATTGTAAGAGGTGGTAGGATGGGAGGGTTTCTCCTAAAGTCTACCACCATTTCTACGGTTTTGAGTGTGTTCAGTTCCAGATTGTTCCGGTCGCACCACAAGGCTAGTTGTTCAACCTCCCGTCTGTATGCGGTTTCATCGTTGTCTCGAATGAGGCCAATCACTGTTGTATCATCTGCAAACTTCAGTAGTTTAACAGATGAATCGTTTGAGATGCAGTCATTGGTATATAGAGAGAAGAGAAGTGGTGAGAGTACACAGCCTTGGGGGGGGCCCTGTGCTAATTGTACAGGTATCTGATGTGATTTTGCCTAGCTTCACCTGCTGCTTCCTTTCTGTTAGGAAGCTTGTGATCCACTTACAAGTGTGTTCAGGTACCGCTAGCTGATTTAGTTTAGTTAGAAGAATGTCCGGTATGATGGTGTTGAATGCTGAACTAAAGTCTACAAAGAGGACCCTTGCGTAGGTATTTGGAGATTCAAGATGTTGTAGGATGAAGTGCAGAGCCATATTAACAGCATCATCTGTCGATCTATTTGCTCGGTATGCAAATTGCAGGGGGTCTAACAGTGGATCCGTGATGGTTTTCAAGTGGGACATCACTAGCCTTTCAAAGGTTTTCATAACTACAGATGTTAGAGCAACTGGTCTGTAGTCATTCAGTTCCTTGATGGAGGGCTTCTTCGGCACTGGGATGATAGTGGAGTGTTTGAAGCAAGAAGGAACATGGCATATCTCCAGTGACTTGTTAAAGATTTGGGTGAAGATGGGGGCCAATTGGTCAGCACAGACTTTTAAGCAAGAAGGAGTTATCTTGTCTGGACCTGGTGCTTTTCCTGGCTTCTGTCTGTGAAATAGATATTGCACTTCCTTTTCTGTGATCACCAGGGGTTGTGAACCCAATGCGATGGGTTCAGTTGTAGGAGGTTTGGCTGTTGTTGGTGTGTCTGGGATGGAGGTTGTGGGGATAGGTGGCTGTAGTTTCCTTTCAAACCTGCAGTAGAACACATTCAGGTCATCTGCCAGTTGCTGATTTCCTTCAGCTTGGGAAGGTGGTTTGCTGTAGCCAGTGATGTTTTTAAGAGTTTTCCACATGTTTGCTGGTTCATTTGTTGAGAACTGATTCCTTAGCTTTTCAGAGTAGTTTCTTTTTGCTGCTCTGATCTCCCTTGTTAATACATTTCTGGCCTGATTGTACAGCATTCTGTCACCTTTTCTGTAGGCTTCCTCTTTGGAACGACGTAACTGCTTAAGTTTAGCTGTGAACCAAGGTTTATTGTTACTGTATATTCGCAAGTTCCTGGTTGGTACACATAGGTCTTCACAGAAGCTGACATATGATGTTACAGTATCTATGAGTTCATCCAGGTCTGCAGAGGTATCTTCAAAAATATTCCAGTCTGTGCAGTCAAAGCAAGCCTGTAGCTTTAACTTTGCCTCTTCAGTCCAAGTCCTCACTGATTTAATTGTTGGTTTTGTGGCTTTAAATCTTTGTCTGTAAGCAGGTACAAGGTGAATCATGCAATGATCAGAGTGGCCCACAGCTGCTCGTGGTAAGCTGCTCGTGGTAATTTATGTGGTAAATCCCAGGAGGGAAGGCTTAGTGTGGAGAGCTGAGGAGCTCTGTGTGTGACTTCCAAAAGAGGGAAGATTTATAGAGAATCTCTGCCTGAATTTGACTGTCCAAGAGGGAAGTTGACAGGAGAGAAGATAGGCCTTAGGCAGTTCTGTGGGAAGCAGGAGCCAGGGTCAGGGAACAAGATTGATTGATATATATTGAGCAATCTGTAGATAGAGATAAACGGTGAAACGTGCTCTTATCTATAGGCCTAGAAACAAAGAAGAATTGGATTTGCTTAGATTTAGTCAGGAAAGCAAGGAGAGTCTATTGAGGGGAAGAAGAGAAAAGAAAGAATTAAATAGTTGGTTGTGGCTATAACAAATTCACGTGACAATTACTGAGAAGTTGTATTTAAATAAACTGTTTACTAGTTTGTTAAAGAAACGTGTCAACGTCTGTCTATTCCACACATAAAGCAAATCTTAAACAATCCTGCAGAGCTTAGAGATATTGAAGAAAAAGTAAAAAGCAAGCCTCTAAAGAGAGTGAGAAGTGAAACAGAGGGTGCAACCCTTGGTCAGGGAGAAATAAGGAAAATTAAACACAAATCGCTACCAAGACATATAAAACAATAAACCTGACAGGAAGGGGACGGGTGGCATCCCTCGCACGGTATATATAGCAAAATATTGTTAAAGATAAAAGTTGAATAAGAAGTGGGATTAATATTGACTGTAAAGTGAAGTAAGCTACCACTGAGAAATGGAAAATATGGTAAATAATTGGTTATTAATTGAGACAAAAAATTAAGGGTGTATAAAGGTATAGTGATTTTGAATATGTTTGAGAAGAAAATGAATTGTACTAGTACTAAAAATTGTTTGAAAAATGGTTCCTCATGTATGTAAAATTGAAATAAGATAAATTATGTTATAGATGGTAAAATACTTCAGTAGATGAAATGTGAATTGAAATTTAGATTGGTTTTGATTATAAAATTAATTTAAGATATAAACTTGGATGGTTAAAGAACTAGAGGGGGAATTTAAAAGTTGTCTGGAGAAATGGAAATTATGGTAAATAATTGAGATTAATATAACAGACTAGAAATTAAGGGTGTATTGTGATATATGATAATAAGCAAGTATAAGGGAAAAATGAATAAGGATAAAGAATTATTGAAAAAAATATGGCTGAAATTGGAAATAAGATGTATTATTGACTATGTATAAGAAATGATGTAAGAGAAGGCATCCAGACAGCACTTTGTATATATATATATATATATATATATATATATATATATATATATATATATATATATATATATATATATATATATATATATATATATATATATATATATATATATATATATATATATATATAATGTTTTGTTTTAAAAATAAAAAAAGACACACCCAAATTTTCAGCCTCTTTTAGGAGAGAAAAAAGTGTGTTTTATACTCCAAAAATATGGTATTTCAAAGATGCTGCAGCACCGGGGAACTACTGGGGAATGACTGGAAAAGCGCTGATGCAATTCTCATCTTCAAAACCGGGGCGAGGGGGGGGGAATCCAGGAATTACAGACCTATCAGCCTGACATCAATATCTGGGAAGATTCTGGAAAAGATAATCAAGCAATGAATCTGCAAACACCTAGAGCAGGGATGTCAAACTTGCAACCCGCGGGCAGGCTGTGTCATGCACTGGCCACGCCCAACCCCGTTTTAGCAAAGGGGGAAAAGTCATGATATGTCATGTGATGACAATGTGACGCCGCAAGTTTGACACCCCTGACCTAGAGGCAAATAAATTTATAATCAGAAGTCAACATAGGTTTCTCAAAAACAGATTATGCCAGACACATTATTGCATTCTTTGACAAAGTGACAAAATTAGTGGACCAGCAAAATTCTATGGATATAATTTACTTGGACTTCAGTAAGGCATTAGATAAAGTAGTTCACAACCTACTACTTGATAAGATAGAAAAATGTGGATTAGACAGCATCACCACCAGATAGATTTGTAACTGGCTGACAAACTGCACTCAACATGTAGTCCTTAATGGAATTGCATCTACATGGATGGAAGTATGCAATGAGGTGCTCTAAGACAGGGGTCACCAACCTTTTGGACCTCAGGGACCACTAAATTCATAATTTTAAATCCCATGGACCACTAATATGATCTGCCTAATGACTGGCTGGGTGGGCGTGGCTAGATGGTCATGTGACAGTGGGTGTGGCCAATTCAATGTCACTCACATCAAGGGGCATCTCACCAGTCTCTACTCACCCCTCCCCTGCCAGCCACTCCTCGCCTGCCCGCTCAGGCTCCTTAGGGCCCCAACAGGAAGCAGTTGTTGGAGCTAAGCAGCCATCATGAGAAAGAGTTGACAAAACAGCTGGCTCAGTTCAAATTGGATCTGACTGAGAAGGAGGCTCAGCAGAAGCACCTCACTGAGGACTACGAGCATAGGCTTTCCAAGCAGAGTGCAAGGCCAGGTACCGGTGCCTGGAGGCTCAGCGGGCTGAGATGGTCAGTCAGTTCCAGGCCATGATGCAGTCCCACTGGAACGAGGTCCTCCAGCTCTTCGCCACCAGCGGTGCTTCCCTCCAGCCTTCACTCAAAGCCCCGCACCAGGAGGCTGAAGCAGACCCCAAGTTGGAATTTCTGCCCCCCCTCTGCCCCGCACAAAAAGACCCCGAAGGGGGAGACTCTCTGCAGCAACACAAACGTTCATTGCACGTATCCGTCTCAGGGGCTGTAGTTTGAGGAACCCTGATTTAGTGCAATATAAGAAATGCAAATAATTTTTCTGCAGACCACCAAAATTTTCTCACGGACCACCAGTGGTCTACAGACCACCAGTTGGTGACCGTTGCTCTAAGACTCTGTCTTAGGCTCAGTATTCTTCAATATTTTCATCAATGATTTAAATGAGGAGATAGAAGG
Organism: Diadophis punctatus similis; assembly: GCA_023053685.1. Classification (NCBI taxonomy): domain Eukaryota; kingdom Metazoa; phylum Chordata; class Lepidosauria; order Squamata; family Dipsadidae; genus Diadophis; species Diadophis punctatus. The sequence continues at coordinate 19,206,728 of JALIGW010000006.1, read as the reverse complement.
GGGAACTCATCCAATTTGCAGACACCAAGCTGGCAGCCAACATACAAGAAGATAGGCTCAAAATACAGAAGGAATTCAAGAACCTGAACACTGGGCCCTATCTAACAAAATGAAATTCAATAGTGACAAAAGTAAGGTTTTACACTTAGGCAAGAAAAACCAAAATGCAAAGGTATAGAATAGGTGGTACCTGACTAAATTCCCTGAGAGAGGGATCTTCGAGTCCTAATGGACAATCACTTAAATATGAGCTCGTAGTGTGCTATACCTGTCAAAAAAGCCAACACAGTCCTAGGCTGCATTAACAGATGGATAGAATAAGATCACATGAAGTATTAGTACCACTTTATAATGACTTGATAAGATCATACTTGGAATATTGCATCCAGTTTTGATCGCCACGATATAAATTTTTTTTGTTGAGATTCTGGAAAGAGTGCAGAGAAGAGCAAAGATGATTAGGGGACTGGAGACTCAAACATGAAGAATGGCTTCAGGAATTGAGTATGTCTAATGTAATGAAAAGAAGGACTAGGGGTGTCATGATAGCAGAATTTCAATATCTAAGGGGTTGCCACAAAGAAGAGGGGGTCAACCTGTTCTCCAAAGCACCTGAAGGCAGGACAAAAAGTGATGGATGGAAACTAATCAAGGAGAGAACCAACCTAGAAAAAAGGAGAACTTTCCTGACAGTTAGAACAATTAATCAATAGAACGATTTGCCTCCAAAAGTTGTAGATACTCCAAAACTGGTGATTTTTGAGAAAAGATTGGACAACCAGGGGGTTGGACTAGAAGACCTCCAAGGTCCCTTCTAACTCGGTTATTCTTTTAAATCCTAATAGTTTAAGTGGAACATACAGAAGTACATACTTGACATGTTTAATTAATTTAGTGTAAAACCTATATGTCAAAGATGATGGCTACCCTTTTCTCCACCATTTTCTAGGAACAAGTCCCACTCTATTCACTGGGTTTCTCTTTATTGTACACATACAATGAATTCCCATTAAAGAGCAAATAGCAGGAACCCATATCAGGAGCAAGGAATTGGATATCTAAAACTATGAATCCCGCAGCATTGTGAACCTGAAAACAAATCCCCAGCTCCCGGATTGTATGAGTCAGGCTGCCAAAACGTAGCTGCAAAATGATAGAAAATTTCTCCCCCTTACTATCCAAAAAATTAAGGATGGACAGGTGTCTGGGAATTTGCCCAGGATCCAGAGCCAAGTGTCAGTAATCTTGGCATAAAAAATTGGCAGTAGGAGTTTAGGATTGGTTTTCCTTTTTCTACAGTTTAAAGGTGATGTAGAAATGGTTCTTCTCCTGCTCCCATTTATACTTTTCAACATCATGCAAAATATGATCCCCAAATTATTTAACCCTGTTTCTTCATCTGCTGCAGAGTTGGCTGTTCTATAGTTCTAGGAAACAGTAAGGAAAAAAAGGACACAATTAAGATATTGAGTGCAATGATCCAACTTCAGCCTACTTTCTAAAATTTCTAGTTATAGGTCAGTTAAGATGCTGGATAGAAACACTTTCCCAAATGTACTAAGACCATTTCTCACCTATTGATATGTTTCCAAATCCAAGAGTAATTAACCTTTCCTTGTGTTCATTAAGCTGATGCTTTGATTCAGCTAATATACCATTTGTCCACAAAAGCAAATTTGTAAATACTGAATGAATTACTCCAAATCTAAAAAATAAACAATACGAACATATTATATTATACACATAATTTTCCAGTATGAAATCTTGATGATACAACAACACTACATGTTTTTATGTAGCTAAGTGAACACACTATACCAACATAGTTCTACCCCAAAATGCATTCCATTAAAAGAACAGGCTGGGGAAATCATGCAGAGCCAGTGTCGAGACTCCAACACCTTCATCAGTAGTGGGAGGACATCTTCTGTTACTCTGAGGCAGCAGCCACACATCTTGCTTCTAGAATAGGTGAAGTCCTAGATCACCCCCTCTCCAACAGAGAGAAGAGCCAGCAAATGAATGAGGAGCAACAGAGGCTTTTTCTCAGTCCTGCCTTTCCCCATAAGCCAGACCTTTCAGGTTTGTTAGTAAAATGGAACATGAAATATAGTAAAGCTTTCTAAACTAACTCACCAAACAATGTATGCTCCAATTCTATTTTTCAGTCTACCTTTGTCCTATAATTTATTATATAAATTAACAATAGACTGCAGTGATCGTCTGTATGCCAAAGTTAAATTTTCATGAGAAAAAGATGGTTACTGGTGAGTATCTACTTAGAAAAAGGTAGAGGAGGAAGAGTTGCAACCAAGGCAACACTCAGATAAGAGACCTCTCAGCCCAAACCAGGAATGTAAGTTGAGAAAACATCTCAGGTTTGACCCTCCCTAGTTTCCTTTAGGATAAAGAGGAAGCCATTCAGAGTTGCAAGATTCAGTTACAGTAACCCTATAATAAAAATAGTTTCAGTATTCATGACTTTGTGTTCACCTTTGGTCTACCTTGAAGGGCTGACATCACCCTCACTTTGGCAACAGCACTGAACACATTTTAACACTATACAGAGCAGGTCTATATTCATCCTCCAAAGCAACAAATAATATTTTTTTAAAAATACCTCTGCCATTTATATTTTATTTTATTATTTTATTAGTTTTATTTTACTTATTTTCATGAGTATATGGCTACCTAACTCATACAATAACTCTAAGTGGCTGACAACTGTCCATAAATCATAGTTAAAAACAAAGGTACCTCCTCTCCAATATGGCATCAGACCATACATCCCCACAACTCAACTCCCACCCTAGCTTTATGTTTGGGGGAAGAGCCCTTTCTTCACAGGCCTCCAGAAAACTAAAAGGGGCAGGATCCCCCTGATTTCAAGTGAGGCAGACTGTTCCAAAGGGCTGGGGCAGCCACTAGAAAAGTGCTCTGCCAAGATCCTACCAGATGACAACAATTAAGGAAGGGGACCTAGAGCACATCCACCCTGTCTAACCTAGTAGGACAAGGCAGGTATCCTCAAGGGAGTGGTGAACCCACAAGGGTTCCATGTAGGGTTTTAAATGTGATACATAGAGCCTTGAATTGCATCTGGGTAGCAAAAGGAAGCCAGTGCAGCTCACATAGCAGTAGCGTTATTCATGGCACGCAAAACTAATAGTTGCAGCTCCTGGATGTCTTCAAGTCCCATTTACATAGCCCAGCCAGTGGTGGGATTAGCCGGTTCTCTGAACTGCGCAAAAAGTTAACAGGTTCATCTCAACCGGTGCAAACCGGCTGAAGACCACCTCTGGATGGAGTTGAGGGTCTTTCTTTCCTAGGGACGCACAGTAGCTGAGGCAAGCCTGACAGTTACCCCATCCAGAGTTATAGATATCAATTCTCCTGATATTGGAGGCAGGGGCAAGGGGGAATAAGTTGCAGCTGATTTCTCCCCATCCAGACTCTCACAACCTTCAAACACTGAACCAGGATCTGAACAGCAGCATCTGCCCACACAGGGTACTGATATATAATTAGCTATCATTAGCATATTGATGATAGTGAACCACTTGCCAGCAGATAATCTCTCCACTTCATATAGATATTAAATAAGAGGAGAGGCAAACTAAGTTCTGAGGCACCCCAGATAACAGGGGCCTAGAGAGATGGACCTCTCCTCCCACACCAACATTGACTGCCATGGAGAAAGAAGAATCACAGCAGAACAGTGTCCTCCCATGCCTATCCTCAAGGCTGGTCCAGCAAAATGGTTGATATCAAAAGCAGCTGAGAGATCCAGAAGAGCCAGGGTGAACACAGCACTCACATCTCAAGTTCTCCAAAGATCATCCACAAGTGCAATCAATGCTGTCTCAGTACTTAGCCTGAATCCTGACTGAAAGGGGAGCTCATTAGGGCTTATAGGTGGAGAAAAATATCTTGGGGCTAGCAGTAATCTAGGAGACATGACATTTTTTACAACCATACTTATGAAAAATTACAATTAATATTGACATCAAACCATTATTTCTGTTTGATTGCAATAAATGGTTATAGTCATAATTTCTTAGATTTATTGATATATTTTAATTAAACATTAAAACATTGTATTACCTCCCTCCCTGCACAGTATTTACTTTACCTCTCCAGTGTTTTGAAGGACTGGATAACATCCTTTGCGTGGCACCATAAAAAATATACCTGAAAACAAATGTGAATAAATTATAATGGGTCCCATGGAAAAAGTAGCACTCAGTTATCATGTAGAAAAACAATTAAAAGAATCTAGAAAATGTGCAAGACATTTTCTTCATTTCCTCAATTCACAGACAGATATATGAGGGGCCCTCCCTACCCAATAGGGACCAATTCACCTTGGAAATGGCTGTTGGATAGCTATCAGCAGATGCAATAATGGTGGAGATACATTGATGTTTCACAATCCTTACCACCATGAAGTAATCCCTAATATCTGATCAGACTCATTTTGAGTCTTTATGCAATGGTGCTCGTGTTCTTTCTATTCCTGACCCATTTCCCAATTAGTTAACAATTCATATTTTAAACATGAGGATAATTTTTTTCAATACCAGGTATAGGGAAATAGATGCCCAATTAATCTGTGGTTTTAATAAAAACAATTGGAAAAATCACCCAACAACCTTTCTAAATATATACCAAATTTGATTCAGTGCCCCTATCTTCTAATGCATTCTAATCAACGCAGTGTAAGGAACTAATTCAATTTTAGTTATGAGGTTTGTTATTTCAAAACACTGGAAAGATAAAAGTAGGTTTTAATTGGATCAATAATAATGTCAGGCTGAAGCCATTTTAGCTGGGGTCTTTGGCCTGCCACACTTTATATTATTTTAATATGTATTCTTTACTGTGGGAAATTGGGAGGGGGAATTGCATGAGGGCTGTCTGTATGTAGCCATAACAAATTCTTTCTAGATAGTCAAGGTCATCCTTTGTCTCTGCACTCCTGCACCTGCACGGAAGGAGATGGGTGGATTCTGCCAGCCTGGCAGTTGAAGATTGGTCAATGTGATGGACTTGGGGGTGTGGGGGCAAGGGCTTGAACTTTCAACTGGGTGGTGAAACCCGAGGGACTTCAGATTCGGGTTTCAACCAGATGTGCCAAGATAGCTCAAAATTGGAATGTTGAGAAATACTTTGCCTCGGACTCTTATTTAGTTTTGGATGATATTTGGAACCCTGACACTAACCCGAATCTCCCTTAAAACTCACCCAGCTCCTCCAAATCCTCGGGGCGCTGTTCGGGGTCCTGAGCCCCAGTGCCGACCCGGCAATGGGAGGTGCAAAGACTCAGGGAAGATGAAGTAAGAGAAGCAAGCCACGGGGAAGCCAGTAGAGGACAGATCACATGTTCACATCGAGACCCTCTACTCTCCTTCCAAAGCCGTGATGGAAGCCGAAGAGGCAGCGGAGAGGGAATGCCAGTTGGAGGCTCGGCACAAATAGCCAAGCCCTGAGCACCTCTCTCAGCAAGAGCAAACCTTTCAAGGCGCACCCGGAGGGCTGATCTCTTCCACAGAACAGCTGTGGGAGCCACCCCTGGGCACGGGATCAGCCTCGGCCCATAAGTGGAAACAGCCGAAATTTACGCCGACCAGACACTCCGAAGGTGAGGGATACCAGCCACTGTCGCACAGCCAATCACTGATGGAGCTCCCTGACCAGTTTGGACAACTAAGAGTAAGTTGGACAAACCACTGTTCAGGACCCGAGGCCACCAAATGGAACTTGGCCCAGCCAACATTCTCCTTCCCAAAGAGGAACACCTTAGCCCATTGGAGTGGAGACTCGGCCTCCTTCCACACTGCGATGAGCGAGACCCCTGCGAGTCTCACCACTGGGGCGAAGCCAAAGTGGGCAACCCTCCGCCCCGCAGATGACCCAATGGCCCGGGCTCGCGAGCCCGCTGGCCTGGCAGCAGGGCACGTGGGGAATGCTGACCCCAGGCCAGCTGCCGAACCTTGGCCTCGCACCGCCGAAGCAAGCCCCAGCAGGGTGGGCTTTCTTCCTCGCCATGGGTTGGGCGCAATGCCAATGGGCTCCTGGGACCCAGCAGCAACTGAATCCCACACCAATGTATGGTGCGACAGTCCCCTGCGATGTCCAGTCCCACCGTGCAAGGGCCGCCGCACCCGCAGGAACACCCCCCTGCCGACGGAGCTGCACCGGGACTAGCCCAGCCACTGAAGCAGGCGGGGGTGCAACTCGGAGGGCCCCAACCGCAAGCGAGCGTCCCGCCGGCCACGCAAGTGCAAGTCGCTGCCCAGCCAGCCCCAGCACAGCCCCCGCGGTTCCGTGCGACATTTGATGGGGACCCCAGGAAGCTAGCCTACTTCCTACATCGAGTCTGGGCATATATCGATCAGTTCGGGAACCAATTCCTTTCAGACCGAGATCGACGCGATAACCGAGGGCAGTGGTGGGTTCCTACCGGTGCGGTCTTGCCTGTCCGTCGCCGCCAAGCCGAAGAAGCTGGCGGCGTTCGCAGCACGGGGCTTCCCCCGCCCGCTTTCCTGGGATGCCGCCATTTGCGTTCTTTTGCCCTCTCCGCCTGATGAGGGTCTGCTTTAACAATGTGGCCCAACAAGTGGAAGCTGAGGACCAAATTAAGGGGCTGAAACAGGCAGGCCGCCCAGCCAAAGGGTGTGGGAATTCTGAAGGGCAGCAGGGAAGCTACGGGACTAGCCCTAACGGCTCTTGGTGCTGTCAGGGTTCCAAATAGCATCCAAAATTAAATCAGAGTCCGAGGCAAAGTATTCCTCAAAATTCGAATTTATTAGCAGAGCCATGTTGGCACATCTGGGAGAAACCCGAATCTGAAGTCCCAGGGGTTTTTCCACCCAGTTGAAAGTTCAAGCCCTTGTCCCCACACCCCCAAGTCCATCACGTTGACCAATCTTCATCTGCCAACTTGGCAGAAACTCCCATCTCCTTCCGTGCAGGTGCCAGGAGTGCAAAGACAAAGGATGACCTTGACAATCTAGAAGGAATTTGTTATGGCTACATGCAGACATCCCTCATGCAATTACCCCTCCCAAATTCCCACATCAAATAATACATTTTAAAATAGCAAGTAGTTTACATTTGATACATTTGCGTCTTCTGTGGGCATAAACTGAAACATATGACACACTTTGCAAGTCACTACAGTCTCAGTCTCTATTTCCATGACTTTTTTCTTTGTTAAAAAATTAAAAATGTCTAAAAATTAATTTCTCTGTTGCGAAGAATAGTTTACAAGAGTTCTTGGCCTTCTGTTCTCTGTCTTGAAAAATTCATCACTATCTTCACTGTTTTGAAGTGTCTGTCTCTTTTTCCATGGCTTATTTTTTTTTCTAAGCTCGTTAAGAATTTAAAAATTCCTGATGAATTAAAAGAAATAAACTTTTTTCAATTTTTTTAATTGAAAAAAGAGAAAGTTGAAATGTTTTTTTAAAAACTGAAAAAGAAATTTAAAATTGAAAGATTAGAAGATTGAAAATTTAAAAAAAGAATTTAAAATTAAAAATGATATTTGAAAAAAGATTAAAATTTGAACAAGAAATTGAAAAATTGAAAAAAGAAATTAAAATGTTGAAAAAAGAATTAAAAAAAGAAATTCAGAGATTTTAAAAATTTAAGAATTTACAAGAGTTCTTGACCCTTTATGAACTAATATGCATTTCTTTTTTGTTGGAAATCTCAGGCTGTTTCTAGGAGATGCTTTGCTCTTAACCCACTACTCCCTGCATTGAAAGTTTATCCCTTCCCTCCCTGTCCACAAGTGTTTTGTACTTATCCTTCTCTTCCCTGCTTTCTTGCCCTTCGGTTGCCTGGCCACTGCTGGGGTTTTCAGGTACAATGTGCTGATGTGGGCACTTTGCTCCACTTAACTGGCCCGCCGCACTGCACTCAGCTGTTGCTGGTCTGCCTCGCTGCTCTCAGCTGCTGGTGGTCTACCATGCTGCTCTTAAGTCACTGCTCTGGGTGCTTCACTCCTCTGCCACTTAGCTCTGCACTGCTGCTGCTCAAGATCTGCTGTGCTGCTCACAGCTGCTAGTCTGCTGCCACCTAGCTCACCAATGATCAGTCGCCTCTGTTTGCACCACACTGCCTCCACTCAGGTGTTGGGCTGGGTCACTGGCCTGCCTCTCCATCTCTAAACTCAGCTGTCTTTCTTTCTCTCAGATGAACTGCAGAGCCACCTCTCAGTTGGGACACTGGGCTGCCTATCAGCTGGACCACCTCTGTTGGGCCACCAGGACGCCTTTCAGCTGGGCCGTCTCTTAGTTAGGCCACCTCTCACCTCATTTTTCTAGGAGTTCAAGTTCTCTTTTTGTTCTCTCCTGTAGGCCTCTTGAAATAGTTCATAATCCACACATGTATTGAAAATGACAGATGAATTAAACAAAATCTCAGCTTAAAAGAAAAAAAATAGTATCTCAGATAAGAGTAAAAAAAATGAAATGTCGTCTTGTTAGTATAAAAAAAGATAGTATATATCTAAGATAATGCAAGGCAGTCCACAAAAATCCACAAATATTTAAAAGTATTTAAAAATTTAAAAATATTGTAAACAAAAATAGAAGGTAGTCTCAGCACAAAAAGCATTTGCAAGCCAATGGGAGGTTTGAAGCAACGCGATTTCACTGCCCCAAAGTCTTGTCGGCTTGCAAACGCTCTTTGGCCAAATCTGGTGCAGGCCTCAGTACACCAAGAACAGAAGCCTAAAGTATTGTAGTGCAAGATCACATGAGATCAGTAGTGTGAGACAGGTACCCCTCCAGTCCCCTGATCAAAGGGGAACAGCACTAATCTTTCTCTTTCTCTTTGCAGAACTAATGTCCCTGTGAAGTGGGGCAGCATGTCAGTCTGCCCTCCCCGTCGCTTGTGCTATAGCCTATCACAATCCTGAGAGGGATGGGGATGGGGGGAAGGGAGCCTGTTGTAAAGGGGAAAAGCGGGAGAGACCAGGAAGCAGAGGTGTCATCTGGCCCACTTCAAGGACTTTTGGGTGCCCAGGACCTGGGAATGGAATGTTAACTGCTTTTCAAAGTGTCCTGTTCTCAAAACATCCAGCTACCATCCTATTGGGCACTGATGAACTGGTCAAAGGGGGAGGGGCTGAGGGTTTGGAACAATGTAGCAATTTGCATGTGGTTTCTTCAGATCTGGTGTTGCTTTCGCTGCATCCAGTTGTCTCTAGTAAAAGAGCCTTGTAACCTTCTGATGGAGTCAAGTGTCTTTCTTTCCTAGAGAGCCAGCTAGGGCAGGGCTGACAGTCCTGAAAAAAACACAGTCTGACTGCTTTTTTAAAGTTATAAGTAGCAAGCAGAAAGGTGATACCAGAAAGTTTACTTGGCAAAGATTAGAAAAGTAGAGAAAGGAGAAGGTGGAAGGACAGGACACTGGATTGTCCCTGAAATAGCTATGGGATTTTCTCAGGATGGGCCAAAAAAAGAGGGCATTTGTCCACAGTCACCAGTCATCCAATCCATTCTGATGACATTTAAATGTACATACTTACATGCATGAACACATATTCTGAATTAAATTATTATTTTAAATTTATTAGCTGCCCAGCTCCAATGGACTCCTGTAATGCTCTTTTAATGCTCCTTGCCTTTAATTGTTTTTCTTTTCTAATTGTTACTAATAGTTTTGTCATTTCTTTCTTTTTTGTCCTGAAAATGATGATAACAATGTGACTTTTTATCAAACTGCTTAAGTGTGCAACTGTTAGTTCAAGATGGAAGTTCATTAGTACTAACAGGACATCAGGTTTCCCTACTTTCACACTTATTTAGTAAGTTAATCATGAAAATTAAGTTATCAAAATTAAAGACCTTCAATGGAACCCAAATAGAAACTAGATGTTACTATTAAATCAACAACTGTCACTTTTTGTAACTAAATGGTTTTACAGTCCTTGTAATGACCAGCCACTGGGGATTTTCCTTCTAAAATGAATGAGAGCATGGCGGTTACCTTGTGTAATTCTCAAGCGTTTTAATGGACTGGCACAGAAAAAGCATGCAGGATTACCAATGCTTTAAGGAAGTTACTTTTCATTATATAGGAATTTTCTTGCCAATCCAGTAATACAATTAGAGGGGTGAAAAAATGTTGAACCAAGTTAGTTTATTTTAGGCTCTTACACAACAATACAATCCTAAAAGAGTTGTATACATCTGAAATAATAAGAGACCAAATGGCTTTACCTGCAAAACTGTATGAACTGCATGTGCAACTGGAAAAATGCCTTCTGTAATTGATAAGCAGCTTGAAAATCCAACGAAGTATCCAATTTTGAAAGAATCCATAATTAAAGTAATGATTGCAAACAAAGTAATTCCACCTGAAACAAATGTTATACTAAAAGTAAGAACTTTGACATAGCTCAGTTGGTAGCCTTTTTCAACTTCATTCACAGAAGTTATTCCAGACCTAACAGGCTAACAGCAATATTTCTAATACTGGATTGTATATGTAGAAGAATAGAATAAGAATAAAATAAAATAAAATAAAATAAATCAAATCGAATATTCTTTATTGGCCAAGTGTAATTGGACACACAAGAATAAAAAATATTCTATATCCTCCATATCTATTCATTGACATAAACATTTGCTAATCAGGTTATCAGGCTGTACAGATCAATTTAACTTCTCCCTACTGATCTGTACTCCAACTCCTTTAAAAACATGTAATGTTGCCAAGATGTGTTGCAGCATTCCAAATCTGGCAGGTGGAAGATAGATGAATTATTTTCGCTATTTGGTAATCCGTCACTTATAGGGACCAAAGTCTTTCATTTTTTCTGTATTGATTCAATTTATAATCTACATTTCGATTTATATTGCACTCAAAATAACTGTCTAAAATTAAGCACCAAAAGCCCAGCAAATATAAACAGAAAGAGCTAGTAATTTGCAGTAATATATTTTGCACCCTTCCAAAAAGAATGGAACACTAAAATTAACAAGAAATATTCTCAGGAACAGGAAATGTTCTGCTGCGTGATTCCCCTTTCTCCACGCAGTAGAGATCAAGATATGCAAGAAAAGTGGCTTTTGGATCTCAAAAGGGTCCACCATTAAACAGTGGTCGGGTGGCCTGGAATTGTCCTCTTCTCCTATGCCCAAGGTATCAACTCCCCTGATATTTTGAGGTTCTGTATGACAAGTCATGTTAAGTCCTTCTGCACATGCACAACTACTGAGAAACAGATCAAGCTCAGAAGACATGAACTCTATTTGGTGGATTACCATTTGGTGGAAAGATGTTTGCAAACAGACAGAAAATGATGTTGAATTAATACATTGGCATATGTTTCTAGCAATTGTAGAAAATATATGAAGAAAACAATTATTTAATAGCTTCACTGTGGATACACCAAAACTGTTATCATACATGGCCTTTAAAAAGTGAGACAAGCTTCCTAATTTTCATATACCAGGTATTCCCAGCAACCTAACATTTCTTGTACTAAAAGAATAGCAAAAAAGAGCTTTTTTGTCCTGTTCAACTTCCTGCACTGACACTTATCTTCCACGCACCCCCCCCCCAAAAAAGCTACCAGCTTCTTGGGGATAATAGACAGTTTTGAGCAAGGGCATCAGGGAAAGGATTAACTCCCTCACTTTGGTGGTGTTCCCATTATTTGTTGATGTAATAGATCTTAAATCTTTCTTTCTTTCTTAAAAAACCATTTTTGTTTCATCATCCCATTTCTACTCCAGAAGTAGTTGGAATGCCATCTTCTGCTGAATTTTGCAATGGGGTTTCTAACTTACCTTTAGGATAAGGTGACCAGATTTTATTTTTTGTAAAGCGGGACACCATTGACAGGGGGGGGTTTCTAGGGGAGCAAGATGGGAGGGGTCCGTCTCTTATTCTGCAGCTTTGTGCACCCCCCCAAACACCCCCCCTTCATTGCAGCCAGGGGTGGGTTCCTACTGGCGCAGGCTTACCTGTTCATCGCCGCAGAGGGGTGAAATCCTGCCGGTTCGGCCGGGCCAGTCATTCGGCGTAGAGCCGATGGAACTGGCGGCGGTCGCGGCGCGGGGCTTCTCCTGCCCGCTTCCCTCACCCGGCTGGATGCCACCATTCGGGTTATTTTGTCCTCTGCGCATGCGCAGAACTTGCGCATGCGCAGAACTTGCGCATGCGCAGAGGACAAAATAACCCAAATGGCGGCGTCCAGCCTGGCGGGGGAAGCGGGCGGGAGAAGCCCCGCGCCGCGACCGCCGCCAGTTCCATCGGCTCTACGCCGAAGGACTGGCCCGGCCGAACCGGCAGGATTTCACCCTACAGCGCAAATTCAAATTTAAAAAGCGGGACTTTTTGGAAACGCCGCGGGACGCGGGACAAATTACTGAAAAGCGGGACTGTCCCGCCAAAAGCGGGACGTCTGGTCATCTTACTTTAGGAGGATATTTATCACAATAAGTGGGATGCTTGGAGTCAGTAATGCAAAGATATGTTATTGGTGATTTTACAGGCTACCCTAAAATACTTCCTCCAAAATACTATCATTCTGGTTCTTATGAAGGAAGATAACAAACAGAAAAGTGTGTACAGTATGTGTACACTGGATTCAATGGCCCTTCACTTAGAGCAGCGGTTCCCAACCTGGGGGTCGGGACCCCTTTGGGGGTCGAACAACCATTTCCCAGGGGTCGCCCTGGCATCCTCAGCTCCCCCCCCCACTGCCACAAGCCTGGCCATATCGCGCCCCACAACCCGCACCCCCACTGCGCTCCACCCCGCTGCCGCCATTAGGGTTATTTTACCGTTTGCGCATGCACAGCATGCTTTGCGCATGCGCAGAGGGTAAAAGAACCCAAATGGTGGCGGCTGGATGGGTCACGGTGGGGGCGCGGGGGCAGGGCGTGGGTCGCGGCATTAGGAAGGTTGGGAACCACTGACTTAGAGAGTGAAACTTTTTTACACATCACATTTGTGCGGCGCTATCATCATTCTGAGACTCCCCATCTTGAGCCTTACTTAACTTTAACTTCTTCCAAAACATCTACTAAAGTAAACCAAAAACTATGGATTTTGCATTCTTGTTTCTATAACCATTTTCTTATAAAATTTGGAATCATGAAGCATAATCTCAGTTGAATTGCTGAAATAGGGATGCATATGCTGAAGCATCAACATGTAATTCCCCAAAATCCTCAGGAAAAGATTACCTGGGAGGGCACCACACTGAAATCAGGGCCTTCGTTTTGGATTAGAATCCAGGGCAGCAACTCTATGCACACCTATTATGAACAAACTACCGTATTCCCTTAAACAAAGTATTAAGTAAAATCTCAGTTTTATACACTGTCTGGGAAGAGAGGTTGATTGATCAATAGGGATTAAGGAAGGTAAATAAATGCCTCATCAAAGGATTTGTTCATTATTGCAGGGGATGTCCACATTTCTTTGTTGTGTATAAAATATCCCTAATGGGAGTTGTTAAACTGAGATTTTATTGAATTTGCTTAAAAAATAAATCAAGTTTAAATCAGTATATTTGTTACAGTCATCTAGTCAAAACAAATATGCATAGGGTCCAGCTGGACTCCTAATGACACAGCCAATGATTTTTTTTTCTAGAGTGGCCCTTGGAGGTCACTCTAGAAAAATTCTCTACCTGGTGCAGGGTAGACCATTCTCTACTTGGTTCATTTCTCTCTGCAGAGAGGGATTTTCATACAGTACTTTATTGGATTCTGTGAGAGATTAAGGGGGTAAAGTTCACTCAAATGCAGCCAAGTTTGTACCAAATAACTACAAAATTTTAACTATTCCATGGCCTCCAAAAGTTGAGCAATTTGTTCTACCACCTCTATCGGATGCCCACCGGTCTAGACCCCTAGCAAGGAAAATGCCAGCATTTCATGTGAGATCCCATTCCACCGGCCCACAGTTTTATAGTCAAGTTGTTCTTCCTGACATCAAGAGCAGAGAGTTCATATGCTCCATTCGAAACGTTACCCCGGAGGGTCTCCGGTGGGGAGCCTCCACCCTTAAAATGGCGCGCTTCACTGGCTACACCGAGAAAAATGTGCGACTTCTGGGCAGCAGCAAAGGTGGGGAACGCTCCGCCGCTGCTTCCTCCGGGACGTGTTCCTAACCTCCCAGGGTAGCCTGCCAAGTGGCTGTCCGTATTTCCCAGCCGGAGGCCCGCTCTCCGGGAGTGCCATCGCCCCCGCCCCACTCACACTTGAGCCAGCATGCTCCGGCCTGGGTGTCCTTGTCCTGCATGAGTCTCTTGTGCGCACAGCGGCGGCAGAGGTACCAAGCCATCCAGAGGAGCTGCAGCGCCATGAGGGAGAGGAGGTAGGCCAGGACGGCACTCTTGGCCACCCCGACGGCGTGCACCGCCCAGGCGAACATCAACAGCAACCCGGCCAGCAGGAGATGCAGCCCGTACTGGCTGCTCAGTGTCTCGGCGCTTTTTTGCGGACAGCTTCGTCCGCCCCTGGACAGCAGAGGCCATCGGCGGCCCTCGCCCCCTCTGGGCCGCTGGATCGGCGGAGGCTGGGGTTCCTCGGCCGCCCTCTCCAATTCCCAGCCATCCGCCGTGGAGCTAGTCTGGGCGCGTATTTTTGGGCCCGTCGAGGCGGACTCGAAGTGACTTCTTTGGAGACCCATGGGCGAGAAACGCTTTTTCCCGGAGATGCCCACTGTTGGAGGGCCGACGGGTGCGGGCCGGCTCAGCACGGAAGCATCCCCGGAGCGGAGAGGCGGGCAGGCGCACCTGCCGATGCTCCCAGGGGCCGCGTTTCGCCAATTGCTCTCCCGGCGGAGCCGCCCTTCGCTCTTTGGGCCTTTAGAGGCGGATTGACGGACGGAAAGTGCGCTCGGTTCCGGCTCTGTAGCAAGTCCTCCCCGTCGCGGCCGCCTTCCTGCTCTACTGCCTGCTATCCTCCTCAAGAGCTTCCTTTCCCAAGACGGTCTCCGTGGAGTATTTATGGAGTGGAGAAGCCGCAGAGCCATTGGGCGGGCCACCGAAAGCATCGGGTTTCAGTCACCGGAGACAATGGGCTGCGACTCCTTTTCCTCGGCTCAACTACGCCTGAAGTGAGAGTGCCCTCAACGTCGGTTGGGTGAAGGCGGCGCTCCGGAGAATCTGTGCAGCTAGGTCGCTGGAGCAGAGAAATAACCCTGGACGGATAGGGACGCTCCTGGAAGGAAGACCGCAGCCGGTGCCCTCTGGCAGGGCGGCGCCCAATAGACTGGTGTTTCTCGAAGGATCTCGGAAGGCGAGGAGCCGTTAGTAGGGACCGAGGCTATCTTCAGCTGACAATACTAAATACGACTTCAACAAAATATCAGATGATGTGACATAGATACTTATAACTTAAGTACTTCTCAAATTCAAGAAGATAAGGAACAGCTTCATATGACAAATACATTTAGGCAGGAAAAACCAAAGGTACAAGTAGAGATTAGATGAAACCTAGCTCAAAAACAGTAACTGTAAGAGGGACCTTTGAGTCCTAGTGGCTTATCCCTTAAATATGAGCCAGCAGTCTGCTGCAGCAGCTTAAAAAGCTAATACAATCCTTGGTTGTATAAACAGGCATAGAATCAAAATCTTATGAAGTATTAGTTCCATTTTATAAAGTCTTTTTTTATTTATTTTATTTATTTTTATTTTTATCTTTAAAAACAAAAACAAACATACAAGGGAAAAAAGTTTCCATTTTATAAAGTCTAGTAAGATCACACCTGGAATACTGCATCCAGTTTTGGTCATCACATTACAAAACTTTTTTGATTTTTGGAAAAAGTGCAAGGAGCAAAGTAACCAAGATTGCTTGGAGACTAAAACGAACTGTTGCAGGATTTGAGTTTGGCTAGTCTAGAGAAAAGAAAGACAGGGGGGGGGGGGCATGATTGCAGCATTTCAGTATTTGAGAGGCTGCCACAAAGAGAAGTGGGTCAACTTATTTTCCAAAGCATCAGAGCGCAAGAAACAATGGATGGAAAGTTGGAAACTAATCAAGGAGAAAAGCAACCTGGAATTAAGGGGAAACTTCGCAATAGTGATGACAATTAACCAGTGAAACCACTTGCCTTCAGAAGTTGTAGGAGCTTCATCACAGGTTTTTTAAGACGAGGCTGGACAGCCACTTGTCTGAAATGGTATAGGGCAGTGATGGTGAACCTTTTTTGGTTCGCATGCCAAAAGGGTGTCTGTGTGCGCGCTAGTGTGCGCGCACGTACCCACATGCATTCCCCCCAACGCATGTGCACAACCCCCCACACGGCCCCCTGCGCATGCGTACACACCCCCACCCCCGCGCAAAGGCATACCGAAGCCTGGAACGGTGCAAAACGGGTAAACCGGAAGTTTGGAAAACTGCACTTCTGGTTTGCCCGTTTCACCATTTTTTGCATTCCGGGGCTTCAGGAAGCTTCCCTGAACCCTCCAGAGTGCGAAAAACAGCCTAACGGCAAACCGGAAGTGCGTTTTCCGAACTTCCGGTTTGCCCGTTTTGCAGTTTTTCCCGTTCTGGGGCTTCAGGAAGCTTCCCTGAACCCCCGGAGTGCAAAAAAACAGCCCAATGGCAAACCGGAAGTGCGTTTTTCCGAACTTCCAGTTTGCCCGTGGAGCTGATATAGGGCAACGCCTCGCGTGCCCTCCCATATGGCGTGCCATAGGTTCGCCATCACTGGTATAGGGTCTCCTGCTTAAACAGGGTTGAACTAGAAGATCTCCAAGGTCCCTTCCAGTTCTATTCTGATTGATTGAAAATCAGTGCTTCCCAACCCACGGTAAATAACCCAAAATTGAGTAAAAGTGTTTTTTCTTGGGTAATGACACACGAATCCATTACCCAATCACATCTGAAACATTTAAATGGACTTAAAATAATTTTATCTACATTGGGGAAAAAGGATTTCTAATAAGTGGTTTGGGGTAATGAAGGAAAGTTTGGGAAGCACTAGTCTGCTGGTCTTGAGCAGCAGAAATTTTAGATGTGCTCCAAGCCAGGGGTTAATCTGGTTCTTCCTGATGACCGTCCAAGTTAGATTCCTTCCCTTCTTCTGCGGAATCCTTTTGAATGTTGACATACTGTAGTTCTGGATATGCAAAACCACCCAAAGTTTGCATAGAAGGCTGTGTAGGGCCTCACAGGGATGTGGCAAGAGTGTATCCGCTGTCTTCCTTCAGTATCTTTACTGATGATGGTGATTCTTCCCAAGGGAGGACAGAGAGGCAGTCAACTGAGGTTCAAGGGAACCAGTTGAAGAGACCTGGAGAGATGTCCTAGGAATAAACTAGTGCAGTGGTGGCGAACCTTTTTCGGCTCGCGTGCCAAAAAAGGGGGGGGTGCGCTCGCACGCGCTCGCGTGCCCACACCCATTCCCTCCCCCCCCACGCATGCGCACAACACCCCCCCATGCTGCCCCCTGCGCATGCGCACACCCCCCCCCACCCCCGCAAAAAGGCTTACCGGAGCCTGGAACGATGAAACCGGCAAACCGGAAGTGCGAAAAAATGCACTTCCGGTTTGCCGGTATGCTGTTTCTTGCACTCCGGAGGGTTCAGGGAAGCAATGCAATGCAAAAAACTACAAAACGGACAAACCGGAAGTGCGAAAAAGTGCACTTCCGGTTTGTCCGTTTTGTAGTTTTTTGCATTCCGGAGCTTCAGGGAGCTTCCCTGAACCCTCCGGAGTGCAAAAAACAGCACACGGCAAACCGGAAGTGCGGTTTTTTCGCACTTCCGGTTTGCCGGTGGGAACCCTCGCGTGCCGGCTTCTATGGCTCTGCGTGCCACCTCTGGCACGCGTGCCATAGGTTCGCCACCACGGAACTAGTGTAATAAAGTTGAGAAACCACAACTAAGGCTGCCTGATAATTCAAACATTGTTTTAAAGTTCCCTGTGGGGCTACTCTTTAACTGAAATACTAACTTGAAAATATAGGAGGGGGCATACTGTTACTCAAACAGTGAATGTTTATTTACAGTATGTTCTCTGGGCAGTTGACATCAGAAGGAGAGATGAAAATGAGACAAAATACAAACATCACCCAGTAAAATCTAACAATGGTTGTGGGGGAGGAGTGTGCACCTCCTCCCAGGCAGAGGTGGGTTCCAATTTTTTTTTACTATCGCTCTGTGGGCGTGGCTTACTGTTGTGGGAGTGGCTTGATGGTCATGTGACCGGGTGGGAGTGGCTTGGCAATCATGTGTCTGGGTGGGAGTGGCTTGACGGCCATGTGACCGGGTGGGAGTGGCTTCATTGTCATGTGACTGGGCGGGCGTGGCTTCGTGGTCATGTGACTCGGCAGGTGCGGCTTGGTCATGTGACTGGGTGGTCGTGGCCAACTCAATGTCACTCAATGTCAAGGGGTGCCTCGCTTGGCCCCTCCCCTCCCAGCCATTCCTTGTCACACCCAGCCACAACGAATCTACAGTTCTGTAAAAATGTTGTTCACCTTTTTTCAACTTTATTATCTACATACTATAGATGTACTTTTATGGACCACTGAAAGAAGGAAATGGCTCAGATGCTTTGCCCAAGAGTGTGATAGGCAACAGGCTTTTAAGGGGCTGCCAGAAAGAAGGGGGAGCAATGTATTTTCCAAAGCACCAGAAGACAAAACAAG